>CM021317.1:1944527-1954586 GCA_010645155.1 Tigriopus japonicus | reverse complement strand
TATTCGTATTTTTTCGTCTAATCAGGCAATTATATTCGTCTTTTTTCGTTTAATTTAACAGTTTTATTCGTCTTAACTTCCTGTCCCTATTATTGATTAACGCGGCTAGCAGGTGTAGACATAGAGACCCCATCCCGATTGTAGGCAAGCACCTTGTGATGCGTCTAAATTGTCATGGGATATTATTCATTAGATGCCTTCACAGGGTACTAACTGGTAGCCTTAAGATAGGTCTAATAAATTGAAGCCCAATCATTAGGTGCTCTCTTAGTTTAAGCGCTATCAAGGTAATGAACCTAGTGCCACCTTTCAACCCCTGATTGTGAATGGAACAATCAACATTTTCGACCAGTAGGAATTGTTCAATAGTGCCGACAGCTTTTTTCAAGTATGAAGACCATGATAGGAATAATTTGTGATATTTAAGCAATGGATCTGACTCCTAAATACTTAAAGAAATTGGTGTTTCATGTATCCATTTTGTCCATTTTTGAATATTCTTTGATGTATCAGTCATTGGCTTTGCTCTATGACAGTACTTCAAGGCTTGCAACATCATTTTTTCATGTCCGAGGATCATTTTAAAGATATTTTGTTAAAGCATGCATTTTAAGTACCTCAAATATTGATATTAATTCCCTTAAGACCATTAACAAAAACTAATTTGTGTTTTGTACTTAGTGTTTTAGTGGTGAGACATGCTGTGCAAGGTTCCTGCTCTTTCTCTTTTGATGACGATACGCTAATTCTTGATATTCGAAATAATTAGCTCTACAATTATGTTTACAAAAGGTATCATTAGTAGGATTTTCAACCTTGGAAGAGTACGGTCTTTGTGAGAATTCTATTCAAATCTATAAGTAATGTGTTTCGTCATGGATTATTTATTGCATTTTGGAGCATTAACTCAAAGAGACCGGTGTTAGGTGGACAGCGATTAAGGGAGGGCCCAGAACCTGATCACTAGAACGGCCGAAAATATTTGATTTTGAAGGCCAAATTTTTAAATGCTTTCAAACAAAAAAAATCAAAATTGTTAGGAAAGTATTTAAATCACACCCAAAATGTAAAAAAATATTAAAAATTGAAAGCATTAGTAGTAAATGATTGCACCCGATTTTCGACTCGATCTAATCAATCAAGTAAATAAGGTACACAATAACCCACAATTTCCGGCCCGGGATGGAATGATGTGTCATAATGTCAAAAAAAGCAGGTGTACCACAAACATGAATGGACAAAGAAACAAGAAAAGAATTGCATTTAAACAAATAGATTAATCACTTAAAATCTATTGAGATGGCGCAATAATTTCGCATGCATGAAATGACTCACATGTGACATGATTTCGAAAAAAGCTGGTGTACAACAAACATGAATGAATAAAGAAACATCGAAAGAAGTGATATGCAGCATTTTTTATTGCATTGCTCAAATAAATTAAACTTAAACTTTGAGCTCTAGCTCTGTTATGCTGAATTCTGCTAGAACAGTGTGACACTACTGTGTTTCTACTAATCCTACAAATCAAAGAAAATACGCCAAATTTCACGATTTTCAGTTAAATACCGCCAGAAACTTGTCGAAATGTTCTTCCTCGCCAAACATAAATTTCCCAACGCCAGACTGTAACGTAAACCGCCAGAATACCACCAGGTTTTTCCGTCCCGCCAAAAAAAAAAAAATCTCACCGCCAGACGAGGCCTCAAACCGCCAGAAACACCAAAATCTGGCGGGCCAAACCGCCATCTGGCAGCCCTGAAGTAGTCGTGGTAGGCTTTTATACCAAGGCACTGAGTAGGCAACACACCAACTGATGTACTTGAGGTGAACAGAGCTTGCTTCTAAAACTGGTATTGAGTAGGTCAAGCATGCTAGTTGGATAGTACGAATGTCCATGGTTGAAGTGATCAGGGTTGAAATATTGTAACAGACGTCCCAAAAAGGATAAGTTGGTCAACAAAATACCATATGCAGCCATAAATAAAAGGAGTATTTTTATTCAATTTGAATTCAACAGGTAACTAAATGGTTTCTAAATAAAGATTAAATATTTGATCAAAAATGTTATTTTGAATAGGTTTTTAGGTATACAACTTATTCCTGGACATTAACATATACATGTATGATACCATGAAAGTAAATTTGTTCACTATTGAATTTTAGGTCCAAAAAAGTTCCCAGATGTCTTTGGGTATTTCGATATGAACCTAAAAAAACATTTAATTTTAAATGGAAAATTTCATTACATAGGTTCAAAAGTAATTAAATACAATTACTTTGATCTCAAATGCGATTGATTATAATTACTTGGAAATCTCATTTATAATTACATTGCAGGCCTGCTGTGACATTGAATTTGTATTCCAACTCAAAATGCTTGAAACAAAAAATGTCTTTTAACCCTATTCAATCCAATCAAATTGAGTTTCCTTACAAATATAAATTGGTATAAGAATCTGGGTGATAGTGACGATGTGAGGTCCGGACGAAAAAGAACAACACAGCAGTGATGCCAGATATTTCTAAATCAATAGTTTCATATTGTAAGATAGCAAATGCCATGGATAACACTTCTTCTCGTTTAGAACATGTTCTTCTTTCAAAACAAGAACATCTTTAGCTGTAGAGTTCTTTAAGGGAAACCATTAAAAACCTCCAAGTCAGCTGTTCGTTAAAGGACCCCATTGAACTAACAAAAATTCTTGATTACCACATTCTCAATTTCCAGATTCCAGATTATTAATGAGTAGTGTAGCACGCTGAGTAGCCGCGAGGCCACTCAACGTGTAGTGAGTAGAGAGATGCACTTTATGCTGGTTTCTATTCTTCATAGAACATCAATATATACATAGCAAGGGGGAGGGTTATGAGCAACGCAGTTGCTCAAGAGCGAGCACGCCACAGAAGTTTTAATCTCACATTCATTCTTTGGAGTAAATCTAGAATGTCTGAATTGCTTTAAATCATTACTTTTGGCTTCCAAATTTGTTATTCCGAGTGGCAATCATGGCATAACACAATTTGTTTCTGTCAAACCAAATCTGGCCTTTTTCTTGATGTTTTTTTGGCATGAATAGGTCGAAAGTTCTGGCAAGGCTGGTTCGCTCTTTCGTCCGGACCTCACATCGTCACCATTACCAGAATCTGTCAATTTATCCAATCTTTTCCAAGTTTCTCTAAGATTTTCGTGTATATATGAACGGCACTTGATTGTGAAATTAGCAAGTCATGATTAATACATCTACTTGACGTGATCACGACATGGGGCTCAAAGATTTCTTTGACTTTAAATTTTTTGTTGCGCTCAGTACAATCTTCAAACTGTCCACGTCTGGTCCAGTTTCATCACAATTTGAAAAACATACCCTCAATTGTAATTCTCAATGGACTCTCACAACTCAAGACAAGTAAGTTCTGGAAGGCCTGAATGTCACCTTAGAGTATTTGAAAGTATTTTACCGCAGAAAAATCGTAATTTTTGAAATGATTTTTCAGATGTTTACGAGATATTTGACAAAACCTTACATACTATTAAACTACAAAAACAGCAGCTTTTTATTACTACGGGGTGGTTGATAAGTGGCAGAATTGCAAACCATATTCCCTAACTCGAAAATGGTTGATCTCAGAAAAATGTAAACTCCTCAATAAGACGCAGCAGATATTAGATATTAAGATCCATCAGTGCCTTCATTCCCTCTATGTCGCCTTATTTTCAAATTTTGCCCGATTTCGGGAGGGGCAAAACAAGTTGGAATCACGAACACTACAATGTGGTATGACACATTGTAGTGTTCTAATTTGCATTATTCTAATAGCGCACTTGGTGACAAATCTCTAACAAGGAATATCTCAACTATCAAATAAGATTTGAAGGTTCCGTATAGACGGGCTGAAAATTCCGGTTAAGCTTTCAAAAGAGCCCTAGCTGACTCTGTTTCGTTCAGTGGTAGTCACAATGGAGGTCAAGAAGCAGCGTGTGTCCGATTTGCTTGACCCCCAAATGCCCATCCTCAAGATTGCGTCAATCGTGAAGTGCTCCAGGAAGTTCGTCTACCGCTTTGTAATATCATGGAGTGGTGTGAATGACTTGATGCTTTATTCATGTTGAGCGAGGATTATATATACATGGATATATTTATGACTAGACCGAGCAGGAGCATAAGAGTGGGAGCATAAGAGTGGGAGCATACCAGGGAATACAACATTTTCCTTCCCCCGGAAACAAGTTAAAATTATATAGAAATATGTATAAGTACAAAACATTAAAGATATAACTAGAGTGGATATACGCATTGACTAGAAGTGAATTGACTAGAGTTGGTTTGAAAGACTAGGTCACCAAACTCCAAAAATCCATGCTCACATCAGGAGATCTCATCCATCCAGGGTTAATTTGGTCTCCCCATCCCAAGCCACAGGTTTCCACGGGCCGTCTGTTGCATCACGGGCCTTCCGCCGCTTGCATCATGGGCCATCCGCACGAAACCACAGGTCCTCCGATTCGTTGCAGTCCGCCTGTTGCCGCCACAGGCCTACACTGCTACCATGGACCTTCAAGGTTCACCCATGGGAGGGAGGATAACCGGTTCTTCTGCCGGAGAGAACGATACCAACGGACTGTGCCATGCAATATCATGGAGTGGCGGTGAATTACTAGATGCTTTATTCATGTTGAGTGAGGATTATATGTACATGGATATATATGACTAGACCAAGCACGAGCATAAAAATGGGAGCTTAATAGGGAATACAACATGCATCAAGAACAAAAAAGAGGCCGGGGAGAGCATGGCAAGGAAGCCTGGAAGTGGTGGCATGATCAGAAATTCCTCATTGGCGTGGCATCCGATATTGAGGCCGACCCAACCAGGTCAATGAGGAAGCTGGCCAAGGGTGTGGGTATGAGAAACTTCACCATCAGAAACGCCATGGGACAGCTCAGGCTGCAGTCCTTTGTGCAAAGGAAGCGCCAGCTTTTGCAGCTACAGCCAAAACCACCAGGGTTGACCACTGCAAGAGGTTCATCAACTGGCTCAAGAAGAAACCCTCGTTGGTTGTCCTTGTCTTCTCAGATAAGAAGAACTGAATGATGGACCAGAGCAGCTGCAATGCCAGCAATGACAGGTACCTGTTCCATGCAATTGATGAAGTGCCTGCCATAAACCAGACAAAGCACCCGGCCTCAGCCATGATGCTTGATGTGATTGCAAGCAATGGGAAGAGGATACCACCCAATTGGTTCCCAAAAGGCCTCTCAGGGTTGGGGCCAAGGAGTACTTGGACGTGGGCAAGATGATTGTGAAGCCATGGTTGGACCGGCAGTATCCTGAGGGCAATTACTGCTGGCAGCAGGATAGCGCACCAGGCCACAAGGGAAAGGTGGTCCAAAAGGGGTGTCAAGAGAATCTTGCAGACTTCTAGCCCTCAAACTTTTGTTCGCTATCTTCCCCAGATGCTACTTGGCTCGACTATGGCATCTGGGGCAATGTTGAGAGTAAAGCCTGTGCGGTCCCTCACGCCAATGTTGACGCCCTGAAGGTCTCCATGGAGAGGGAGTGGGCTGCCATGTCGGATAACCACGTCATCAACGTGTGCCATGCCTTCAGGCCCAGGCTTGAGGCCATAAAGGCAGCAGATGGGGTCACTTTGAGAAATGGAAGGTGTGGTAGTAATTAAACGCCTCTCCAAGTTACCGCCTGATACTCCTCATGGTTCTTGAGTAAATTGAACAAGAATGTAATTCACTTGATTTGTAACCGATTCGATATCCCACACTGAATTATTAACTAATGACTAGGGCTGAATATTTTAGGTTTTACCTATAAACATAGGGTTTTAACATAACACGCCTTTTTGGGGCAATTTTTACCTAAAAGTAAGTTTTCAACCTAATATTAGATTTTTCCCGCCTTTTGGGGGCAATTTTTACCTGAAATGAAGTGTTCTACCAAATTTTAACTTTTTTCTTATCATGAAGTCGTGGCACAATAAAGCTCCTTACCCCTTTTATCAAATTAAAGAAACAAAACAAAGTAAGAAAGAGGAGGAGTTGGAGCCACAATGTTTTTCATCCCATCAACATGCTGAATCAGCGTTTTTGAAGTCACATACCGCCCTTTTCTGTCACCTCTTGGCTAAAATTTTCACGTTTTCAATCATTTCATCTCGTTTTTAGGGCGAAACTTTTCGATTTAGTTATAGAAGTCGAAAAATTTTGATCTCGTTTTTTGGATTAAAAATTTCCAAACTCATTTTTCAGGTATCTCCTTTTTTAGGTCGAACATTTTCGATCTCGTTTTTTTGGTCGAAGTTTCATATTCGATATGGCGATATTCTGCCACTTTACATATGTCACTGCCACAAACTTTTTTATACCGTCATTTTCTGCCACTTTCCCCCCACAGCCATATAAAATTTTCATTGCCGCTGTCTCTGCTCAACTGCTTTTACTCTTGCAAATAGTAAACTGTTGTAAAACAGTAAATAAAAGGCTAAATTTGGTCTGAAAAGCCTCTGGAAAAGGTGTAATATACTCAACCTAAAAAATCTAAAACGTAATTTTTGGCAAGCTAATTTAGTCACAATTTGGCCAAAAGTTAACCTTAAATATTCAGCCCTCCAAATGACCCTCCACGGGAAAAATCACCGCCGCTTAATAAGGAGGATATTGCTTTCTTGACACAACAAGCCAAGTGTTTGGCAGATGTACTTGGCCAAGTTTTGGCTAATCTTATCCAATGAAGGTGAAGTTCATATATTGTTTCAATACCGAGTTATAAATACCCGATATTTAGTTAAATATATTATAATCAGCTAGTGTACTAGTTATAACCAATGTTATGGTGATGCAATGGAAGAAGGTCCGTGGTTGAAGCAATCCACCCACCTCCCGTGGATGCAGCAGAAGGCCCGTGGATGCAGTGGAAGGCCCGTGGATGCAGCAGAAGGCCCGTGGATAGAGCGGAAGGCCCGTGGATGCACCAGAGGGCCCGTGGATGGAGCGGAAGGCCCGTGGATGCAGCGGACGTAACCCCCACCATTACCGACGATCTGTGGATGACATGGATTATGGGGATATTGGTTCTCTCTAGTAAAATAATTGCTAAAATCATAGTCTGTGAGACACTTTTAGTCATCTGTGATAAATTTTACGTAATTTCAAATGATATGCTAAGTTTTCAAGAGTAAGCAGCCTTTCAGGTGGAAAACTGTTTTTTAACCAAAAGTGAGTTGAATCAGGTATCAATGGACAGGTGAATGCAACTTTTACGTAGCACGAGAAGCATATTGAACACAATTCTCTAAGAACTTTGTCAGCACAGAAACATTTTTTCAAAGACTTTAGCAGGTATTTTTTTCGAATATGGTAAAAGCATTCCCTGGGGAATGATTTTTTTGTTCCAGGAATGCAACTTCATTTTATTGTAATTTCAGATTGCCTTTACTAGCCACCGCATCATCTTGTTTAACATCTCTGTATGACTCAAAATGCATTGGTGTGTATTGTGACACCTCTCAATCAAATTGCGAAATGATAACCTTACCATCAAATGTCACCATGAAATGTTTGAGAACCCATCAAAAGACGGATAAGAAAGTTTTTATACGGAAAGAAATGATAACGCACCAAACAGGCAAGTTGTAAATAACTTCAAATCTGGAATCAAATGACACACTTCTACGATACATATTTATTTAGATTTTGTAAAAACATTCATTTGTTCGAATTGTTACGTAAATGGCAAATTGACAGAACATTATCCAAACAATACAGTTTTTTATGCATTCTTTGATACTCAAACCTAAATGTAGCCATGTTTTTAATGAAGGGAAGGAAACACAAAAAAAAATGATTACAAAGCAAGACAAAACCTTCAAAATTGAGAGAAATCGAGGTGGCACAAAGACTTCCGAAAATAAAGGTAACAAGACCTTTTTCGCCGTTTTTGCAGTTGTTTTCATCTAGTATTATTCACCTCAATCAAAAACATATTTGCGCATAATTTCAGAGCTAACTCTTATTGACTTGGAATTGGGCAAACTTGAGTCAGGATCCAAGCAAGGAATTCCGCCCATTTCCATTCCTCTAACAACAACGAGCGGTTTGCAAATCCAATTTGGAACAGATATCGTAGTTTGCTCACAGAATACTACGGATTGTCACATTTGGATTGAGGGTAAGTTGATAAAAAAAAGATGAAGACGCGATCAAACACTCAATTCAACTTGTTTTGCAACATAATAATATCCTTTTTGCTATTGTTCAATGCAAAGCTCATTCAATTGCATTAAAAAGGAAAATTACTCGCAATTTAATTTTTGTTCGTGGGAGCTTGATCTTTTAAAGTCCTAAAACGAAAGGAATTTCTAGAATTCACGGTGTTCCGAATGGCTTTTTAGGTTTGAATCAAAATACCCAAAGACACCATGGCAATTTTTGGACCCACAATTCAATGGGGAATAACTTTACTTTTATTGTATTATACAAAATTAGGTCCAGGGAAAAAGTTATATACCTAAAAATCTATTAAATATAACATTTTTTAACAAACTATTTAATCCATATTTAGAGACTATATCTCTAAGACTTAGAGGCAATATTGAAAAGCTATGTGAAATCTTTGGGAATTTGTTTTTTCATATAACTGTAGCGTTTTTCGGCTTTTTGGGGTCAAAAATGGACCATTCAAAGTCAAATAACCCAGCTGTTGCTAAATGAATTTTTATTCAATTTGAATTCATATGGTAACTAAATGGTCTCTAAATATGGATTAAATAGTTTGTTAAAAATGTTATATTTAATAGATTTTTAGGTATATGACTTTTTTCCTGGACCTAATCTTGTATAATACAATAAAAGTAAAGTTGTTCTCCATTGAATTGTGGGTCCAAAAAGTGCCATGGTGTCTTTGGGTATTTAGATTCAAACCTAAAACGCCATTCGGAACACCGTGAGAATTTACCTAAAACTCATGAAATAAAACGGAAGAGTTAAAATTTAAAATCGAAGCAGATTAGTCATGAAAATGAATCCACTATTGATAATTATGCGACGTGCACGGTCGGCTGACCAAGCGTAGCTTTTTCAGACCTTTGAAAGATAAGAGTTTTGTAGAATTTTGATACTGTCCGTGCTTCTAAATGAGACATAAGGTCCTCAAAAAATTATTCCAATCCTGAGGAATGTTTTCTTTGAATTGTGGAACAAGAGCAAGGTAATGTGCCAACCCCACAGATTCATTCCATGGTGTGATTCACCCCAAGTGAACTATTTGCGATTTACCGGAAATTCATTTTGTTTGCTTTCTGGTTTTTAACTCTAGAAATTATTATGATTATTTGAAAACAATCTACTAAAAGCTTTATTTTGCATGACAATTTTAGCAATCTAAACTTGATCAGCCGACCTAGAGCACTATTTTATAAGAGCGCGATAATAAAGTGTGCCATTCAGTGGATTTCATTCCCATGATAAAATTGATATGATTGCAAATAGCATTTCAAACGTGCGGCTGGATCTATCGCACTTTCAAGTCCAGAGATAGTATTACGATGCTAACTCTGTACAAGTCGATTGTCCAGCCGCATCTTGAATATGTGGTATGATTCCAAATAGTCCAATCTCTCTCTCTCTCTCTTTACTTCTTTGCTTCTAAATCTTCCTTAGTGACAGGATCGGTACTGGACTCAAGAATAACCGGATTCGATCTTTTCCCTGCATCTGAAACGCATGTTCCTTTTTGAATAAAGATACTTGTGAAGTTTAAGAGTGATCTCATTATTATATCCCGGTACACAACTCCTTCCAATATGCCTCACCTATTTGGGCTCCAATGAGTTCAGCAGGTTTGCAAAAGGTCGAGCAGGTCCAAAGATGTAATACCAGGAACATCACAGGAATGAGAGAGCTCTCGTATTGGGAGAGGCTCAAGAAGTTAAGGCTGTACAGTTCTCAGAGAAGGTATGAAAGGTATCTGATACTGTATGTTTTCAAGAGCATTTATGGGCTATGTCCTAACCCAGGATTTGAGATCAGTTGTAGCGATTGTAGAG
>CM021317.1:1864038-1944116 GCA_010645155.1 Tigriopus japonicus | reverse complement strand
ATGTTTATCGAGGGACGGTCTCCAAATGCGTTTAAAATTGTCTTGTCCAAGAATGATATCTGAGAAACCTAATGGTCAACTTTCCGTGCGAGTTTGAAAGGGGTTTTACCAAGTAATTCGACAAAAATCCATTACAGGTCCATTAACAATCCCTGATCAACATTTGAGGCACTTTAGTTTGTCCAAAACTGAAGCATGACAGCTGCTATCTTCAAATAAATGAGTGTCATGGGAAATGCAAGGTGTAGCCGCATGAAATCCAGTAGATGGCGTACTTTTTTACCGCATATTTGATTATGCAGTGCTCTTTGCCGAACTTAGAAATATAATGAGAACTAGAAAAGCGTTGCTCAATCAAGCGTTTGAAATCATTCCACTAACGGTAAAACAGAGCGTTTGGGTATGCTGAGTTGAGTTGCTCGACCCAATTGGCAAATCCGAGTAATTCTATTTTGCCGTCAGTTCAGAAGATCTAGGTTCGCAGAAATGATGCAGAAATATTTTATGTAAGGATACCTTGGCTGAAATTGGGTCAATAGTATGCAAAATATATTTTCATGGTCATTGGATACTAAAGCACCTCAGTAAACCTTCTGCAAATGCAAAAATAGGAATTAACATTGATTCAAACAATAACTTAACATTGTTCAGTAAAACAATTTTAATCATGAAAAATTGTCCTTTTTTTAAATTGACTTTGGTTTGGCAAAATTTTGAGCGTTCCTCAAAACTAGAAAAGTACAAAATTTTGCTCTTTTGAAATAAAACGGTTGAGTATGTCAAAAATATTATCAAAAAGTTATTTCTACCAAATAAAAGCTGATACCTTTTTCCCATTCTACGTTTATCAGGAAGCATGAAGTTTGCTATATTACAATCCTTTATTATGTTTTTTACTCTAAAATCATAAGGCCTTTTGGGTGCATTACTCGAAAGATTTAATATCAAAGTTTGAACAAAACTTCGAAATAATGAATTTATGACCTCGCAACTTCTTCACGGTTGCTCTGAGGGAGTTATGGGGTGTACCTTGTTTGAGATTAAAAAATCATATCAATGTCAAAAGCTGACATTCATAAGTTTCTAAAAATGCAAAAACGAAATTCCTCTCCCACTCAAGTTAGAAATCATTTTTTTGCGGCATTCATATGTAGTACTTATGTATTGCCTATTCAAGGGATGTTGTAAATGGTTTGTGGAACAACTTTTTCAGTAATAACCAAAAATATCTTTTTGCGCATTTAATCTATTTTGAATTTCTAATTGCTCTTGATAACTTTGATTTTGATGTTGTGTTGTTCTAAAGACATTTTCTGTTGTTTTTGGGAAAAGGAGAGACCAATAAATTAACCTACGCAAGTATTTTTGCTGACCAGAAAGACACCTGAAGAGCATCCCAGATTTAGTGGAGAGTTGTTCTGTTATTAGCAAGATATTTGTGTGATGTTTGGCACTATTTTGTATTTTGTGCTATCTAAATTGTACAAATTGGACTCCCTAAAGTGATGGCTGATCAAGGCATTGTTTTGAAAATGTCCCAAGTCGAGAAAGCCTTCCTCCAGGCATTAAAAACATTTTATTGACCGCCTTCTCCTTTTATGAGACTTCCTCCAAGCCCAAAGAGGTCAAGTCCAAAATATTATTCACCTACAACTTACTTTATTACCCTACAAATCATTTTATTACCCTACCAATCACTTTATTGCCCTATGAATGAATCATGTCTTTACAAATACATCTCTGACGCACAATTACTTGGACGTCTAAAGCCCCCGTCTCATTGACGGGAAATCGATCCACTGAAGAAATCGTGATAGGCTTTTATACCATGGCACTGAGTAGCCAACACACCAACTGATGTACTTGAGGTGAACGGAGCTTGCTCCTAATACCGGTATTGAGTAAGCAAAGCATGCTAATTGGATAGTACCAATGTCCGTGGTTGAACTGATTTTCAGGGTTGAAAAATTGTAACGGAAGTCCCAAAAAGGATAAGTTGGTCAACAAAATACCATATGCACCCACAAATGAAGGGAGTAATGGTCAAGATCCGACATCACTCGTTTCATTTGAATTGACGCCCCTCGGGCTGACGCCCTCGGGTCGCCAATAAAATGAAACTCCCTCCGCCGGATTTTGGCCATTACTCCCTTCCTTTGCAGGTGCATAAATAGTACTTAAAAATTCGAGAAAATAATCTTGGAGCACCTTTGCTAGCAACTCACAAACACTTCAAACAAACATAGTGCCAATGAATTTGAATTTTATTGATCTCCAATCAATAAAAAGCATGAAACACAGCTCAAGAAATATGGTTCATGATTGCCAACTCCCTTAAGTATTGCCCAAAATGCGAAATTGTCAATGGAAAGATGTCTAGAAAAAATGGGAATTCTGGCATTCATCTCATTGTCACAAAATTTTGAAGGTCATTTTCAGCCCAATGATTGCACTGATTTGGAATTGATTAACGACACAAATATCACCAACACGTTTGCACACTAAAACATCAAACAGTCTATTTTCCTCGTTTCTATATTTCCATATGACAAATCAAATAGGATTGCTTTTGATGAGTCAAAAACTGTTTGGTAATAAGGAGAAACCTGGAGTCACTAAAAGAAAAAAACAGGCTCTTTTTAATCATTCCATGTTCAATATGAATCTATAAACGGCTGTCAAAGAATCTGTGGTCACGGCAGCTTTTGTGCATAAGGAGAGAGGGATAGCTAGAAGCATCTCTACCTCAATCACCTTAGGATCCACTAAGGGCTAACCCCGAGCTCGCTCCTTGGGAGTAGACAAGAGAACTACTTAAGTGGCTTGAGAGAAACACTTTGAAGTCTCAGCTCAGGGCAAGCTAGCCGTTGTTGCTTCCAAACCTGCCATCTCTTTTGTTGCACACTCTCTCTTAAGGTACAATTACACGACACATGTTTTGTCGCATTTTAACAGCACTTATGTGAGTCACATCGCATTGGATTACACATTTGCATTTACGCGACGGGATCAAATTCCTCAAATCTCCTTTCCCATCCTAAAGCTCACCGTCAGTGATTCCATATAATGAAATTCTATTGACGCGGGGAAACGTGTTGGAACTTGCAAGATTGGTGAATCAATGAAATATACTTATCAACGTCATATGATATGACTTCATTATTCTTTCGTGGCGTTTCTTTTATAAACAGACAAATCTTTCCACAAAAGAATTTGAAATGACAATTCTGTTTTCTTTTACTTGAGAGTCAAGTTTTAAGTTCATTATTGTTGACACATATATTCTAATTTGTATTTTGCTTGGCTTTCGTTCTCGTGTATTCTTTTTTACTTTTTCAGTCATTGAAATTTTTATTTTCAGAGCGCATAACCTCTAATTTTAAACCTATATGACAACACTGCTTGATGTCTTTCGAAAAGCCAAGTTGACCAAAGCGTCTTTTCTTAATTCAACCTTGATGTGATCATAACCCAAAAATTAGATCAACCAACTATTTTTAAATTCTATTTGAGACACTAGCTTCTTTTTTAACACGGAAATTAGATTGTTGAGTTCAAATGAATGAATATTGTCTTATATTGAGATTTGAGTTTTTGGTCAAGTCGGACTTTCTCATGACGTTTTAGCACACGAACGTCACAAAATGTGCTTCACATCACACAAAATTAGAACATGTTCCAAGTCGGAAATGTGACACATTTGTAGCTCAAATGCGATGTGACTCACATAAGTGCCGTTAAAATGCGACAAAACAAGTGTAGTGTAATTGCAGCATTAGTCTTGAGTCCTTAAGTGCTGCTGGCGCTTCCCCTCACACTTCTTTCTTGTTCTTCTATGTCAACCGTTCTCTACGTCGTTTGACGCCGTTCAGGGCAACCATACACTTGCCGCCTCTCCTTGTACTTCTCCTCTCTTGCATCTCAGGCTTACCAGACACCTAAGTACTTCTTCTACTTCCAGTCCACCGTTCTCTACCTTGTTTGACGACGTTTGGATGAGCTCACAGATCGGTGGATGGGCTTGCCCATTAGCCTATGTGTTGACGAAGCTGTCACTGAAGCTGCCGTGACCGCAGATTCTCTTACAGCCGTTTATAGGAGACCTCCTTGCAAGCCAAAGAAAAAATTGAATCTGTGACTTTGCCGTCAGTTGGCCATATGTTTACAGAGATGGTATTTGTACCCAAACATCGAATCAGATTTACGTTCTTCGAGTATTCACACTTTTAATTTGACTGGATTTTTTTGTATTTTAAAAAAGATCATATGCGTTAAGATGCAACCTACGTAAGTCTTAAAGTGTAATACAAAACGTGTAACAGAGCTTTAGCACGGTAACGCAAACCCTAACAATCCTAGTGTTTAAAACAATTGAAGGTTTTAAATAACTCCTGACAAGAAAGTTCCTCAACAAAAATATCATTTTTGAACCTAATATTTTAAGTCATACTCTAGTGCTGACATCTAATCCATTCCAGGGGCCAGCCAATGGAAAACATTTCCGTCACTTGCCTCAATTCATGATGGAGGAACCATGAGTCTTGTTGGAGACCAACCCATTGTCATTGGAGGACGAACCTCAGAGCATAATGAGCACGGCATGGTGGAGATCTTTAATAGGACTACCGACCAATGGAGTCCGGGTCCCACATTGGTACCAAAACGGAGAGCGCATTCCACGGTGGTGCTTAATGAATGGTCCTTAGTAGTGATTGGAGGATACCCCTTTCTATATTCAGATTCTGTAATGATCTTGGACCTTGATAACATGACTTGGAGGGGTTTGAGTGATTTGCCAGAACCAATGTATGGAATGACGTGTGGTTTGATTGACTTCACTTATATCTTATGCATTGGAGGAGAAAAACCTAACCATATAGTGAATACTGCATTTGGTTTAAACATGTCGTTAAGCAACCCTCAATGGGAGAGACAACCTGGATTTGATTTCGAAAGGCCAACTCTTTTGGGATTCATTTTTCAATTGAGAGATCACATTTATAGTATGACCCATTTAACAGCAGGGTATGAATTATTGAGAGTTTTTAGAAGAATGAACTTAGATCAAGCATCGCCAACATGGGAGGTGGTTGAAATTTATCCCAACTTGTCTTTTACATATGCTTCACCTTATGTTACAACAGGTTATAACATTCAACCTTGAAATATAGTTGGTCGGCAAAAAAAGATCGTGTCATGATTAAGGATAAATGACATATACAAAGAAGAAGCGATTTTGGCCCAAAAATTACATAACAAGACCGGCGATGATTTCAAAAAAATATCTGTAATATTGACCACAATGACTTCACAAAAAACGTTGAAGTTCGCTTATGAAAACAATAATTCGCCTACTGGGAATCTTATCTCTTAATTATTTTTTTGTGATATGAAGTCCAAATTCTTTTTCAACACACAGAAATTTCTCCTACATACAAACATATCAATCATAACCGGTCTCTCCACGTCAAATATTTTGACAATGTTTGTCAAATTGTTTCGTGTATGCCGACACAATTTACATACTTGTATAAAGTACTAGGTAGGCCAAGCATTTAAAACACTTCGGGATTTTTTTGTCATATTATTTGATGATATATTTGGTGCGTACATTGATTGACGTTTGACGTGTAAGTTCGCAAATTTTGAAAAACCGGAGTGCTTAAATGTCAGAGGTTTTTGTACCAAAACATTGTTTGATTTTGTCGTCAAACTCCATCTTTTGACGTGCATGTCTGCTTTCGGTTTCGGTAGGCATAACCGAAACCGAAATTTCGGCCGTAATTTCGGCCGAAATTACCATTCAATGTTCCATCAATGTTAATTAGTTCAAAATTTTAGATTTTGAAAGTTTTGTGATTGTGATTAAATACACTTTGCTATGTACAGAGAAAGAGATCCGTCCTCATCAAAAAGGGCTAATGATTAGAGGTGTAAAAAATGTATAACGTCTCATTTGCATTTTTTTGCCTTTTTTGAATTTTTACTATTTTTGACAAAAACGACGAACAAATAAGTGGTTATATGAAAATTACATTTTATTTTACAATTTTGCTTTTTCAAATATTTAGGACTTTTGAAGAAAGTATATATTTGATACTTTGCCTCTTTTTTGCAAATATTTTTCTGGACCCTAATTATCACCGACAGAGTCAGAGTTGGAGCCATGGAGAAACGTGAACGATTGTTTGAACTAAAACTCCAAATAAAGAGACTCTTCATTCTTTGGACGCAAAAAATCGTCAATTGGATTTTTCATAGAATTCTTTTCAAATGACATTGACCAATGCTTAAAGTCTCAAATTACAAATTTTCAAAATAGTTTTGAGCACAACAAGGTAAGTTGGAGGGATAAACCCATTATACAATTAACTAGCTCTCCAAATCTGCCAAATCTTACACAAACCCACATACGAATTTTTTTTTTTGGATTGTTGGTGCTAGGGTCGGAGGGTTGAGCCTCGCCCGGCCAGCGAAGCCAGCCATCACATCGTCCAAATCATTTCCGATAGGCAATTTCAAGTCCGGTATCAGAATGGTTCTCCGTCTGTGGGTGTGGATTAACGTCTAAAAGTTTCCTTGAGAAAGGTCGGGGAGGAGAATCGAACCTGTGACCTCTCTCACTATAGGAAACTGCGCTAACCACGACACCACGTCTCCTCCCTATGCCAATGCCAATTTGGATAACCTCTTCAATAGCCAAAACAGCTTGGGAAACTACGAACACCACTATTACAAAATACATCAAAAGATGGGCCTTCCTTTTTATTCCGATTACTCCTTGGTTCATTGTATCACCTTTAGTCCTCGACGACCCCTTTGGACACGTGGCTTAAAATATTTCAACTGAACGCTCGCTTACCTTCCATTCAAAGAGGACAAGGGCTCTCAGGGTTGGACTTCACCCTTTTCAATCAAACCCTATCCCGGTCCAAGTACACCCTGACATGAAAGTTTTGTCGCAATTATGAATCAAAATATCTTCATTAAATAAAAATAAATTTGAACGACTTAAGATCCAATCTGTCCCCAACTAGTCTCTTCTTCCTCGAAAATGATAATTGGGACGCTATCGACCAAAGTGGAAAGTGTGGACGGCTCAACGTTTTTCCCTTTGCCTAAAATTTTGATGAACGGTTGAGATTCTATGAGCTTTTGAATTAGGACGGACAGTAATATTTCCAGTTATTTTTGGGTTGAGGTGTTCCAAAACTAGTCTCCTGTCTCCAAAACTGAGTAAAATTTGATTCCCGCCATTCAGTATTTTTTCACAGCGGTTTAAAAACAGATGGAAACGTGCAAAAAGAAAACGCCGGACATCAAGTTGACAATTGTTGTTCAAGGAATAATTTGTCACTTACTTGCCCTTAAATTACATTATAAGTTATGATGTTTTTCATAACTAATCCAAAAATATTCAAGGCACTTGTTAGGGCACACGGGTGGTTTGATTGCGCCAAAGTTTCCACGCATTGCAGTCATTTTAGGCTCAAAGTATGACTACGACACAACTTTCATGTCAGGGTGTACAGTCGAATCTCATTTTAAGCAACTTTTTTGTTGGCGGCAAAATGTTGCTTAAATCGAGATTTTTTTATATATTGAGACTCGAGAAAATTGGCTCAAGAAAAGATACTTCCAGGGGAGTTTACATCACTTTTATAAAACCTTATAAGCTTCCTTTCATTACAACAAACTCTGACAATGACTCAAAAATTTAGCTTTTACAAAATAGTTATTAAAAACACCAATTGACATTACAAGTGCATGCATTTAAATCTCCATTACAAAGCTCAAGAACTTGTTTCAATCTCAGTTTGACAGAAAAAATGAAAGAAGAAATTACAATTTTGACATCATGATTGGTAAATTATCTAACTTACACAGGGACAAACAACATTTTAAAAACTTCGAGCCTTCCACGCTTTTTTACTAATCAAGTTTTTTGCTTTTTTTCTAAATATCTCAACTGCAAATCCTCTATTCTTACTTTTACCTTTAATTACCTCACATTTGAGAGACGTTCTTGGGTTGACAAGACACTTTCTTGGGTTGCTTATTTTCCACTAGGTTTTGCTTTGGCAGACACATAAATTTGTTTCACTCTCAAGCATTGCAGATTTGTTGGTGAAACTAAACGTAATGTCTTTAAAATAGTTTTTTTGAGTGGCATTTTGAACAATTTTTAGTGATTTAAGGGTTGAAAGTGTAATTTTTCTTTCTTTTGACTTGAACTTGAAAAGCATAAGCCGCGAAAGCCCAACCATTGCACAAAGGGGACCCCCAAAAGCGCAAGAAATTGAAGCACTGCGTCGATCCTTATAGAAATGCTTCGTTTTTTTGTTTTGTTTTATGCTGTGACCAATTTAAGCAAGAGAAGTAAGCCAAAATTTTGAGAATATTTCTTAAACCGAAATTGAGGGAAAATGGAAAGTTTCTTATATCGAGAATTCTTATGGAGTAAAATTTTGGTCAGCACGGAAAAGTTTCTTATATCGCAAAAATTGCTTAAACTGAGATTGCTTATATCGAGATTCGACTGTATAACCCAATTCCTTTTTTTTTAACTTACAGTTTACCGCTTTTAACTTACCTTTAAACTTTGACAGACGAAAACTCATACTCTTTGTTACTAACCACTGTCTATCATGCCCAAATGAAACATTATATTCCTCGACAATCAATCTATGCCATTGTGAAGAGCTACTTTAACCCTACCAAACATTTGAATTTTGTGACCATAATAAATAATAAATCACATCGTACAAAACTTTTTGGATTAGCTCCTAAAAGACGAAGAAAATTATAAGGGGATAAGGTTCAACCCCTTAATTCGAACCTATTTTTTATTAATCATGGACTAGTGATTGAAGATAATAATCTAGGCCGTCGTGGCTTTTCTAAAGGGGCTCTTATCGACTGATTATCTTTTGATCTCTTTTCAACAAGTTAATTCGCTTGATTTTTAAACCTGTTATTGGACATGAATTTGATTTTCATGAAATTGGGCTCTGAAGGTATACGAGGACGTTAGTGCCTTGATTGAATGAAGGGGACGAACAAAAAAGCAAGAAAAATGGTGTTTGTTGTGTTTTACGCCATATTTGCTCATACCTTTGTTTATTTTAGATGATTTTTTTATTCTAAAAAAATATTTCAGTCTAACAACGTTAGTAAGCTGGAAAACAAGTTAAGTATTGTTTTGTATTAACCCAAAGTTAATAATTAATCGAAATATTATCATAATTTTCAAATTTACTGACAAGGGAACTTTCGATTGAAATCCACTTAAGACAACCGCAAAGTAATGGACTTCAAGCCATTTTCAAAATACAAGTCCCTTCAGGAAAGGTATGTTTGAAAGCGACACCTGGCTTCTTACAGGTGTTCTTCATCTCAGTTTCTGATGAAATGCTCACATATTCTTGCCCCAGTTTTCTCCTACTTGATGAGTTGCATCTTAGATCAGGGCAAGTTTCCCTCTTCTCTAAAAGTAGCTCATGTCGAACAACTTTTAAGGGCGGAGATAAGTCACTCTCGAGTAATTATAGGCCCATTTCTCTGACTTCCAGTATTGCAAAGGTGTTTGAGAAGATCATGAAGTCCAAGCTTGTTGAGTATTTGGAAGCTCATGATATCATTCCCCCAGGGCAGCATGGGTTTCGAGCCCATTTTAGTACAGTCACCCAATTGGTTGATCATATTGAGCAAATTATTGGAGGGCTCGAAAGTCACGAGTCAGTTGATGTAATCTATCTTGACTTTGCCAAGGCCCTTGATAAGGTAGATCATGGTCTTTTGCTTGATCAACTCAAAGAGTTTGGGATCCAGGATAAGGTCCTGAATTGGATTAGTTGTTTCTTGAGTGATGGGAAGCAAATAGTCAAGGTTGAAGGATCATTTAGTGGCATGTATGATGTCAAGTCAGGGGTTCCACAAGGTTCAATTTTAGGCCCGCTCCTGTTTATTCTCTTCATTGCTCCTCTCCAGAATTTTAGAACAAAAGCCAGAATTTCTTCATATGCTGATGACACAAAATTAGTTTGTGGAAGGAATGGTCAGGACTCAAAATGTTTAGTAGATGACTTGGAGAAAGTCTACTCTTGGGTTGGTCAGAGTAATATGGCATTGAACGGGATGAAATTCCGCACAATGACGTATGGGGTGTCAAAATTAGATGTTCCGCTCAAAGGCAATGGAGGTTGTGATGTTGAGCAGGTATCGTCCATGAGGGATTTAGGAGTTGTCATCCAAGATGATGGAAAGTTTGATGAGCATATCCAGTAAAAAGTGGGGAAGGCATTTCAAACGTGCGGCTGGATCTATTGCACTTTCAAGGCCAGAGATAGTATTACAATGCTAACTCTATACAAGTCGATTGTTCAATCGTATCTTGAATATGCCTCACCCATTTGGGCTCCTTCATTGTTCAATTTGTTGCCTATTTGCCTTCGTCGGGAATATGTAGGAGCTGATCCTCTAACAGCATTTAAGGCGTGATTGGACAAATTTTTAAATACTATTCCTGACCATCCCACTATACAAGGGTTGTACAGATCAAGGAGGATGGTATTACGTGGAGTGGGATCGAGCGAGGGCGTGTTACTGCATTGGTATGAACTTTCTTGCGTGATAGTCTGGACTTATTGAAGAAATGCGTTATAATTTGGATTAATGTCGTTTTATTGACAAAAGTCATAAAACAAAAGTCCACAAGGATTCAATGAGCAATCATTTGATGCCCAATTGATGTCTCTTAAAGAATTAAAATTGTCTTTTTGTCATTCTACGAAGAGAAAAATGCCCTTTAACAACCCCAATGATAAAAACCATGTTGCTGTCAGCAAAAGGTGGACAATCACAAAGCAAGTCAGTAGATCAGGAGTTAAAGATATTTGACTTAACACAATGAAACAACACAGTTTGAATTCTTTGAGAGACATCAATTGGGCATACAAATGATTGCTTGTGGACTTGTGTTTTATGACTTATGTAAAAAAACGACATTAATCCGAATTAAATTGGATTTATTCATTAACTCCAGGCTATCACGCAGGAAAATGCACACCAATGCAATAACACGCCCTCGCTCGATCCCACTCCACGTAATACCGTCCTCCTTGTACAGATCTATCCATGAGTTTCTAAATTATAATATTAAAGTTTACATTAATTGCATAATTATGTAATTATTTACTTTATTAATATAAACTATATTAATCATTAACTCTCTTTACAGGGAAAAAATGTCGAGATTTAACGAGCATTAAGTAAAAAAAATGTCGAGATTTAATGAGCATTAAGTAGAAGCAAAAATATCGAGATTTAATGAGCATTAGCTAGAAGAAAATGTCAATATTGTCTGTAATGCTTAATTTATTGTCGAAAAATGAATTGACTTTAAGCTTTGACAATAATTGATCTTTCCATGTTTTAATTTCCATACTTGAAAAAACTGCAAAAGACCCTACATAACATCTCAATTCTCTCTAGGACTGAGTAAAACGTTAAAATTCTCTAGGATTGGGGAAAAATGTAAAAGATTACCCTCCTTCCAAATTTTGCCAAGACAATAAAAAAATTACATTTATTTGTCAGCTTTTAAAGTTTATTTGCCATTTCTCATTTTATTTGCCATTTTTGGGCAAATAAATCCAAAACTTGTCGGTTTTTGGACAATTAAATGTAAAATTTGTCGTTTTTTGGCAAATCAATGCAGAAATTGTCTTTCTTTGTTCAAAAATAGGAAAAAAAACATTTTGCCCAAAATGTTGTGTTTAAAGGATATGTATATTGAGTATATATATTTGTAAGGACGCAGAATATATAATTCTCTTTATCGACCTTTCCGATGATCGTAGCGTTGACCATGCAATGGTCAGTAAGTTTGTTGGTAATTGAGAGGTTGTAAGTTAAGATATGAAATTATATAAGAATAAAGGAAAAAGAAAAAATTACATCATTAGCTTTTTTATGAGGCATTTCCGCGAGTATTTCTTGGGCTCATCACGAACATATTTTGGGAGGTCTTCATATGCTTCCACCATTCGTCCCAAGAGGGAGTTTCTGACAGGTTGTGGGGGAAATGTTCTGTCTTGGCTTTGTCTTGTTCTTTTGGATCCCAAATGTAGCACTATTCTGGAGGTGGTTAATGGATGGGATTTCCAATTTTGCAGGCAATCCACTGCAAGGTTGGCTATTGATGTAGCTGCAATCTGTTTGACCGAGATTTGGCCTGATTTTTTGAAAAGTTCGTCATCGGGAGATGATATTGATTATTCAACGGAATAAAAATATTTTCTCTTAAATGTTCATATACTTGCATTCTACTTTATTGTTGGTGAAACATAATGCTCATTTTCCAAGTTTAGTGGCCAGTTTTGCCATATTTTGGTAAAATTTTGTGTCTATTTGCCATTTTATTTGCTATTTCTTTGCTTATTTGCCATTTCATTTAATAATTTGGACAATTTTATTTGCCATTTTTGGGGCCAAAAAGGCATGTTTTATTTGCCAGAAATCTGCACCCCCTATTCATTAGGATACTCCGACATTGAAAAAATGATATTGAAATGTCTTGAAACATTTTCATAGAGTAAAGTTAAGCACTGAAACATCAATGAATAATTAAGAATCGTCAAAATGGATACCTTGAACACCGATTCAATCTTCTCACAGCTATTGTCGTGAGCGGTCGTGTTTTGCGTTGCTCATATAATAATTCGGCCGATTTGGACTAAGTGCTGTGTTGTGTTTGTGTGGTGGTTGTGTGGCTTCTTTCCCATATTGTTAGATTAGTTTTATCATTTCTATAGTAGCATGTAACTCTTTCCTTCTTTCTCTATCAGTATTGTTGTTTGTGTATTCTCTTATAGGTTCTTCTTAGCTCTTAAGGTCATTTTCAGGTTTTTCACAGTTGTACTGTAGGTGTCTCTTGTTATTTAGTCAAAAAAAATTGTATTAGAACTCAAAATTAGGGTTTTAGCTTCCTTTTTGAGCTTCCCTTCTGGAAATTTCCTTTTGTAGTAAGTGTCCCAACGTTGGGGAAGGACGCCGTTTTTCTGTAGATCCAACGTTTGAGTTTCCGGTGTCAGATTTCTTCAATCATTTCAAAGGCAAACCCGCTGACAAAGCCTCACAAACTGTTTAATCTGATCATGGTCCTCATTTTTGCAAAAAGTCGTAGGCACAATTGGACATCTTCTAAAGATCGAAAAATGGTTATCATTAGGGACGGGCAGAAAGTGCAAATAATCTTACCCTTTTAGTTACCAAAAGTTGCAAAAAATTGTGCCCAAAAGTGCAAAACAAAGTGCAGAAAAATGTTGAAAGTGCAAATAAATGTCAAAAAAGAGCAAATAAATGTCGAAAAAAGAGCAAATAAATGTCGAAAAAAGAGCAAATAAATGTCGAAAAGAGCAAAGAAGTGTCAAAAAAGAGCAAATAAATGTCAAAAATAGCAAATAACTTGCATATGGACTTAAAACGTCATTCATGCAGTACCCACGGCTCCTAATTGAGCAGGAGAAGTCATTTACAAGTTCTAAAGACATTTGAGACTAGTTTGAGGTGAAGAGACAATGCCGCACAAGTAATAGAGTTCTTTTAATTAGGTCACTAGCAAAACGGATGTAAAGTTATGAAAAATACTCTAGTCAAAAATCTTCTGATTTTTTTATTCCTAAGGTAGTCTCGTGGATATATGTACCTAAAATATTGCCGAAATATATTTAGCAATTGTTTTAAATGGCTTTACATCACTCCGTTTTCGTCCTTCAAGTTGTTTAAAAATAGACATTGAGAATTGAACAGAAAAATACCCACGGGTGCCTAACAATTGCATCAAAGAAAATAGTCATAAATGTGTTTTAAGCATGTTTTTAGTGACATTACTTCAATATTTGGCCCATGGCCTAATTACCAGAACTCAATTTCAAATGTGGCATTCATTGTCTCATCACATCAAAACTGTTCTCAAATACTTTTGGAACTTAAAAGTAATATCTCCAAGTCAATTAAACAAGGTGTACTGCTACATTGATGTATCCTTAGCTCGGTTATTTTAAGTTTATAACGGCCTTTTTTAGAAGAAGCGATCTTTGTAGGCGGCAAACCTAATTATGCAATCTATTTTGTTTGTAGATCCTTCCATTACCATAACATGAGTTTCTTTAGGTTTGCTATTTGTTGGTTGTATGCAATGAGATTCTTTTGTCTAATCTTTAGTTTAGTAAACAGGATGTTATAGTTAAAGCCAAGATGGTGATCATCAAGCTAAGGCATAGACCACGGAACTCCTGGACAGCTGGCGATAACGCAACCTCTTGATTAGACGTTATATCGCTTAGGAGGCTTAGCAATTTTTTCAACCCTAAACTAATTGCTAACACCAATATTTTCTCCTTTTCAATGGAGTCTCTTCATTTGCCCTTCCAAGGGTTTTCAAAAGTTTTAAGTCATTTTTTTCTAAGTTAGGGAAAAACAGACCAAAATCTCAGGCATTAACAGAGTTAAACTTAAGTAAGCTTGACTTTTAAGGTTTATGTAGTTTCAATTTCATTAACTTCCATAGGTTGGGTTTCCATGATTGGCTTTGTCCACCAGTTTTAGGCTATAGTTGATGTATTACAGTTAACAAACTGTAATACAGTTGTAATACAACTGTTAACTAACCAAAAGTTAACTTGCATTAACTATGTACCATTATCACAATTTTATGATATTAGCCTTACAATTGTCCCAGTGTTTTTAAATTGCCAGGACATTTGACATTAGAATCATTCCTAACAATTTCTTTCATATTCAAACTCACATTTTAAAAACATTTATTCACCAAACATTACATGGTTAGCGATTCAGTCAGGCCACTCCCAGGTAAAAACCCAGACGCTCAATTCTATTCTCAATAATGAATTACATGCTACCCCAGATATGTTCCGTTAAGTTACAGTATTAGATTCACTCCCATTACAGGATATTTATAATACACAACTATTGTTTTCTTCAATTAATTTGTTAGTTCAATTAAGATAACAACTAAATAAATCATATGAGCTCTATCACTCTATACATTAAAAAAAACTTTCTTTCTTTGGTGACTTTTGTGTCAAATGAGTTTATTTTGCAATTTTGGGAAAATATATCCTTTGATATATGTTCTGTTTTGAGCTTAAAAGATGCCCAGAATTATGCCTCACACAATGCAAACACTAATACTTATCTTACTTTCTTGGTTCACTCACAATAACAAAAGTAATTGGACTTTTGGTGTGTGGCTGAATCACCAACAGAACAAGTGCAACACCACCATCACATGAACTCGCACAACATGAAGAATTAGTGATTGAGATTGAGATTTCACTGAATTCCAAAATAGCTTAGGGTGCATTATTGCTCTTGTTACTCAAGCTGTTCCTCTATCAAAAGGTGGGTGTGCCATCATCAATCATGGACTGTAGTTGCTGAGGGAGTACTGGCACAAGTCAAATGGACTGAAAATGGTTTTAATAACACACTTCAACGACACTGCACTGGCGAATTGATCACATTTCAAGATGAAAAGAGCTGTGTTTCAAATGTTGTGAGTGAGAAGCAAGTGGCAAAACAAACAAGGGTGACTGAATATTATAGGTTTGTTATAATTGTAATTTGGATCCCACAATAAGAATTTAGGTTTAAGTCATTTATTCAAATAATAGAAACCTGGTATCATCTTCTGAATGACAGAAGGAACTTAATACTCAAAACATAAAAAGTTCTTATTCCTCCAATTTAAGAAGTCATACTATCTGCATTTCCAGAATCTCGTCACCTTTTGAAAAGCAAATATGGCCAATCCGGCCCAATGAGAATTGGCTTGGGTTGCCTGAAGAACGTCTAATTTGGGAAAGGCAGTATTTCCGATGAGGTTTCAGATCCTTTAAATTTAGAAATCCTTGGCTAAGGATACATCAATGTACATTGACACACATTGTTTAATTGACTTGGAGATATTATTTTTAAGTTCCAAAAGTATTTGAGAACAGTTTTGATGTGATGAGACAATGAATGCCACATTTGAAATTGAATTCTGGTAATTAGGCCATGGGCTAAATATTGAAGTACTGTAATGTCACTAAAAACATGCTTAAAACACATTTATGACTATTTTCTTAGATGCAATTGTTAGGCACACTTGGGTATTTTTTTGTTCAATTTTCAATGTCTATTTTTGAACAACTTGCAGGACGAAAACGGAGTGATGTAAAGCCATAGAAAACAATTGCTAAATATATTTCGACAATATTTTAGGTACATCCATGACCCAACCTTAGGAATGATAAATTCAGAAGATTGTTGACTGGAGTATTGTTCATGACTTTACATCCTTTTTGCTGGTGACCTAATTAAAAGAACTCTATTACTTGTGCGGCATTGTCTCTTCACCTCAAACTAGTCTCAAATGTCTTTAGAACTTGTAAATGACTTCTCCTGCTCAATTAGGAGCCGTGGGTACTGCATGAATGACGTTTTAAGTCCATATGCAAGTTATTTGCTCTTTTTTGACATTTATTTGCTCTTTTTTGACATTTATTTGCTCTTTTTGACATTTATTTGCTCTTTTTTGACATTTATTTGCTCTTTTTTGACATTTATTTGCTCTTTTTTGACATTTATTTGCTCCTTTTTGACATTTATTTGCTCTTTTTTGACATTTGTTTGCTCTTTTTTGACATTTATTTGCTCTTTTTGACATTTATTTGCTTTTTTTTGACATTTATTTGCTCTTTTTTGACATTTATTTGCACTTTCAACATTTTTCTGCACTTTGTTTTGCACTTTTGGGCACATTTTTTGCAACTTTTGGTAACTAAAAGGGTAAGATTATTTGCACTTTCTGCCCGTCCCTACTCATAACTATTACCCTTGCTACATTGAACATCAGTTAACAGAACTACGATTGACTTACACAATGAACTTGCACAACAAAGTGACCATTATCAGTACACAACTACAATCGAATCTCGTTTTAAGCAACTTTTCTGTCAGCGGCAAAATGTTGCTTATATGGAGATTTTTCTGATAATGAGACTCAAGAAAATTGGCTCAAGAAACGATAAAAAATACTGGAAACTTCTACAGGAGTTTACATCACCTTTATAGAACCTCACAAGCTTACTTTTACTGTAAAAAAATCTGACAATGACTAAAAATTAGCTTTTATAAATAGTCATTAAAACACACAAATTGACATTACAAGTGCATGCATTTATATCTCCTTTACAAAAACTTAAGAACTTGTTTCAGTCTCACTTTGAAAAAAGAAATGAAAGAAAAAAGTACAATTTTGACATCATGATTGGTAAATTATCAAACTTAAACAGAGACACACAACATTTTAAAAAATTGAGCCTTCCACTCTTTCATACTGATGAAGTTTTTTTGCTATTTTTTTGGGAATATCTCAACTGCAATTCTTCTATTCTCAGTTTGACCTTGAATAACCTCAAATTTCAGGAACTCTCTTGGGTTGATAAGACACTTCCTGGGTTGTTTATTTTCCACTAGGTTTTGCTTTGGTAGACACCGAAATTTGTTTCACTCTCAAGCATTGCACATTTGTTGGTAAAACTTATTTATGCTAATATTATTTTGTAACATTGTCGATGCATTGTATTTTAAAACATAATGTCATTAAAGTAGTTCTTGTTGAGTGACATTTTGGAAAATTTTTAACGATGTAATTTTTCGTTCTGTTGACTCGAACTTGAAAAGTGAGTTTTTTGTCACACAAGTGCAAGGCGCGAGAGCCCAAAAAAGTGCGCAAAGGGGACCCCAAAAAGGGCAAAATTTGCGCAAAAGCGCAAGATATGTAAGCACTGTATCGATCCCTTTGGAAATGCTTCGTTGTTTTTTGTCGTTTTGTGCTGTGACCAATTAAAGCAAGAGAAGTATGCCAAAACTTTGAGAATGTTTCTTATATCGAGATTGAAGACAAATAGAAAATTTCTTATATCGAAAATTCTTGTGTAGGAAAATCGCAGAAAAGTTGCTTATATCGCGAAAACTGATTAAACTGAGATTGAAAGTACAGTCAAATCTCAAAGTAAGCAATCTCAGTTTAATCAATTTTAGCGATATAAGCAACTTTTCCGCGCTGACCAAAATTTTACTACACAAGAATTCTCGATATAAGAAGTTTTCCATTTTTCCTCAATCTCGATTTAAGAAACATTCTCAAAGTTTTGGCATACTCGAGTGCCAAATCGATTCCAAATCGATGGCCCAGTCGATTCAACTCGACTTGAAAGTACAGTCAAATCTCGATATAAGCAAAGGTGTGTTTGTGTTTGCTTGTCTCATATTGCTCATTTTTACATTAAGTTTTTCTCTACTGAAGGCTCATCGACATGGCAGCCATTCCCACATCACAACGTCATTCACGAAACAGGAGCATTACACGTTCTAAACGGAATACCAGTCATCTTGGGTGGAGCAGTTGCTTATATGGCTTCCACAGATGTAGTCGAGATGTTTGATGCTATTTCGAAAACTTGGACTTTGGGACCACCTTTAACCCACGGCAGGCGACAATTTGGGTCGGTGGTTGTCAACAATGTCACTTTAATTGTTGTTGCCGGGTACAGTGATCAAATTGGCTATTTGAAATCCGTGGAATTTTTGAATGCAGATGATATGATTTGGCAGCCTCTACCAAACTATCCTACTTATGTTTACTCCATTGCGTGTGGATTAGTGATGGGTTTCGAACCGGGAGTGCTGCCATTTTTTACTCGGAAGTTTATCATTGTTGATTAGGGCAGGTTGTATTGAACGTTTTCAAAAAGACCTAAACAGGGACCAATTTGGCAACACTCGAACTAGTTCGATTTCGAGTTCCATCAGTAGCTATACTTTTGGATTTCGAGTTGGCAGTGCTGCCATATTTTAAGACGTCTCTAGTTGAGAAGATTAGTTGGGGGTCAACTTTTTGACCTTAAAATCCAAAGTGGCAAAACTCGGCCAAAAATCCAACTCGAAACCCATCAGTAGTGTGGATACGTTCAACTTGAACAGCGTGACCACATTTTGTGCTCTGGAGGAACTGATTGGTCCTACAGCTACACTTTTACATTAGATTTGTCCCGAACCAATTCGAATTGGGAATGGAGACAGAAGTTGGATACCCCTGAAGGATTTTCCAGAGGCACAATTGTTCAATGGGAGCATTATGTGTATTATCTAACGAAACAATGTCACATTCCAACTCCGTGGATGGAATGCAACAGAGTTTACAAGCTGGATTTGGACCTTGAGGATCCCGAATGGGTGGATTTGGCCTTATTTCCGACGAATGATTTTTACAGAACCACAACATATGCCATTGTAATGCGTTATACAATCCACGAGCTCTGATGCGCAAAATCTGGATATTTGAATGTAAAAGCATTGTATCTTTATCTTTGCATCAAATGTCCCTTTTACTTATGAAAAAGTTATATAGCTTGACAAACTGAGACACTAAGGTTTGTCTTGATTTGGTCTCTGTTGTTTTTCAAAACTGACCTTTTTCACTAGAACAAGAGGAGGCATCAAGAGCAGAGAGAATTCACAGATATCTTAACATTTCCCCTTCCCTAAGGCTTTAATTGTATTAATGTAAAAGCATAATGAAATCACAATAAAATGAAACTTGGAAGGATTCGACACGGTTTGAGAAAACATCGATTTCGATGAATGGTCTTCCCATTGCTAGTCGTAGTGATGAAAGATCTGGATGTTGGCGTTTTAGTCGTCATTATTCCCTCCATATCCCAAAGAAGCGTTCTTAGATGTTGTATCATTACACGATCATTTTCCTCCAAGGGTGCAAGTTCTTCTGCATGAATATCTGCATAATCTACTCTTTTCTGAAAATTCTTCTCTTTCATATCTTGAGCTTCATTATATTCCTGATCTGAAACACTCCGGAATATTTTTGGGTGACTTGGGAGAGTAGTTTTCTCCGGGCGGCTAAAAATCCAATGAGCTGGGGAAAATCCGGATGGATCTGGAGTATTTCGGACCAGATTTAATGAGAAGCATCTTCATTTGTTTCACACGCGATTCGGCATGTCCATTAGATCATGGATTATATGGACTTGAAGAGACGTGGCGAATTCCATGATTATTACAGAATCAAGTAAAATCCGAATGGAATTGGGACCCGTTGTCAGTTGTTATTTCGGTGGGGATACCCTATTCCAAAAGCCATTCCTCCAACGCCCTGGTAAGCCCTGGCCCTGGTACCGACTGCGCCATAGTAGGTTCGTATTAAAAGAGCACTTTATTGTCCGCCATCTTACAAACTTACAAAAAAATGAGAGAATTGTAGAGAAGCACTCCGTGTGTTTCATCATTAGAAATTTCATTCCAAAAATTTCTCAAAGCATGAGCAGGATGTCCAAGTGATATATTTTTTACTTGAGATCCATCTAATAAGGCCTTAACTATTCGTTGATAAAATTCATCATTTTTAGCTGCTTCAGAAACGGCTTCAAGGTGAGGATCTGGATCAATACTAAGAGCACAAATGGTCGTTTCTTCTTCGGATGGGGAATCGAATGAAGGAGTTCTTGACAACGCATCTGCGGATAAATGCTGCTTACCGGGCATCCATTGCACCTTGAAAGTGTACCCCGATAGTGAGCACATTATCCTCCGAAGTCGGGCGTTCTCCGCAGCTGACATGTTGGACCCATTGAATATGCCTAAGAGCGGCTTATGGTCCGTAATTACAATGAAGTTGTTACCTTCCAAATACAAACGACACTTCACCATGGCCCATTTGATGGCTAAAGCTTCCAATTCACAAACTGCAAATTGTCCCTCGGCGGGAGTTACGGCTCTTGCTTGATCCGCATCAAATTAATCGGAGTTTACCATCCTTGGCGTACTGGATAAGAGCATATCCGATTCCTTTTAATCTGGAAGCATCCGCCAATAAGAACGAAGAAAGAGATGAATCAAAGTGAGCCAGAATAGGGCTCTTGGGATCAGTCTTTGCACGGGTAAATGCTTCATTATGCTCAGGTAACCATTGGAAAGCATTGCGAGGACTCAATAAAGGCCGGAGTGGTTCCAGAACGTGTGCCAAATCTGGCACAAATTGCCCCAATTGGTGGGTTGGCAAATCCAAAGAACGAACGCAGTTCCGAGATGTTTCTAGGAAGAGGAAAATTGGAAATCGCAGTAATTTTTTCAGGATTTGGACGAACTCCTTCTTTGTTAATGACATAGCCGGCATATTTACTTCTGTGCCATACTGAGTTTTGGATTTTGACAATGTTATGCCGTGGTCTTGGCAACGTTGAAGTACACACCTAATTCGATTCTTCAGTTCCTCAATAGACGAAGCGTAAACCAGTATATCGTCCACAATTTTATGAGTCCCAGGAATACCTTCCAATGATTCATCTCCTCGTCGACGGTACTCGTCACCCGAAGCATTGAGACCCATAGGTGCTCGACAATAACAGAATCTGCCGAACTGTGTGATAAAGGTTGTCAAATCACGGCTCTCTTCGTCAAGTGGAATTTGCCAATATCCCTTCCGTGCATCGAAGGTAGCAAAGAATTGTGCTGTGGAGTGAATCGACGATGCAACTCGTGAAGGTGTTGGGAACGGTTGAACGGGTCGTTATACAAACTGACTAAGGTAAGTGAAGTCAGTCACCATACGGACTTCCCTCCCATCATTTTTAGGGATGAATATAGCAGGGCTAATCCATTTAGTAGGCCAGGACATTGGTTCAATAATGTCTGATTTTATTTGTTTGATGACTTCAGCCTCAGATTGATCAAGCAAAGCGTAAGCCACACGACGAACAGCCAACGAGTAATTGGGCTTTGATGGGTACTCTGGACGTAAATGAATTTTCGTTGGAGGTCCCTTCATCGGTGGAAGTATGTCACCATCATCAAAAACCTTGGAGAATTGATCAATTACAGGCTTAATCACTGCCTCAATACTGCTTGAATTCTTGGATGACGTTGAAATCGGCCACAGGCTCTTAAAATATCTTAGGAATAATTTGAAGATCCAACGAGTTCCTCCACGATAAGTAGAGCGCACTCTTAATTGATAGCGTTACAAAAGCAACAATTGTGATGGAAAATCTTCCAGCGTGAACTTTTAACGTATTTGCTCCCAATAAGCCCTCACTGAGGTGCATCTTTGGGATCACATGATTGTTCAGTGGAACGACTCTCTACTGTAAAATTAATATTCATTGTATGGAAAAAATACAATGGTCATTATGTTGCACACCAGAATTTGCGATTAATGTTACACTTTGCTTGTTTGACTCTATTCAACTATTTTAGGATGTTAAATCAACCATTTTACTTGATTTTCCGACTTTTTTAGTGACTAAACCACCAGTCCTAATGATTACACATGGCGTTTGAGAAAGCCTTTTCAGAAGGACGGAACATCAATTTTTATCACTTAACCCCGACATAAATTGTATGTAAAAAAGCCAAGAAATCATACCTTCAAATCACCTTTAACTAAAACACTTATTTTTTTACCAATTTGAGAGAATGAAGGAAGGCACAGGATAATTTCACGACTGTTGAGTCATAGCTCACGCTCTGTTCTAGTCATGCTCACGTTCTAGTCATCTCGCTCTATATAAATATGTCTAGTCAAATAAAAGGAGAGTCAAACTTGTTTCCTCGAGGACTGAAAATGGCGCAGTCGGTTCATCCGACCTGCTGCCCTCAGTTCGTGGAACTTGTGATTGTCATTCACCCGTGGACATCCGAGGACAGTAGGTCGGAGAACCTGTGACCGGTGATCGAGGCCACCGTCTGCCTGTTGATCGAGGCCACCGTCTGCCTGTTGATCGAGGCCACCGTCTGCCTGTTGATCGAGGCCACCGTCTGCCTGTTGATCGAGGCCACCGTCTGCCTGTTGATCGAGGCCACCGTCTGCCTGTTGATCGAGGCCACCGTCTGCCTGTTGATCGAGGCCACCGTCTGCCTGTTGATCGAGGCCACCGTCTGCCTGTTGATCGAGGCCACCGTCTGCCTGTTGATCGAGGCCACCGTCTGCCTGTTGATCGAGGCCACCGTCTGCCTGTTGATCGAGGCCACCGTCTGCCTGTTGATCGAGGCCACCGTCTGCCTGTTGATCGAGGCCACCGTCTGCCTGTTGATCGAGGCCACCGTCTGCCTGTTGATCGAGGCCACCGTCTGCCTGTTGATCGAGGCCACCGTCTGCCTGTTGATCGAGGCCACCGTCTGCCTGTTGATCGAGGCCACCGTCTGCCTGTTGATCGAGGCCACCGTCTGCCTGTTGATCGAGGCCACCGTCTGCCTGTTGATCGAGGCCACCGTCTGCCTGTTGATCGAGGCCACCGTCTGCCTGTTGATCGAGGCCACCGTCCGCCAGATGATCGAGGCCGCTTCCCGCCTGATCAAGGCCGCTTCCCGTCGTCGACCCTGCCCCAGTGCGTGGTGGGATTCCGTCGTCGACCCTGCCCCGGTGCGTGGTGGGATTCCGTCGTCGACCCTGCCCCGGAGGCACGAGTTTCCGTCGACCCTGCCGTGGAGGCACGAGTTTCCGTCGACCCTGCCGTGGAGGCACGAGTTTCCGTCGACCCTGCCGTGGAGGCACGAGTTTCCGTCGACCCTGCCGTGGAGGCACGAGTTTCCGTCGACCCTGCCGTGGAGGCACGAGTTTCCGTCGACCCTGCCGTGGAGGCACGAGTTTCCGTCGACCCTGCCGTGGAGGCACGAGTTTCCGTCGACCCTGCCGTGGAGGCACGAGTTTCCGTCGACCCTGCCGTGGAGGCACGAGTTTCCGTCGACCCTGCCGTGGAGGCACGAGTTTCCGTCGACCCTGCCGTGGAGGCACGAGTTTCCGTCGACCCTGCCGTGGAGGCACGAGTTTCCGTCGACCCTGCCGTGGAGGCACGAGTTTCCGTCGACCCTGCCGTGGAGGCACGAGTTTCCGTCGACCCTGCCGTGGAGGCACGAGTTTCCGTCGACCCTGCCGTGGAGGCACGAGTTTCCGTCGACCCTGCCGTGGAGGCACGAGTTTCCGTCGACCCTGCCGTGGAGGCACGAGTTTCCGTCGACCCTGCCGTGGAGGCACGAGTTTCCGTCGACCCTGCCGTTATTTCATATACCTCCTGAACACATTTTTTGGGTCAGTGGACATGAAAAATATCTACTGAAAACATCATGGTTTACCCAAAAGGAGAATTGTTCGCTTGAATATGAAAGCCATCCGTAACATATGGCGACACTCGATCAAATGAGGTGCTCGGATACCAGAACTGTTCAAGATACTTTGAAAAAGTATCTAGATAAGATAGTATTTTCCGCAAAGTATCTAGATAAGATAGTATTTTCCGCAAAGTATCTAGATAAATATAGTTTAAGATATTTACCCCGTGACCTTTTTACTGTGACCTATTTTCCTGTAACTGTTTTGCTTGTGACCTTTTTACCTACAATCTCAAGGCTAGTTCGTACAATGAAGACCTCCTCTCTCCTATATCGGGGTCCTTCATTGTTCAATTTGTTGCCCATTAGTCTTCGTCGGGAATTGCAGCAATTACTAGTGACGTCATCATTTTTGGCGGGAAAAAAAGTTCGGAAGACCTGTGTTTCTGATGAGCGCGCAAGGTAACTAGGTTTAGGCCTGGTAATTGCAACAACGCCTTTTTTATCTGCACAACTTGAAATAGCAATTCTTGACATTGTGTTTGCAAAAAAGTATGTTTTGTTGCTTTTATCTAAAATTTCGCCACATAAGTTGAGAGGGTTCTTCCGAACTTTGAAATTAGGAATGCCCTACTTTGAATAACAAGATGGCCAGAGGAGATTGGTTCCTGTAGCAACTAAACTTAAAAACAAATAATTTGTTTAATTGAAGGCTTCCATTTTCTCCATTCCAATTTCTCCATTTGTTTTCAAATTACTTTGCAATACTTCTCAACATACATTAACCATGCCATTGCCCATATATGCAACATATTTCAAAAATCTGACCCTTGAAAACTGAGATTTTTTTGGCAAGCCTACACTGCTAACGGCAGCAGGTCCCTAAAATGATACGGCACTCACTCCAATATGTAGGAGCTAATCCTATAACTCCTCACGGTACTGAAAAAATCATATCAAGTTTCTGTGGAAATTCCCAAACACAAAGAATTGTGATTCAGGCTCAGGAAACCAAGAGGAACAACTTTGATTTTCTGAGTTTCTCAAAGTCAGGTCTAGATTAAAAGTTATATACCTAAAAACCTATTAAATAAATTAAGTTTTAAAAATTTAGTCAGTACCCTTTTAGAGCAGATTTTGATGCCTTTCGAATCGAAATTGTTTGAAAATTTGTTGCTCAGCTTCTGAGTTATTTGAGTTTAGCCGGTTCGTTTTTAGCCCAAAAAAGCAAAAAAAAAACCGTTCCGGGTCCATGAAAACTCAAATCCCAAGCACATGGTATAGGTTTTTGATGAACCGCTGTTGTACACACACGCCCCATGTAGTGTTAATTAAATATTTTTTATGATTTATTTGTTTACAATATATCACATTCGTTCTTGTTTTAGAAGAATTTTCGAAACGAGTTTTAAAGTTTATGCGGCAAAAAAACCGATGTAACGTCAAATATATGACAAGTGTTTTAAAACTTGCATTACCTTTTTCATTTGACTTTTTTACTTCGTGTCCCATGCCAAGTGAGTTGTTTTTATTTTCCATTTTGTCAAGCTTCAGTGATGAAGCAAAAAGCAAATGAGCAATGAAAAATGTTGTCACTAAATTCTGACCATTTCGCTCTAAACATTTTCTACTTTAATACGTGATTCACAGAAAGTCGTCATTTTGAGTGAAATAAAGGCAAAAACTAAAATCATTCAATGACGTTGGGTCCAAGAAAGCTTTTTGGCCACCTTAGAAGCGTCAAAATGGCACCCTAATGCGCCATCTGAGTCAAAGAGCCACAAAGTATGGCTCCTTTTAAACGTTCGGATGTTTGAACATTGTAAATAAAAAGCCATTGCCTTAAGATCAGTAATACATTTTGCATGGCACATGAGGTTACTTAGGTATGATTCATAATTGTTTTTTTTTGTATGTTGTTGGGCAATTTCGATCTAGTAGCATGGCGCTTTTAATAAGAGCTTGGAAATGCAATAAAAATGCAATCTACATTCTATTGTCTACGGACTATCTCATGCGAGACTACGAGACAAGGAAAACACGTCTAATTGAGAAGTCATTTTTAGGAAGAAATGTTGAATTTAGGAACAATCTCATATCTTGATTGTACTTTTAAGAACGTGGTCGAGACAATATAACGCAAGATTTCAAAACCCTTCGAGCTTTGCGTAAAAGGTATTAATTTTTTAATTTGAGAAACCAAATTTACTCATAAAATCATGACCAAAGTCAAGTTATGAGTCAAAAAACTCTTAACAAAGAAAACAAGGTTTTGTCAAAGCAGAAGCCGCCGTATCAAAATACAGATCAATGAAATGGGAACTACTTCGAAATTATCAAAGTTCATTTTTCTCAAAGCTCTATCACAGGGGTTCTCAACCTTTTTCCGGGGGATACCCATTTTGGCAAGGGAAATATCCGATTTACCCCCTATGTAATGACCAATATTAAAAATGTCAAAATACGTGAAGAGGAGAAAAACGTGCAATATTGGTCGAAAAACCCCAAGTTTTTTCCAATTTTTTCGGACACAAATTTACCCAACAGAAAGTCAAATTTACCCAATTGAGGTAGGGGTTGAGAACCCCTGCTCTATCATGTATTATTTACGTTGATTTATAATTAGGTTGTTGTAATATTGTAAGGTTTCTTTGCCTAACTTAATTATGGCCAATCTGCTTGGCGATTCTGTCCTCTGATTGGAAAGGCCAGGGTGTCGCAGATTACGGCATTCTCTGGTCAAATTTCTAAGGGACACGGACCAAAAATGTTTTGAAATAAGAAACCCCTCAAAATTGTACAAGTACCTAATTAGTTCGTTTGCTCTTTATGTAGAGGTTAGCATTATGAACCCATTGGGCTTACGCATTTTCCAGAGGTCCTTGCTTTTGTCTGGTTACTCCGTGTACATAGTTCTGGTGAAATTATGAAAGTGAATGGGTGAGATAATTTGTATTGCTGACTGTAATTTTCGTTTGCATTAAAATACATTTTAAAAAGTTTCAAGGAAGTGTTATTTGCTTTCTATGAGGGCTGCACATTTCATGAAAATGCATTCTCTTTTACTTTTTGCGATTTTTATCATTATTTGAATTTTTTGATTGTATTTTTCATGTTTTGGCGTTTTGATAGAAATATGGTGCATTTCTGGCTTTTTTCTCCTTTTGTATTTGCATTTTGGCCCTTTCGGCGAAATTGGAGTTTTTCACCATTTCTGAAAGAGCATTGACATATTCTCCCTTTTGACATTCTTCACCAGTTTCCTTGCTTTCACCCTTTGAAAGGCTTGGTTGGTATCGGTTTTCAATTTGGGTTATGGCACATGATAAAACTCGATTGCTTACTCCCCAGGTGCAATAACCAATCAGATGAAAGATATTTTGAAAGTAATGAAGATGTGATAAAAAGGTCGCCGTAGAACGGTCAGGTTAAAAATGGTCGTTATAAAAAGGTCACAGACCCACTCAGGTCTGGAGGTAGCTAAGGGAGTGAAACTCACGGACCGTGATATCTTCCTTGGTTAAAAATTGTGAAAGACAATTAATTAGCTCATATGTTTTGATGGTAAAGATATGTAGTATACATGTTAGTTCACTTCAGATTGTGCTTGCCAGGTTTTCTTGATAGATCAGTTGTTTTTCGTATTATACGGGTACGGAATATTATTATCTGGTTTCTATCTTGAAATTCCCGAACATCTATGATTCTTTGCTCGCCCGCCTTCAAAGGCATTGTCTCTAGATTTCAGCTATTCCCACATTTCTCCTCTTTTTTTCTTTCTGCGCACACAGACGGGTCATGGAACATGCAATTTTTGCCATCGAATTTGAAGAAACACTGAAAGGAAGTTCGTTTTGAGTTCATTTGATCAGTGTTGAAGTGTTCTAAAGTACTGATGTGTTTCGAGCCGATTTCCCGAGTTTCGAGCTCACCCGAGCCGAGTTAAAACGAGCCGAGCTTTCCCGAGCCCCCGAGTTAAACCGAGTTAAAAACGAGCCGGAAGTAGGCCCATGATCTTAAAGAGCTAAATACCTTAGAGGGTATATGAGGAATCTCCACCCGATATCTTTAGCTTCCAACACCATTTAGACATTCTGTATGCCCTGAATGAGATAAATTTCTTTCCTAAAATTATTCCAACACTGAATTTCTTTATTTTGAGTGCAGCTTGTTACAATTTTGATGTCAACTTTTTGTCGGTCTTTAGACGCTCTAGCAATAAACTCTTTGCCATGAATTTCATGAAATCACAGCGTGACTGAAAGTTTTTCCAAATGGGGATTTGAACGAATGAGATTATGCAAAACAAAAGATCACCGCATTGGAATTGACTTTCCAGCAAATAGCTCTTTACAAAGGGATGCTCCAAATTTTCAAAGGAAAGCCTAAAGTTGCCTTCAGATTAAGAACACGTCACCGCTACTTTTTGTAGTTATGAACTTCTCGGTTCACACTCGAGACAACAAAACGCACTGTTGACCTAGTGTTAAGACGAACTCGTAAAATTTTGCACTCGTGCCATTCATCTGAGTGGCTATTTCGGTGAAATGTCATTCAAAAATGTTTTAAGATAATTCTGTTAAAAACGGTTTGCAAAAGATGTTGGACAGGAATTGCCAATATTTAGAAAAACATCTAAAATCTGAAATCAGAATGCTTTACAACCTTTCAAAGCAATGTTTAGAATCTTGGAGCATGAGTCTAGGCAACAAAACTTTGCAAATATTCTTTGGTACTGGTTATTAATTAACGACATTTTTGGTTAAAAAGCCATTAACTTTGGCCATCTGCCACCAAATCAATCATTGTCTTATGAAATTACATTAATTTGGTATGTTTGCAGTTCCATTAAACAGAAGACATAAAATACAAAAAACCACTAGAGTAGGAATAAAGTAAGTAAAAGTGAGTTATAATAGTGCCTCTTTGGGTAATATTGACATTTTACACCACTTTTTAAAAGAGAATTCTAATTTTGAAATTGCATTTATACTTATCATTAGGCAGGGAGTTTTGATGAATAGAATTACAAAATTAGATGATAAATGACGAATAAATTTACCTAATTAGACGATAAAATACGGTGAAAATTGCATGATTAGACAAAAAAAGACAAATAAAAGCTATCATTAGATGAAAATTAAGTGACTTGTCGAACGTAAAAAATGGAACTAATTTAGTAGAAAGACAAATGAAACTGACTTACACGTAAGGTTTGAATAAATTTGCAAAATGCAACTTGCACCAAAAATTGCAACTTTCAGCCGAATTCAGCAGAATTAGCAACTTCTTGATTTTTTCACCACAAACAGTATCTTTTGGCATGTTTTGCCTCGATCACCGAAATTCTGTTCGATTTTGCGTGAAATATATAGTTTACACATACCTTTCTGGAACATTTTTAAAACATTGATGCTTTGCAAAATTTTGGAATAGTTTGTGTAAGGCGAAACTGTGTTCATAAGGAAGCCAAAGGTTAAAGAAAAGACAAACCGAAGACTTCAAACAGTCGCCCAACATTGAGCCAAAAATTGGCCAAATTTGACATTCATATTTTAAAAGTGACATTTTTAGGCCAAAAATAGCACTTTTTTTTAGCAACTTTTGACAAATTGGGTGTAACTTTTAACGATTTTTTAGCAACTTTAGGGCTAAAAACTGCAACTTAAACCGAGCCCTACTTACAAGACACAAGACGAATTTGAATTAAGAAGAATTAATAGCCAGTGAAACAAAAAAGACGGTTAAAATTGCTACCCACATTGAAAACAAAATACATGTCCCTGTTGATGGGAAAAATCTCACTGCTTGTGCAGGGACCCTAGAACAAGGAAAAGACATGGAATTGTTGGTCCTGCAAAGTTAAGCCATTGATTTAAGTCTACAGATCACTCAAAAGTTGATTATTCATTCTTTTACCCATTCCAAAAGCATAAAATTTAATCATATGAAACCATTTGGCATTCAAAAATGTATTTGAGCTTTAGTTTGTTGTATTTTAGGCAAAACAATCAGGCACAAGTTCAGTTTTGTACGAGTGTAGGTCAAATAAAATATCACATTCTTCCCAAAATTTGCCAATTTTCATCATAAAAGATAAGAAAATCTAGAATCTTAGACCCCATTAGACTGAACATGAATGAGGGAAAGTATTGAATTAATTTATAACTATTATTATCAGTCAATATATGAGCTAGTTAATGTTATAGTTAATTAAGAACACTTTCAAAATTTGTGTGAAAGAAATGGTCAGTAGTACATAAATCAGTTAAAAATCAAGAGTTCACAAATGCCTCTTTTTAAGGGACGTTCCAGTAAGGCTGAGCTATATCCAAAATCAGTTTTGAAATATTTTCAAAATTTCATATTTCAATACTTGCAAAAGTGACAAAATATCCAATATGTATTTTCTTCAAAAGCCCAAAATATTTGGAAGATTTTTTTTGACATGGCCATTATTTGGTATTTTTGTCTATGTGCACCGATTTTCCATATTTGTTTCTGGTAATTTGATGCATTTCGTCGTTTTTGGAGGCAAACTTGTTTAAACAGTACAATTTTTTTATGTTTCCTTAATAGATGGCGCAGTTTTTTTCCTATATCACAGTGATTTCGGTTGTGAATGTCTAATCTTAGAACAAGTGTCATTTTGTAGAGATTTTTGTATTTTGGGTTCAATTTGGGTAAGCTCTACATTTATTTTTCCTCAATTTTGCCCGCATTATTTTTTTGACCAGAAAATTCATAATTATATTGACTATTTCCTTGGAAAAACCAAAATATTTAAAAGATGGAGGAAAAGTGGAGAAATATTTATAAAATATTTTTTTATTTAAAAAAAGTTCTTTCCGGGCCCTAGTCATTATGGATTTTGTTTTGGATCGACTATGTTTATGATATTTAGAGTCGAAAGAATGATAAATTATTGCCGTGAAGGTTTTCCCAGTTCTGAAAGTGTGTTTTTGCTTTTTGTGTCACTTGCTTCTGCTTTTCAAACACAACTGATGACTTGAGAATATACTTAAGAGGCATTAATTCAAGTCCATTCAATGTCATTTGGCCAATTCTTGATGGCTTGCATTACCTCTTTTGATACATCTCTTAAAGGTTTTGTGAAAAGAACACCAACAATCTTGTTGGCACAATTGTTGGCAAAATCTGTATTACGTGGCGAAAGAAATTGTTTTTGAAATATCGAATTGAAAGTTTCAAGTAAGAAAAATTGAAAGAAAAAAGATTTTTTTTTGATAGCACATCATAATTTTTTTGGTTTATTTCATCTCATGACTTACATTTTTCCTGATTTGTTCATAACTAATATAAATCTTTCAATTACTAATTGTTAGACGGCACATCGTATATTTGAATCAAATGATTTATACGTTTTGAAAAATTGCAAAATCTTGTTTGCCTTCTGCTGCAAAAGAGGAATCAATTTTTGGCTTGTAGTTTTTCTGCGACTCATTCAACTCATCTGATTCTGAATTCGTGTAACCACTACATCGTGACAACAATTCACTCAAGAGAAGCAAAAGGGTCAACAAAAATACTTCAACTTTAACTTGGCAAGATTATTAGTCTGTTTCAACCAATTCAACAACCTTCAAGGGCATTTGTTGGAACCCGGTCCCGTCCAAGCATTATTTTTTAAGACTCCGTGGTGGAAAAGAGTGTGTTCCCGTTCTGGATTAGATCTCTTCGATCAACCATCCCTATGTAGTAACATAAGAGACATTAGCGACAACAATTTGACATATATTTCAGGAACATAAAAATCAAATTAATTTGGGGGGGAGTTTGTCATTAAGAAATGATATGATGTTATGAAGTTGTCCATAGTTCTACTTGGCTTCACCTCTTAGGACATTCATAACTGGATGTTGTAACAATTGAATTCTTTGACTGCATTTTTTGCCTCGGCTTTGTATGACATGGCTCACAAAACAGAAAGAAAATTATGGGAAGAGAGGCAAGGAATAAGACCGCCATTATCTTGAAATCATCTTCCATTGCATTGGATTTAGGTGGTCAGTCCTAGTTCCACGGGCTTTCTCTCATGTCACCTTTTCAGTCAGGTTTTTAAATGATATTCTCTATTGCGAGGCCATGCCTTTTTGCCGTCAAAAACATTTTCGAGTAGTATCTAATCCGTCATGGTGGACACACTGCATGAGGCCATGCACATCTTGAGAGCACATTTTTGGACTTTTTCATAGATATTTCGAACAAAATGAAGATTTCAGGCTGTGCTTCATGAAGAACATGTTCAGTGATGGATCTGATTTTCTTTATCATTCTGCACAAATGACAAGCCATTTTGACGTTTGCACATTGTCCCTTTGTTTGATAGGGTTCCAGCCAATTTGCTCCCTTCTTGACCCATGCTGTGGTTGATTAACTTCCTCATAAATGGGTTGGTCAGGAACTGGTTGCCGACCCATGTGATAGCAGTACTAAGAGTTTTTTTCAAAGAATGAGGACTGATTTATTTCGAATAGAAGGTCCCTGAATAACTGATATTCCGCTATAACGACGGTTGTGGTCCCAAATCTCGAAATCAACGATAATCTTACAAGACAGGATGGACTATTGGGCACTGTTTACAATGTTTGCAATTTCAGGGTCATCGTTTGGCATTCTTAAACCGCAAACTGTCCCAAATAGGCCACATTGTATTTTTCTTAGAAAGGTATGACCAAGGATGGCTCAAGCCAGGATTACTTTCAAAATACACACTGGGTCCGATTAGTACAATGAAAATTCAACGGAACAATACATTTGTTGCAAAAAACTCACATTTTAGTACAATGATCGGACCCAGTGTGTATTTTTGAAATTCGTCCTGACGTACAGTGGTTCCTGGTATGACACAATGAACCGAGAAAAATATCAGCGGAGCCCTTGCGTTGCCAGACCCATCTTGCGTCGATTTCCAACATGGTTGCCAGTACATAATCTTTGATGCCACTTTTTGGCCACATGTCAACTCTGTTTCTTCGACGGTTATCAGTTTTTCGAAAAGGCTCATATCTCAAAAATGGGTGCCATTTAAGCTAAATGATACCACTCAAAAGAAGATAGTCGTCAAGGAAAAGGACTTAAGATTTTGCCAACAACTGCCATCGTATATCTCGCCCTGGCAACCATGTTGGAAATCTACGTTAGATGGGTCTGGCGACGCAAGGTCTTTGCTGTTGTTTTTCTCGGTTCATTGACCATTCATCACTTTGCACTTTGCAATTGTAAGTTCCATCCCAAAAACCAACAAGACCAGAAATTAAAGAAATTGGATCTAGCACACCCAATGGTACATGTCCAAGGTAACCGTTGTCCCGAAATCTTGTACAAGGAACTTTTGTTTTCAAGAGCGAATATTATTGGTCCCATTATCGGTCCTGAAGTGTCCATTGATCCGACATCAACTGATGATTATTCTACCGCCAAAACAACATCATTTTTGTCACGCAACCTATCTTGCCGTTCCGACGTGATCATTCTTGTGGCAATTAGTGTTTACACCTCTCACCACCTTCTGTAAGAATATCTATGTCCAGAATAATATCCATAACATCAAGTTGAGACTCAAGTTGCGTTTTAGTATTATTCCTAATTCATTTTTCCTTGTCAAATTGGAGGCAAAGTTCCGTCCTGATCTTTTCTTCTGTTGGTGCAAAACTAATTAATTTCCAGGCCTTCTCATTTTTCCTGTTAAAACGAAAACAATAACAAGGTATTGGGTGACGGAAATATTTTACTTCACTATAAGAAGAAATAAGGTGGATCAATCGATGAAGAATGTCGTCCAAATGTCAAGACATATCACTATCTATTACACCAGAGAATCTTCATTCAAACATCCACTTTCATTACTTGGATATGCTAAAGCTATTTTTTAATTAACTTTACCTTATTGTCACCCTTATATGTCCGAGACAAAACATCGAGCTAGGTATGCCATTATGGCGCGTCTAAAATTTGAAAATGGGCCTAAATATATTTAATAATGATTATTGCAGGTAATATCTTTGATACGCATTTGATAATGCCGATTATGAACAAATCAAAACAAAATTACAAGTTTGAACCTTAAGTTCCACTCATTTGAGGTTAGAGGCCTGCAATCCTTGGCGTAAAACTGCGTTAAAATCCGGCATTGCTGACTAGGCCTGAACTGAGCTCGAAATTTACCGAGCAAGCCCGAGCAACCCGAGTTCTCCGTAAAACCGAACTAAACTCGCGAGTTTCGAGTTTTTCGCAACTCGGAACACATCAGTATTCTAAAGGGAATGAATGCTTCAACGACGCCGGAGAACTTCCCTCTTTGCATGCTTCAAGTAGTGATGTGACTTGGGCAAGTAATGAGTCATCACAGACACCCACAGGCACAAGTTGTTGACAAGCATTACTTGGGCAATACACCAATACACTTGGCAAGCTCAAGGAACATTGGAAGATGCAGTTGCCGGCAGTTGCTCTTAGAAGATTTCAGATGCTTGCAGTGTGACTTAGAAGAAAAGAATGTCAAGTTGCATTTTCAATGATCTTTTGACCTTAATAATTTAGCAATAAACAGTGGAAGTGAAACAAAAAATATTTTGATTTGGATAGCATTTGCAAAACCATGTTTTTTTCTTTAGTTTCCGTTCTAAGCCACACATGAATACACTTTTCGGGCCAATCAAGAATGAGATTTAACAGTCACACTTGGGAACAAGCTCGGTCACTCAGAGTTGCTAGAAAAAAAATATAAGATGCCAACTCTTTTTTTTTTTGAAATATTCTCAAAAGCTTTTGCATTTCTCGATACAAAAGCTTTGAATTGTGTATTTTCATCTAAAAATCCATCCTAACAAGGGCATGGGCCCTATTTCGCTGAAACTTTCTGGTTAATTGAAATTCTGATGCCGAAGGTTTAGTCTTCATTCCTAGCAAATTTGGCAAACCTGTAAGGTGGGAAAAATACTTGTACAGGCACCCAAGTAGACCCAAGTTTCGGCAAGTCCAAGGTACTGTACCGGACCGCTTGCCCAAGCTCCTGTTTGCCTCCCATCACTAGCTGCAAGTCATGCTTCTCGTCAATCAAACCTCATGTTAAGGTCAAATAGCGAGATGGCTTACTTGAAGCAGGGAGTCCTTGCTTGAAATTGACTTGAAGTCAATGCTACTAGAATACCTTGGCGCAAGCTTACCATAACACCTTAAATGACGGTTGTGAATGTCCTGAAGAAATGAGAAAAATATTTTTCAAGACTCTGTTAACTTGTGTTGGAGGAGTTTTGGGTTTCACTCGTGCTTGCATCGAGAAGGCCAAAAATTGCAGTTCGTTGAAAATAAAAAAAATCGAAAAGTTGCCGAATTTCAGTAAAATGGTTTCTCCGAGTGTTCCAGTGTCGTGCGACCCAAATATGAATGCGGCCTTCCATTGTGGTTGACCGGCTCCCTATCGATCTCTCTGGTTCTGGAGGAGCAAGATACTCTACTCGGTACTACGGAATCCAAAATGTAGATGGAAGGTTTGCCGCCAAATTGTCGATTTGAGCCAATCAGACTGCGGTAACTCCTATCCTACAATCTAACCCACCACCAGTAACTTAACTTTTGTGACGATATTGATGTCAATGCATCGCAATAAACTTACATACGTACATAATGAAAAGCATAAAAGTTCGTATATGGCGTTCCTTAAAACCCAAAAAGTAAAGAGGGGTTTATGGTACGGTTTAGGTGAGCTCTCATACAGGAGGATATAAATATGGTGTTAAAGATAATGTTTATCTTTTATTTACCCCTTTCCTTCAATTCCAGGTTTTTGCCAATCTTGATTGCAATAGAGAGTGGGGACGTAAGTAAATTGGAACGAGTTGGTAAACATTGATAAATGTCGATTGAATTGGAGAAGCAGAATAGCCACAATTGCAAGTAGAGATTGTATGGGCAAAGTGGGGCTTCATCAAGACCACCAAAATAACTGGAGGATTCAATCTCATTGCATTAGATTGGCTGGGTGGCTAATAAACACGCTATCAATAATTAGGATATATTCACATGATTTGACCATTATTGGACTTTTTAGCACGAATGCAAAAGGCTAAACAAACGCATTGCGAAAAAAAGAATTGGACAAAAGGACTCAATCAATCGTGAAATAAATAAGTTATCTGACGCTTACGTTGGCGCTACTAAAGGTACTGATGTGTTTCGAGTTGGAAATTTGGCATTTTGTTTTTTAGGGGAAAAAATCTGACCACAACTAAACTTTTATCCACAATAAAATTTGGCAGCACTGCCAACTCGAAATATATAAGTGTACTCGAAATCGAACTAGTTCGAGTGTTGCCAAATTGGTCCGTGTTTAGGGGGACATCTGGAAGATGATGTTCACCGTGTTAGCTGACCGATTCTCCGAATTGGCTGAGGATTGGGATATCCTTCCCGAGGTTCAATTCGGTTTCCGGGGAAGCCGCTCGACCACCTCAACAGCCACTCTGCTCTTTGAAATCGTGCATGCGAACATCAGCACTAATAGGAGAGTCTATGGATGCTTTGTGGATTTTTCCTAAGCATTTGACAGGGTGGACCGAACGCGGTTATTCCTCAAACTCCATCTCTGGGGAATTCCGCGTTCAATATGCGTCCTGCTTGCTAACATCTATGCAGGACCCAAATGCTCCATTCGTTCTGGTGAGGACCTTTATCCCTGTTACTTTACATCCTTCGGCCTTCCGCAAGGGGATCCACTTTCGCCAATCCTTTTTAACCTTTATGTATTCTATATGCAGACAACCTGGTTCTCTTGGCTGATTCAGCCATGAAATTGCAAAATGCTATCAATGCTCTCCATGGTTATTGCCAAGAGAACGGCCTTAAAGTCAACACCATCAAGCCGAAGGCCTTGGTTTTCCATAAAGGTCGTCTGCCACCGTCCTTCCTTTCAACAATAGTCCTATAGAAATCGTCAAGTTTTTTAACTAAGTCAGTTTCACCTTCACCACCCAACTCTCCTTCACCAATCACCTCAAATCAACAAAAGCCAAGGACAGGGCCAGGATCGGATACATGTGCAATAGACTCCCCATCAAGAACCTTCCTCTTCCAATAGTTCTACTTCTCTTCCGGACCTTCATCAGCCCCATCTTCATCTTCGGCAGCGGCCCTTGAACAGAAGGCCATGGCCCCTAAAGGGACCCTGTGATTTTCCAAGGGGGTCCTGAAGGATTTTTTTTTTTTGAAAATTGCCAAAAAATTGAACTTGACCCAAAATAATCTGTTCATCAATCATTTTGAATTTGAATACCAATTAGTCTATCTTAACTATGCTTCAAAACATGTTTTTATTCAAGAAACCAAAAGTGAAAGTGTCGTCTGCCCTAAGCGGAAGTTTATAGGATGTCAATACCCTAATTTTGGCAGTATTGGTTGTATTATGTTCCCAAATATTACACTCCTTCTGTGGGACAGAATGTTCCTTTTTCTGCCATTGAAGGGCCCGCAGGTAAAGGGGGCCCGGGCTTCTAAAGAAGCCATAAGGCGGCCCTGGCTCAAAAAAGTTTAAGAACCCTTGCTCTACGGCCTTCTCCTCTGGCTTTCCAACTCCGCCCAATCTGCCCTCAAATCCGCCGATGTCACCCACACCAAATTCCTCAAACGATATCTATGTTTGGCCCAATTTGCCAATAATGTATGGATGCAATTCATATCCGAAACCGAGCCCCTTACCACCAGGCTGGCAAGGTCAGTGTCCAACAGTGTTAGGAACCTAACCTTTATGAGGCGATGTCTGGACACAAGTTGTCATTTCCGGTCAAGGACTTGACAACACCCGATTGTCCTTGGCCCGACATCCCTTCGGAATATTGGCGGTCACGCACCTTCGTCCGGCTTCCAGCCAACTTCTACCAACGACTGGAACTGACGAAGGACCTGTTCAATCTGACCCACCCCCTCTACTGCAAGAAGCTAAATTACCCGTTACGTCACTTCAGAGCATGCGGGATCAGAATCTTTTTATTGCGTTGAAAGTATTAAGTTCCATGATATTCTTTCAATCATGTGGTTATTAGTGTCAAAGAAAATATGATCCCTGTACAGGGTGTACCACTTAAACTGAGACTTGGTTTTTGTATCATAACTCACCTCTTATCCATTCAATCAATAATGTTGTCACATTATTACAATCCCAGATGCCTTACGTAGACCAACAAAAGTTCAATTTTCAAAATGGCCACCTTTGGTCTTCACCACGGCCAACCATTTACTAACTGCAGCATCAGCACAAGCAGGCACCTCAACCTGTTTGACTCAAAAGCCTCTTCAGAATTGACCAAATGGAAATTTCCATCTGATTGAGGCCTGAAGGTGAACGAGGACATTCATCCTTGCCTCAGAAATGAGAAAAGACATCTTCACAATAACTTTTCCCAACCAGTGCAGTATGTCGAGGAGACCCAACTTGTTGGAGGAGCATGAAGTTCAGAGGCCATTTTGGCACATTTAAAATTGTCTTGCTAAAAGAATGCAAAAAATATTTTGTTTTTACATTTGCCGCCCTGAACATTTTTACTTCTGCTGCCCTGAATTTTATGCCATTTTTGCAATATTGAAAAGCTATATGAAATCTTTGGGAATTTATTTTTTCATATGACTATAGCATTCTTCGGCTTTTTGCGACCTAAATGGTCTCTTAAATTGGGTTGAATATGTTATTAAAAAATGTTATAATTAATAGGTGTTTGGGTAAAAAACATCGTGTAACACTACTGATGGGATTCAAAATGATTTCAATCTGCTCAATCTTGTAGGATTGCCATCAATGACATTGGTCTATAGCAATTATAACGTCAAAAAACTTTGCCTAAGCTTGGTGTTATCCGTGGTTTTTAGTTTACAAAAAGAGGGGCACTTTTTGGATATTCTCAATGAGCCAACGAACGGACTTTTCACACAAGTGACAAACGTACAGTTCGGCATTGGGAATCACAACAAAGTAGCACATGCAAAAATGATTGAGCAGATTGAAAACCAGATTGAATTCCACAAGTATTTAACACTCTCCAATTTGCAAGGAGAAAATTGCTCAAGGTTTTCTTTTTATACTATATTTTAACAACTTACACCGTGCGTCATTCAAATCCGCCGCCACTTTAGAGTGAAGTCATTCATTTCAAATATAAGCTATATAAGGGAAATTTGGTGTGAAAAAAAGCCTTCTACTTGACTATTGGCTATTGAAAATTGGAGAGAATTGGAGAATTAATCTTTCCAGGATCTTTGAAAAGGCATGCCATCATCATTCCAATCCGTGCAGAAAAGGACAAGTGTGAGATTTTGAGCTTTATTAAAGCACATACAGTATATTGACAGTTACGATATGCTGAGTCAGCCCGCTATCGTTTGGTAGGCCACTTTTGAAGTTGACCCAACTTGCTTTGTCACAATCTGTTCTGAGCAAAGTCGTTGTTCATAACATAGAGTTCCATAGAGTGGCGATACCAAGGCAGGCCGGCCGTGATATTTCTTAAGTAGCAGCAAGGGCGATTCTGCATTAGCGACTAGTTGAAACTTGCCCAACCAAGTCTTAGGCACTGACGTTTGTATTTCGATCTTCGACTTGCATGGGCATGTTAAAATGGATATACTGAAATTTTTGTTGAATGAGTTACAGTTGTTGAAGAGCAAAGGTTGTACATAAAAACTTGTTATTTCCGAGGGTTATTTCATAAGTGTAGCATGGTCAAGTGATGATGAATGACTAGTTACTTTATTGAACAACATACGCATATTTATACATAATGGTATGATTGACTAGACAGAGCACGAGCATAGAATTGGAAGCAAGGCGGGAATACTACATCTCCCCTTTCCCGGGGGAGGAGGGGCATCACGTTTAAAATACGTGAGATATATCACAGAAGGGGTTACATTTGACTATCACAGTTTTTGACTAGAAAGATTAAATTTAACTAGAATGAACTGACATCACGTAGGCTCGGCCAGCCACGGCATTGGTGGGTCGGCCACGGCATCGCTGGGTCGGCCACGGCATCGCTGGGTCGGCCACGGCATCGATGGGTCGGCCACGGCATCGATGGGTCGGCCACGGCATCGATGGGTCGGCCACGGCATCGATGGGTCGGCCACGGCATCGATGGGTCGGCCACGGCATCGATGGGTCGGCCACGGCATCGTCCGGCGGTCACGGCATTGTCCGGCGGTCACGGCATCGTCCGGCGGTCACGGCATCGTCCGGCGGTCACGGCATCGTCCCACGTCTTGGCCGGGGCGCCAAGATGGAGGTCCATCCACAGGTGGATTGCTGCAACCACGGGCCTTCCATTGCACCACCATGACGTAGGCTGCATCCATGGTCATCCCGCTGCACCACGTCCACCCGCTGCAACCACGGCCCTCCCGCACGCAATACGGACCTACGTCTCCCCGACCAAGGGGAGGGAGAAGGGAGAGGTCCTTCCGCCAATACGGCGGCTACTACCGGCTGTGCCATGTAGCATGGTCGAGTGATGAAGAATGACTAGTTACCTTATTGAACAACATACGCATATTTATACATTATGGTATGATTGACTAGACAGAGCACGAGCATAGAATTGGAAGCAAGGCGGGAATACTACACTAAGTTGTGCCCAAACAAACAAATGTAGTATATACGAGGGGCAGTTGCTGTTTACTGCATTCCCCTTCTTGCCAAAGTTGTGCTTGTTTCTGAATGTGGCGATTATATGATGTGAACTTAACTTGCAGAGTCATGCCTCTGGTCTGATGGGTTATTCTTGACAAGCCCTGTCCAATTGGGGCATTGGAGGGCTGAGCAGGTGACCATAGCCTGAAGCTTGGTGTCTTGCAGTGTAGTATAGTCACTAGACTGAAAAGTTACATGACTTCAATTTGGTAGCTTCATCTATGCTAGTATGCTACCGCACTAAATAAGTAAAGTACAGTGCTACCTTCAGGTGCTAACTTTGTTTATTAGTTGGAGAAGCTGAATTTAGAGTTAGCAATTCAAAATGAGCCAAGAGGGATCATCCTCCAATTCCAAGCATCTTGGAATTGGGCATCTTGGAAATGCACATAAAGGTGATACTGTTCCATATACAAAGATAAGGTTGTTAAAGAGTGACAAATGATAGAAGAAATAAGCGCATTTTAATTTAGGGCAGTTAACCTCAGCCAATCAGAATAGAGAATGTCCTTTTGCATGAAGTATGTTGGCCAGCAGCAGGGTTGTCCGGTGGCCAAAAGAAAAAAATCTCTCAGCCACTTCCAAAAGTGGCCGAATTTCAAAGAAAAAGTGGCCGAGAGGCTTCCCCAGAACTTGGCAACCCTGGCCAGCAACACTGCTAGTCGTAGCACAGTAGACAAAGCTTCCGATTTGAGTTCCTACACTTCAATAGCTGAGTTTATATACCCTGTGACAACTTGAGTTGTTACAACGTTACCACACGCCGTTGGTTTCATTTGCAAACACGAAAGTACGTAAGTTGCCACAAGAAATCGTTCAAAGAAAGCTAAGCTTGTAAACCCCGTGGCAAAACTCTTTCATAACTATTGCCACAGGATTTCTTGTCCTAACTTATGTACTTTCGAGTTTACAATTGAAGTCAATGGTGTGTGGAAGCGAAAAATTTCTGTCACAACTCAAGTTGTCACAGGGTATATAAACTCAGCTACTAAGTCTAGACTAGTGCTGTTCTACGTTTATTTAGTGTGGTAGTGTGGACGAAGCTTTAGGCTCATGACTTCAACCCTACAAACGAACTTGTTTGGGTACAACTGCTTGGAATACGTTACAACCAAAAGGTCAGCTGGGGCCTGACAATTGTCCAACAAAATTTTAGGCCTGTCTGTACCTCTCTGGGAACTCTGTGGTACAACCTTGATTGACTCTGTCCACATTGAAGGAGTTGAAGTACATGACGCTATGAATAACTTGAATAACTATCAAGTTCATTAACTTGTCATGTTACTTATTATTTCAGACTGAAATGTTTTGCCTCTCTAAATTTAGCCATTTTTGCAAATAATTAATGAGTTCGAAAAATTAAGACTTATGCATCGTTCCACGTTATAGTTGTACTGCATTTTGGACATACTCAGGGGAATCGTCGGAATTTTCAGGATAATCCTGGCAACCTTTGGTCAGCCATCTGTGAAAGTTCTCCTCCGAAATAGGCAAGTATCTTGCATCTGGAGATATCTGTGTATTAAAGTGCCTCTGAGAACTGAGGGGAATTTCAGAAGCCAGCTTATTGAACTTAGTTACGATTATGAGGCTGGTGGGTATCATAAAATCCACGAAAGAACCATTAAGAGATAAGAAATTTAAGACATTAAAAATTTGGATGACAAGATCCAAAAAATGGTGGATGAGGATCCCGTGGGATTGATTCAATCAATTGAGCGCGAATTGGGCTTCCCTGCAGCAAAAGTTGGACAACAACTTCTTTTTTTGAAGATCAGTCCACTCGTTTTCATGTCAGAGCATTTTTACCATGGCTAGTCTACTGCAGTGCATTCAAATCACGCGCACTTTTGCGAAGGATCATCATCCGCCATTTGTTTGACCTTGTCAGCCAGATTTTTCATCCACTTTTGCCTTTTTGTGGATTTTTTCGATTCCCAAAAGCTACCCAGCTGTTTTTAGATGGACTCGATCAGCTAGTTTTTGATTTCCCTCACAGTTTTCAGGGGTAGTTAATACTGCTCAGAAATCTTATTGTGATTGGGGGGAAAATGGATTGAGTCAAGGCTGGATTACAAGGGTAAACAGATTGAAAGACTGGGATTCTCCAAATGTATTGAACATTGAGTTGATCAGAAATACCTTCTTTTAAACTTTATACTTTTTTTGAGCACTGTACAGCCCTCACTTTTGGGTCTGTAATACCCCAAAAACGAAATCTTTAGAATCTAAGAAACTCGAATTCCACGTTTTTTAAATCATACCACAACATTGAAGTTGAAATCTAATCTTGATTAACAAGTAATGCAAAAATCAAGCACAGGTGTAAATTTCACCATCAATTTATTTTGTATGACGCGAACATTTCAAATATTGGTTGCAAACTAAAAGATTTTTGGCCACACAAGAAATCTGTCATCAACCATTTCAAAGATAGACTTCGAAGTGTTTTTCTATTTACTCCTCAGCGGCCTTTTCTTCAGCTTTTTTACCTTTGGCCTTTTTACCCTTGCTCTTCGTTCCTTCACTCTTCTTTCCCTTCTTGCCCTTCTTCTTGGGGGTTTCTTCTCCCGCTCGGTCATCACCTTGCTCGGATTCGTCAAGGTCCACTTCATTGAGGTTCAATGACTTTTCCAAGATCGCATCATCAGCATCTGAAAAGACGCCATAGAGAGCAAGGATCAAACTCAATGAATGGTAAATGGAGCATAATTCCAATTGAGAATATTACTGAACTTACACTCATTGATGTCAAATTCGTTTTGTTCTTGGTCATCTTCAGCCAGGCTCATTTGAGCCAGAACCAAGAAGGTCAACAACACAAATGTGAGCTTCAAATTCATGTTTTGTGAGAGATCTGGAATTCGACGAAAACGAATGAGATTATCGAAATGTTTTTGCACTTTATATGACTTTAAATGAAAACCTGAAGTGGAAGAGATACTGTTTTCAAGAGACTAAATGAACTATCAAGGACTGTTTCGAGCTTTTATACCAGACCTATCCAATTCTCAGTTGTTTTTTATTTCATGACAAGTGCGCTAAAAATAACAGGCCACTTGGAATTAGTTTTGACCATATGTTTAAACACATTTCAAGTGTTTTCAAGGGGCACAAGCAAAAGGTGTAATGGAATTCCTTGACTTGCCTCACATTTAATTAGTCAAGTTTCATTTAAATCTTATTTTTCCCAAAATCGACCTCTCCTAAAATGATGCCGACATATTTACAGTCGGGTTTCGTCAGAGGGATTTTTTGTCAGCACGAAAAAAGTCCCTTCCTTAAATCGATAGTTTCCCTTCAGATGAGATCGCTTAAATTAAGACTCAATTGTGCATGGTCCGTCTACACTTAAGTTTCATCAAGACAAATAGGTCCTTAGTTAACTTAAACTTATATATTTTGAGGGAAGAGGCCTAATAGGGCAATTGAAGTGTGGCTTTGTTGTGCCTTTTCATGGAGCGAGAGCGTCGACAAGTGTGACGACCAACTCGCACTGTGCATGCACTTGCAAAGAGACAAAACTTGGCATAATTCAAGAAATTGTGCAAAATATGTTGCATTGACTTGTTCTAGCAATGAAATGATAGTTATGCTACATCAAATAGGAAATTATGTTACAAGTTTGGCACATTTAGCACTGGTTGAGAAATGCTGAATTTTGTCTCTTTTCAAGTGCATGCACGGTGCGAGCTAGCCATGGTAGATGTCGACCCTCTCGCTCCATGAAAAGGCACAACAAAGCCACACTTCAATTGCCCTATTGGCAAATCTGATTACCGCCCCAATTGGGAAGGATTGGATGTATTTAGATGAGACCATTTTTTGCGGCTTGCCAGACGACGCTTTAGAGATGCTTCTAAGCATTTTCATTTCAGTTTCGTTAGGTTTGATATTTAGTGAAGCCATTATCTAGATTAATGCCATAGGTAGCATGACCTAAGCGATATTGTAAATGGTTTTGAGTTGTTAATAGTCTAACGTCAAAACTCAAAATGATCATTTCAGTTCTTTAAGGCCAATAGGCGCAAGAAAATTTTTTTGAAGGTTTTATTTTTTGAATTTGGTTACTCATTCGATGCATTTTTGCTGTTTCTTTTAATCAAAAATATCTAAGTTTTTTTTCAACACAAAACATGTTTTAGAATTGATCATCGTCCCGAAAAAAGTAGTTATTTATACTCTACAATGATCATGATTGTCCTTTTGCTTATAAATCCTCTCCATTTCAATATATTTGAAAGAGATCATCACATTCGCCCAACAAACTTTGACCATCGTAGTGCGTTTTCGCCATAGATGTAACAAATTTATCCATAACAATTGCCAATAGATGTGATATTTCGACACTTAATAAGTCCCATTCACTTTCCCATCTGGATACTCTTGATTCCTTAGGGAGCCTCCTGAAAAAGAATATTTATTTGTAAAAGTAAGAAACGCATTTGTAATTAATTGTTCTAAGGAGGGCTTGCTTTGCGTTTAAAAAGTTATTAAATCAGTGTCTGTTCCATTTCCTTTTTTGCTTTGCAGAGGCAATTACGTCTATTGATACACGCAAGTGTTCCATAAACCAGATATGACTGGTTTTGTCCAGAAATGAAGGAGATTCATTTCAAGTCTATGAGGCTTGTGCAGAAGGTATGGCTACTTTAGGGTTCGTATATTTCAGATGTACAGAAACGCATGTGTCGTAATGATAGTTGTAAGAAAAATAGAAAACTTCTCATTTGCATTGTTATTTTTTGGTATTTTCTACATATTCCATGATTTTAGGAAACTTTGGCAGGACAAACGAACAAACAATGCAAAAAATATTTCTATTCGCTTTCACAAAATGAAAATGTTGAACTGATCTAGGAAAGGGTATTTAATTAGAAATAATAAAAAAGGCGTGAACGTTTCCTACGTTGTCACCAAAACCAAACCTTCATAGGATTTTCTTGCTCAATAAAAGTAAATGTAAAAAAAAACGATTCGAAACCTTCAAAATTCAGTCCTTTTCCATGGATAACAAACCTTCATTAAAATTGAGAAAACAAAAATTAAGGTAACTGGATAACTTTCTATCCCTTTTTTGGTAAACTTGGAAATCAGTACTGAACTTTGGAATGTGTGACATCCCAATCAGTTGTCGAATGACGCACAAAATTTGTATCAGGCCGAAAACTTGTCTATTTGTGTACTTTGTAATGCCGCTTTTCAATGCATTTTGCAAATTACATCCTTGTGAATTTTTTTGGAAAGCTTAAAGAATGCGATGTAGAGTAAAGCTTGTTCACCAAGATCTATTCTTGTTTTTTTTCTTTGTTTTTCTGCCAGTAAAGGGCAATGTGCAACATCTTTTCACGTAAAAGAACCATATTATGCATATGTTCAAACATTTCATTGTTATTTTCTTATTCTTTGATTTTTTTCTTTCTTTCCCATTTTTGTTTTATTTTTTAATCATCCATTCTAAATCATTGTCATTTTGTAGTACTAATACATATGAAAACATTTAGCCATGTATCTACACTAGAGCTGTGCATCGGATCCGAAAGGTCCCCAAAATCCAATCCGAACTTGATTTCTTTAATCCGAATCCGAATCCGAATCCGAGAGCTTCCATTCAATCCGAACGAATCCGAATCCGAAAATTTGCTACTCAATCCGAACGAATCCGAATCCGAAATTTTTTGCCCAATCTGAACGAATCCGAATCCGAAAATCTTCTGCCCAATCCGAACGAATCCGAATCCGAAAATCTTCTGCCCAATCCGAACGAATCCGAATCCGAAAATTTGGCGCAAAATCCGAACGAATCCGAATCCGAAAATTTGGCGCAAAATCCGAAAAAAACCGAAAATTTGGCGAAAATCCGAAAATTTGGCGAAAATCCGAAAATTTGGCGAAAATCCGATAAAAATCCGAAATTTTTTTTGCTAATTCCGATTTAAATCTGATTATTTTGTTATTTTGGCCTAAATTGGAAATAACACTTTCAACTAGAAGTGCCAAAAACATATTATTTTAAATATAATAGATCTTTTTAATATTTCCACGTTTAGCCTTGATTTTTTTTAACATTTTGGCATTTTCCAGGAAAAAATAAGCATTTTCTTGTTTTTTGGCAAAATATTTCAGGACAATTAGAGCAAATTAATGAATGCTCTTTGCACAATAGAATTTCCCAAAATGAACCAAATATGTTAAAATGTTTATGAAAAGGTATTGATTCAAAAAATCACAATCATATCAACAGTCAAATGCAGAAAAAACTGCGTAATTGAATGGGGTGAAAACATTTTTATCTTTAAATCAGTTTGGTGTCAAGTGGGCTGATATTTACGCACTTAATTGCAATCCAGGGGTGAATACTTGGCAAAATCTTTACTTTATTCAAATAGGATGGTTTTGCTTTGAACACGTTTTGTAACTTTTTGATGCTTTTTTACTACAAAACCTTTCTATGATTCTCTTAATATAGAAATATTTGATCTCAATGCTCTCATTTAATTGGTAAAATCTGAAACATTAAAATACCTTGTGGAGTCATTAAAAAATTCAGAGTTGAAGGCAGGAGATTGCACTTAAATCATCAAACAAAAAAGGTCTCATAATGAAAATATTGTGAATTGAAATAAAAAAGTAAAATGAAAAATTCGGATTGGTTTCGGATTCCGTCGGATCCGAAATTTTTTTCGCAAATCCGAATCCGAATCCGAATCCGACAGGTTTTGGCAAATCCGAACGAATCCGAATCCGAAAATTCGCGCTAAAATCCGAACGAATCCGAATCCGAAAATTCTTGCGTCAATCCGAACGAATCCGAATCCGATCGGATTCGGATCCGATCGGATCCGACTTTTCGGATCCGATGCACAGCTCTAATCTACACTAGAACATCATTAATTGGACAAGATAAAATATGTCACATATCACGGTAGTTCAAGTCTAAAAATAGTTCCATTTCCTTCATTCGAGGGACTTGGACACTTTTTGAATAGAACATAAAATTTATAGTAGTGCACTATGAGAAAACAAAATGGGAGTCTTTTTGTTTGAAGTGATAAGCAAGTTAGTAAATTTTTGGATTTGGATCCAAACTCCCCCCTTAGGATCGTGATCATAAGGAAACATTCTGGACATTTCATCACACCACTATTTTATAGAATGTCTGATTTATACAACACAACAGTTTTTACCTTAGAAATTTGTATAAAAATCCAGAACAGGATGAAAAAGAAGATGGTCAATGAAATCCAACCACAGAGAACCAAAATACAAAACTCTTAAATTTAATTGCGCCAAGAAGTTATTTAGGAAAAACTAGCCATAATTTACTAACTCATTGTTGGAAAGCAAAACTTGAAGGACTGACACCCATCAAAATCTGTGCATGAGATGGTTTAGGTGTCAAAGTATTCTGCCTGTCTGGCTAAAGTCAAACACTCTAAGGTAGTGGTTCTTAACCTTGTTGGAGGTACTGAACCCACAGATCATATAATGACTAGATGTCGCATTGGCCCGTTCCGTTGGCGAGAGAAAAGGGACACCACTTGGCCTAGCTGTGCTAGCTTCAACATCTCAGGGCGACCGCGTGCTCAGAAGTAACGACGCTCGCTCGCGTCGAGAACAAAGTACGTACGGTACGTTGAGTTTGTTCAGGATTTGGCCACGCTGGCAAAATTTTGAAAATTTTGAAATTCCCACCATTTTAGGGTGTAGTGTTATGGACCAGCTGATGAAGCAAAGTTGTCCCCCTTTTTCTCGGACGAAGCGAGGTCTAGCCATTATATGGTCTGTGACTGAACCCCACAAGTTCCGTACATGCATTCATTGAACCCTTCGTAGTAGGAAAGAAAAGATGTTTTTTTGCCAATGAGGCCAAACAGAGCTTGATGTCACGATCATACGAGTGGGGTGAACCAAACCGCCGAACCCCTGAAACTTTTGCATTAGGTGCTCGATCACACTAGACAGATGCTAAAATTTTAATAAAATGAATGATGCCGTTTTTGAAAATTCTCGCCTTAACTCATCCGTTTGAGTGTTATTTTTTGAAGAAACATTTTCCTTAGCTTTAACATCTTTTTAGCGTACCCAGTTTTCATTTGATAATGTGCGCTGCCTTAAACCAAGGCAATCTTTTCTCGATTGTGGAGATGTTGAGCAATTAATCCTCGCTGAAATGATTCATCAAAATGTAGAGGAGTGGGTGACTTCTGTCGAATAATGTTCGTAGTTCAGCCTGTGCATCATTTTGTTGCAAAATCATTTTTGCAATTTTTTTGCTTCAAACACTGGATTGTACCAACCTTGGGAGTGTGTCCAATTTGACTTCAACCAGAAACAAGTTTGTTCTCAGTGACAAGACTTAAAGGTAAATAACTTGTTGACGTTAATTTGACCAAGCGGGTCACCGTGCACCGTGACTTCAAAATCATCCTACAAAATGATAAGCAGAGTTGACTGAGTTTGTTATATCTATACATATCTACAGTATGAAAAAAGGCCGCTCGAATTGATGATTTTAAGCACGACTTTTAGAACCAATATGTTTGATTGAAACCTAAATATTTTCATATACGATCGAGTACCTAATGAAAAAGTAACATACTTACTGTATCATCCCCTTTTGCAGCCCTTCACGGATTCCGAGATGGACACAGCCTTCAAGAAGATGAAGAGCAAAGCCCCGTCAACATCAGGGGTTTCTCCCTTCCAACTCGCACTTCTCCGGACCCAAATCCAACCACTACTTCAAGAACTTTTCAGCAACGCCCTCCAAACATCTTTCTTCCCACCAGCCTGGATGGAGTCAGCCATCATCTTCATCCATAAGAATGGGCCCAAGGACATTCCAGACAACCATCGGACCATTGCCTTGGAAAACCCCTTCTTGAAGATGATGTCCACCCTGCTAGCTGCCCGCTTCTCCGGATTGGCCTAGGAAAGGAATCTCCTTCCTGAGTTCCAATTCGGTTTCCGGAGAAGCCGCTCGACCACCTCGGCAGCCACTCTCCTCTACGAAATCGTGCACGCAAACATCAGCACTAAGAGGAGAGTTTACGGATGCTTTGTCAATTTCTCCAAAGCATTCGACAGGGTGGATCGAACGCGGTTATTCCTCAAACTCCAACTGTGGGGAATTCCGCGTTCCATATGCGTCCTGCTGGCTAACATCTATGCAGGACTCAAATGCTCCATTCGTTCTGGTGAGGACCTATCCCCCTGTTACTTCACATCCATCGGCCTTCCACAGGGGGATCCACTATCACCAATCCTTTTTAACCTTTACGTATCCGACCTGCCCGAAGCCCTTTCTCACCAAGGCCCCATCATCAATCAGAATAGAATAAAATATCTACAATATGCAGACGACCTGGTTCTCTTGGCTGATTCAGCCGTGGAATTGCAAAATGCCATCAATGCTCTCCACGGTTATTGCCAAGAGAACGGCCTTCAAGTCAACACCATCAAGACAAAGGCCATGGTCTTCCATAAAGGTCGTCTGCCACCCACCACCTTCCACATCAACAATAGTCCGATTGAAATCGTCAAGTTTTTTAACTATGTCGGTTTCACATTCACCACCCAACTCTCCTTCACCAATCACCTCAAATCATCAATAACCAAGGCCAAGGCCAGGATCGGATACATCTGCAATAGACTGCCCATCAAGACCTTCCTCTTCCAATAGTTCTACAACTCTTCCGGACCTACATCACCCCCATCTTCCTCTACGGCCTTCACCTTTGGCTTCCCAACTCCGCCCAATCCGCCCTCAAATCCGCCGATGCCACTTACACCAAATTCCTCAAGCGATACCTCTGCGTGCCCCAATATGCCAATAATGCATGGACGCATTTCATATGCGAAACCGAGCCCCTCACCATCGGGCTGGCAAGGTTAGTGTCCAACAGTGTTAGGAACCTGACCTTTCCGGAGGTGATGTCTGGACACATGCTGTCATTCCCGGTCAAGGACTTGACAACACCTTATTGTCCTTGGCCTGACATCCCTTCGGAATATTGGCGGTCACGCACCTTCGTCCGGCTCCCTGCCCAACTCCATCAACGACAGGAACTGACGAAGGACCTGTTCAATCTAACCCACCCTATCTACTGCAATAACCAAGAGTTTCATCATATACCACTACCTTACTGCATATGTACTGTCTGTGCATCCCCCTTTCATTTCTTCCACATGCAATGAATCGTTTCTTGTCAACTCACTGTGATATCACGATTTTACGGAACTATTTTTTTTAAAACGTTTTCATCCATTGACTTGTCTCTTTCATCTTTTCATTGTTATATGTATGAATTTACATATATTACTTTTTTCCATACGAGTTGACATGACCAAAGGTCGCAATAAAGATTATTACTGTCCTCTAAAGGCAAGGTAACCAAATTGAACGTTAGTTCTTCTTGAAAGCATCTTCTAATCTTGTCTAAATTACGTACCGCGAAAGGGAATTTTATTCTACTCTCCTATTCAGATGTACCATTGGGAACTCTTCCTATTTATACTGTTTTATTTCCTAAAGTTACTAAAACCAATGGATGAGGGTAATCCAACTAATTCAGCTGGGAATTCTGGGGCCTAAATGCCAAGGGATGCATCAGAGGCCAGACAAACCCTTCAAAACACTTATTCAAAATTCTTGAGCCCAATTCGCAATTCTCTTCTTCGTTTTGGCAATCAATCGATACAAGAACTTTCCCTCGCGCTGCAAACTCAAACTATGAAACGCCCGAGCCATCCCTAGCTAGTTTGGTCCCCAAATCCCAAGCTGAGTTCGTCCGATTACACTCATCCATTTTGTTTAACTTCATCTGGTGCGATCTGTTCATATCTGAAAAAAAATACCCATCGAGGTGCGACAAAAGGTGAAACACCATGATGGTAATTTGGCCAGAATTTTTTTTCTTCTTTTAATTCAAACCTGGTGTTTTTTCTTTTATTAAGGGTAATGTGTGGTCCATTATCATGTGCTAGATTAGATTAGAGCACTTTAATATCAAGAGTACGCGCATGAGATTCAAGGTTCCACTCAACATCAGTGGCTCCAGAGAATTCGAGTAGAAAAAGGAAAGGAAAAGAAAATGCAGGATGTTATTTACAAAATATTTCCGACAATTTTGTTGCACAGGTAAATGTTGTGCTTTTCCATTAAAAAAACATGCAGTATTTTGCGTTTTCGTTCTAGTATTGAACGTTTTCTTACTCTTTTGTTTTTATTTCTTGATCCCAGTGGAGACACTACTCCTAACTGGAGCCAGTCACTGTCATTAGCGTACTTTTGTAAATAAAGGGCTTTAAGTCAGGCCAGAATTTACGCCATGCTTAATATTTTTAGGTACCAATATATGGGATTCGTTTCCTCCTTTGAAACAGCCTCATGAAGGAGGAACTATGAGCGTAGTAGGTGACACTTCTGTTGCCATTGAAGGATCATTTATGGGTGGCACAAATAGTGGCATTGTGGAATACTTTGACAAAATCAGTCACCAATGGATTTTAGAACCACCATTGGTGCCTTCTAGGACATTACACACGACTGTGGTATTCAACAAGAGTGCCTTGGTCGTGATTGGAGGATATGCAGACCATCACATCAATTCCGTCAAACTCCTGAACCCTGACATCAAGGCTTGGAAAGACCTCGACAACCTCCCACACCGCTTGTATGGAATGGCTTGTGGGGTCCTCAATTTCGGCTCTATTCTGTGTTTGGGAGGAGAAGAGACCAGAACGCGTGATGGAGCAGAAGACAAGCCAATAACGAACAACTCATACACATTGGACTTGTCTTTGGATAACCCAAAGTGGAACAGAGGACTTGCACATCTGGTCAGGCTGGGTTGTGGCACTCCGTTATTCTAATGGCAATACCTCCAAATATGTGCCCCGGCGCTACTTGTCTCAGCTTATGGGGTTCATGTAATCTGACATTGAAAATTGATAACTCAATCAATATTCACGTATCTAACAAATCGGTCTGTACATACTCAAATGGTTAGTGTATTTGAAATTGACGACGGATAATCTGTTTTGAACATACGAAAAGGAAAATACTTTGGTCACTAAGGAAAACACGTTACATGCAGAGCATTGCATGGTTTATTTTCTCACAACTTTATGATGACTTTTCAGAAGTGTGTGACTCCTGTCTAAACATATTTCTAGATAATGCTCTTGGAGCTCTAGGTGCCTTTGATCTGATCAAAATCTCAGACTTGAGTCTCGGAAAGAAAACACGAATGATAGGTGTTCAATGAAGGAATATTGGGGGTTGTTTATATTGAAACACAATTCAACACCACACGATGTGGAAATGAAGATTTTCCCGAAACAGATAGGGAGAGTAATATACGATTCAGATGTTAACTCAGAAGGATCTTACCTAGGTAGCTTGCTGGTCAAAAGGAAAGGACTACAATTATGTTCAAAAGATGTCAATACTATTGAATGTGAATGTTCTAAAGGAAGCTTTTTACCATTTAGAAAACACCGCAGAAATGAACAAGTAGCTGAAGGTATTAGGTAGGAGCTTTCAACTAGTATTGTTGGTTACTTGTTGTCACATGCCAGCCATTCTTCATTAACATTTGAAAACTTACAAACGTGGTAGTGTTAAACTTGACAAGTTTCATTCTTTGTAAACCTTTTGGTGTAGTATTTGGATCCCCGTCATTTCTTTATTCATGTGAACGGACTCACAACCCTGTTTGCTTTCTTTTATCGGCAGCGGTCATCGGCATCCGCTTAAGTTTGGTACTGATATCTCATGTCTTCAAGTTTTCTTCACTTTTTATTCTAATGGAACGTATTTTAATGATATTTTTGGTAAATTTTGCAAATAGATTGATAAATTGCCTGATTCGTCAATAATGGACAACGTTGGATACATCGAAAATTTACCGACGGGTGAGAGATAATTACTTTCTGTTAACGTTAGGTCCATCGTTGCGAAAAGATATAAAATCGACGAATGCATCCAAAAGCAAAAAACCTATCTTGGCGGCATTGCAGGAAGTGTGGTAAGTTGAAAAACTGGTAATGTGAGGTCTGGTCGAAAGAACAACAAAGTAGTGTTGCCAGATGTTTCAATATCAGTATCTTCTAGTTAAATAATGGCAAATGCCAATTTACAAAGTGTACTTACCTTTCATTCAAAATATGCTCCACTTTCACAACAGAAAGAAAAATGTCCTAAGATATTGCCCAAAGGAAAATTTTCATATTTTAAATAAGTATTTTTGATCTGAAATTATTCTTGTAAGTTGAGTATTCTATGTAGAACATCTGAATTGCTTGAAGTCATTTCTACTTTGGTTTTCAAATTTGTTCACTAAAATGCCAAAGCATGACATTAACAACGAGTTGACAACAAATTCTTAACAAAACAACTTCAACGACTACAATCTTGAATACGTAACTCGTAAACAAAAAAGGGGTGGAGGTGTAGGTTTTTTGATTCACAAGTCATTCCCATATAAAAACCGCCCTGATCTTTGTAACGTGGGAGAGGATTGTGAAATCATTGGGATTGAGGGTGAAAACTTCTTCTTTCTTTCAATCTATTTGCCTCCAAATGCCAATGTGCAAAAAGTAATTTCCAATCTAATAGAGATTATCGGTCTCTGCCGCTCCAAACCTTTGTTTGCATGTGGCGACTTCAATATTGATTTTCTTAAAGACACGAAAAGGGCAAGGAAATTCAACGATCTTATACTCGGGCAAGAGCTAGTACCACCGCTTATTACGAAGCCCACACGAATCACTCCCACTTCTAGATCCCAAATTGACAATATTTTCACGAATAGGAAAGACAGAGCAAAATGTGGTATCCTTCTTTGCAACATCAGCGACCACCTTGCGCCCTTTGTCTGTCTTAGCGAGAGCCCGAAACAGACAGAGGAGAAACCCCGGAGGTCGCGAAGGCAAACGACCGCAAAGAACTTCAAATTGCTACGCGACAAACTATGAGACGTGAAATGGCTAATTTGCGAAAGTGATCCTGTAAACTCATTTCTGAATTTTAAAATGCAACTTGAGGCTACGTTCATCGAGTCTTGCCCCTTACAGAAGGAAAAAGCTATTAACAATAAAAACACAAAACCCTTGGATGACAACGGGCTTGCTTACCGGGTGATGCATAAGAAACGGAACGGCAAGCCATGTCCGTAACTCGGAAATGGTTGATCTCACAAAAAATGTATAGAGATCAAAAAGATGCCGCAGATAACAATTCTTAAGATACACAAGTTGTTATTCTCTTTTTGTCGCCTTATTTTTGATTTTAGCCAAATTTCTGAAGAGAGAAAAAAATCGGAGTCACAAACGCTCTGTTTTCGTAAAGGGCCCTTCAGGGAAAAAATCGTCGTCGCTTAAATATTGAAATTGGGTGAAATTGCTTTTTCTGACTTTTCAAGTCAAGTGTTTGGCCAATTCTATCCAATAAAGGTGAGGTTCATACATGGTTTCAATCATGAGTTATTGACGATGGAATTAGGTGTTCCGTTTCTTTTGAAACACCCGGTAGAGCCAAAAAAAAAAAGAAGCAGAACCTTTATTCCAATTATATGAAACTACCAACGGAGGAAAATCGTACACTCTTATCCCAATATTCCAAAATGTACAACAAATTAATCAAAGCGGCTAAAGGAAATTATTGACGTGAGTTCTTTGATGTTAACAATTCAAACCCAAGGAGAACATGGAAAGGAGTGAAAAATCTCTTGGGGTACAAAGTTGAGCAGGAAGGGGCTCCATCCCAAATAAAAAATGTTGAGTCCGTGTTAACGGACGAGAAAGCCATAGCAACATCATTTAATGAGTATTTCAGCTCAATCGGTAAGAGACTGAGTGCGGAAATAGACAAAGAATCAGAACAGAACGCGTTCATGAAGTATATTCCGGTTAGACCTAATCAACGATCGTACTACTTTCGAATCGTAAATCGAAGGGAAGTTCTAAAGATAATTAACAAATTAGCAAATAAGAGTAGCCACGGCTTTGATGGCATTTCAAACTTGGTTTTAAAGGGAATTAAAATGGAAATTGCTGGTCCACTGGCTCGACTGATTAATATATCGCTAATGACGGGTTATATTCCACCTGATTGGAAAACGGCCAAGATCATGCCCATATACAAAGAAGGGGACCGGGAGGAGATGTCAAATTATCGACCAATAAGCATACTATGTTCCTTATCAAAGATCGTAGAAAGGATTATTTACCATCAAATATTCACACCGTTTTCTGAAGACCACTTGACTAACTCACAGTTCGGTTTTAGACCGAACCACTCGACGATGCATGCGGTGCACAATTTTCTACAGAACCTTTCGGCAAATGCTAGTAAAAATACTCCGTGGAATATTCCTAGAACTTAAAAAGGCTTTTGATACCGTACATCATGAGATTCTTTTTACAAAGCCATCAATGTATGGCTTCAGTTCTAATGTCACATTATGGATCAAAAACTATTTAACCAATAGACAACAAAGAGTGGAAATTGGGAATGTTCAGTCAGGAAACTCAAAAGTAACTTGTGGAGTTCCACAAGGGAACATCCTTGGCCCGTTGCTGTTTCTAATATATATCAACGACCTACCCCAAGTAACCGGTTTTAGAATCACAATGTTCACTGACACTAAGCTTCAACACTCAGACGCAAACTTAAAAAAATTGGAAGAGCAATGCTCTTGCTGGATGGACCTGATTTCCAAGTATTTCATAAGCAACAAACTTACCTTGAATTATAAAAAAACGAAACTCATTTTATTCAGCCCTCGGAGTATAAAAGATGACATTATAATCAAACTGAACAGCATTCCCATTCAACAAGTAGGATCAGGGCGAGAGGAAAAAAGTTTGAGATTTCTGGGCTTAAATCTAGACGATCATTTCAATTTTAAAGAGCATGTTCGTCTTTTAAGCCACAACATACGTAAGGTGCTATTCACTCTCTTTCTGGCGAAACATTCAATCCCAACAAACTTGAAATATATTCTTTACAACGCTCTCATAAGAAGTAGATTAGATTATGGAATCGAATACTTCATAGGGTCTCCCTCGATTGCTACACTAGTTCTTCTACAAAAGAGAGCCGTCAGATGGATAGGGGGCGCAAAGTTTCGAGCTCATACAAGCGTAATATTCAAAAAGTGGCACATTTTAAAATTGAAAGACATGGCATTATTAAATCGACTAACTTTCTTATTTGATAGTGTTAATGGCAAAATACCTGAAATCGTCGGCCACTAATACCACAAAGAGAGGATGGGGGGTTCAAGTCGTTCCACCTGACACTAGAGAGATCCACATGGGGTCAAAAACTCCCTGGTTATTCATTCGCTAAATCGTGGAATGATTTCATAGACACAAATAAATTCGCAGTCGATTTTAACATTAATTCAAGGCGATGGACCTCTTGTTTAACGGAAAAAATTATCTCTACGTACTCAACCGAATGCAAAGAAATTGGTTGCTTTTCATGTAACTGACTATAATGTAGGGCATGATTCCATCGACATTCGGATAAGGGCGTGCTCCTGTGGCGGGATTCGAAGACTCCTGCCAATAAGCTTGTGCGGGACCAAGCCAAATGACACGGTCCCCCTAATAACCTCTCTCAGTCAAGCATAGGCTTCCCTGAAAAAAAACCTTTAGGCTTATGGGAAACCTGGGGATAGCTTTCAAAATTTTATACCATCTCATTTATCCCGAAATACGTACATACACATACAAAATTACTTTCCGCCAGAATATCCAAAACATGTTGCAAAAACACGTTTTGTTAAAAACTTCAACATTTCTTTCGAACTTTAGGATAGGTAAGGCCAGGTAAAATGTTCTTGTAGAGGAAAAAGTCCAGACGCTTGCAGGAGTAAGTTCAACTGATGATCTTGCTCTTTAAGCATCAGCTGACCACATACAATGAAACTTCTAGGATTTCTGCTCCATGACAAAAGCAATCAAAATAATACCACGTAATGCAAATACACAGGAATGTCCAATTTAAGAAAAAATAAAACAATTAATTTGAATGCATTTCCAAAAGGATGTGGATCACTAATTTTGATGCAAATTTTATCCAACAATCGGCAATCTAAAAGTTGCAATAAGTGTGCCTGAGTTCGCCAATTTATTAGGTACAATAAATGATTCAGATTAGAGCACTAAAATGACAAGTGTACGCGTATGAGATTGGCTGGGCCAATTTAGGACCAAATGTATCCACCGGATTCAAGAGGAAAAAGGAAAGAGCAAAAAATGCATGGTTATTTCCAAAACATGCACAAAACTGCAAGTACAGTAATTTTGTTGAAAATACAGATACAACGACGAAAAGGAAGAGTCGTAGTGTTGTTGATAGCAAACTTTAACACCGTGAGAGAGGTCTCAGGTTTGATTCTCCTCCCCCACTTTTCGGAAGAAAACTGTACCACGTTAATCCACACCCACAAACCAAGAATCATTCAGATACCGGATGTGACATTGCTTAGTGGAAAAATTTGGGTGAGTCAATTGGTGGCTTTGTTGGCTAAGTAAGGTTCTACCCTTCTACTCTAACACCCTCTCCCATCCATTTTCTGCTTTTTTCTTCTTGAATTTTGTGGAGATGTTTAAGATCTTAAATGTGTCCAATCAAAGTCGCTATTGTCCAATTTCATTGTAGTGCTCTGGTATTGATCTTTATTGCATGTAGTTGTTTCATTTCATGCTCATTTTCGGTATCCAATACGTTATTTATGGAATGAAGGTTGAGGGAAACGTTCATGACAGTTCTTTGTATATGTTGGACATGGTCCTACAAGGCTTTTCTGGTCGATTTGGTATTATTTTTTCTCTTATCTGCAATCTAAACTTCTCCATCGCTGATGGCAGTACAACCCATTTTGTATCAGTCCCTACTCATTGCAACCACCAATGGAAAATACCTGAAGCTAAAATGAAAGGGTAATTAAATACAGTCAATCAAATGGCTACAAACTGCACCACTTTTTGCTCGCTTAAAGAGAAGGTTCACTTACAAAGGGACTTTAGACAATGATAGATTGCCTCAGTTCCCTGTCGTCTCTGAAGTGGAGATAATTTCAAATCAGCTAATATCAAGGACAACCCCAGGCTTTGCATACATAAGTACGTATCATAAAGGATACAGATGTTGTGAAGAATTGTAATGCATTCTTTTGTTCGAATTTTCGAGACGTGCCAGGCTTTTAGGTCAATGTTGCTTGGTTTGTTGTTCCCCAGATAACAGCTGAGATGAAAACGTGTGAAAATAGTGCCCTAAGGCACTCCATTCACTCTATTATTGTCTATGTAAAGAAACAAAAATTAGATGGGCCTCAAAGTGACAATTTGGCAAGGAGAAGTACTTTCTTATTTCTTTTTCTTTCAGTATTTCATTGTTTTTTCAAACTCGCTTCAGTATGTTATGAACTACAGTTACCAAGGCATAGGAAAAACTCAAGTTTCAAAACGTATATAAAATCCCAACGTGTTTCTTTTATTTCGGAATATTATGATTAGAGATAGGAACTTAAGACGAGTAAACCTGTCAAATTAGACGAAAAAAGACGAATAAAATTACCTGATTAGACGAATAAAGACGAATAAAATTGCCCGACGAATAAGGGAAAAAAAGACGAATAAAGACGAAAAAGATGAATAAGTTTATTCGTATAAGTTCCTGTCTCTAAATTTATGATAGAATCACTTTCGAAATAAGCTGGATAGCTGCCGTTGGAAACATTCAGCTAAGGATTATTGGGGCCGAATGGCTAGAGGTGGGTCAGATCTCACAGGCATTGGTGTTCAAAAGTTTGAGTTTGTTACATGCAGGAAAGATTGTTGTGGCGTTTTCCCGGGTTGTTAAAAAATCAGATTTTGATCCACAGCAAAAAAATAGTTTTTTTCTGTTAGTCTAGGCTCTTGCACATCCCTACCCAGTTGGCGCCGAAAAATCCCTTGCTAAATTCAATCCACTAAAATGTTCTTTCGCGAGCGTGAAGAATTTTGCCAGTAATCTCAAGATTTCCCGCAATATACCAACACTTTCAAACCATCCGAAAACTTACATTTTCCTTTAGGCTGGATTTAACCCCTGCATCAGCTGTATGCTTGGCTCTTCAGAATGATCCAAAATGCCTTGGAGTCAAATGCAATTCCTCGTCATCGAATTGCGAAATAGTGGAAGCACCTTCAGTGAGCCCAATCACTTGTATTGAGAATCCCTTAACACCAGAAGATAGAACATTCATACGGGATGACTTTGTTCAGCGGCAATCAGGTCAGTCAAGGATGGCTCAAGCAAGGATTACTTTCAAAATACACACTGGGTCCGATTAGAACAGTGAAAATTAAACGGAACAATTTATTTGTTGCAAAAACCTCACATTTTAGTACAATGATCGGACCCAGTGTGTATTTTTGAAATTCGTCCTGACGTACAGTGGTCCCTGGGTCAGTATACAGCACACACGATACTTCCTTCACGTTATGTCTGGGGGCATTTTTTAACGCTTTGAGTAATTTTGACCAAATTGGCATAGTACGGAAACATATTCTTCTTTGGAAAATTTGAGCCTTTTCCACCTTATTTGTTTGTATCGAGATATATTTCCTTGTGACTTTTTGTTTGTGACCTTTTTACCTCTAATCACAAAATATGGCCCTTAACAGACCCCATGCTTGCACCATACCGCGGAATACCATGGTTTGAGTGGCCTCACACATTGTTTTAAAACAATTCTAATTCCCTGATGTTACTTTGGTGCTAAACTTATCTGAAAGGTATGGACAGACACAATACTACCTGAATTAAAATATGTGTTCTAGCAAAGCATTTTCTTGTACCCTTGAAGTAGCAGTGTGCATACAATACCAACAAGTTTGATGTGTTTTTTTCATTTGCCTTATAAAAATTTCAATCATGTGAAATGTCTTTCCTTTTAGAGTATTTTGAAATTTCCCCCAAATGAACTTGGATTAAAAATCCCAGGCATTGATTACAAGCAGACCTGTGATACTTAGAAATGTAATTACAATTACATAATTGCAATTTCAATTACAATTGCCATTTCTAAGTAATTGTAATTGTAATTACTTACATTTGAGATCAAGGTAATTGTAATTGTAATTACTTACATTTGAGATCAAGGTAATTGTAATTGTAATTACTTACATTTGAGATCAAGGTAATTGTAATTGTAATTACTTACATTTGAGATCAAGGTAATTAATTGTAACTGTTATTAATTACATTTGAGATCAAGGTAATTGTAATTGTAATTAATTACAATTCAGCCAAAGTAATTGAGGTTTTTCAATTACAAAATACCATTATATTTCTAGCTTCAAAACAAAATCTTTGAAACCATCTTTTCATGCGGATTTCTTGTAATATCCATCAAATCTGCTTAATAGACTAATTCATCCAACTTTTACTGTCCTTTTATAGATGTTTCCTTTTCTGTACGAAACTTTGCAGAAAGGAAAAGTTGGAATTTTGAAAGAAATAATGTAATTGAAATGTAATTCCATGTAATTCAATTACAATTTGAAAGTAATTGTAATTGATACATTTGAAAATGAAGTAATTGTATTAGTATTTAATTACATTTGAAATCTATGTAATTGTTATTATAATAATAATAATGTTTATTGCGAGAATTTTCTCATTGGATATATATCTATTCATGGTTTATACAATAATTGTAATGGAGTCATGGGGCCCATTCTGGGCTCTGGAGGCGCCGTTCGAGGCGGAATATCCACTAGACAGATAGGGGGGGGAAGACCTGGGATTGAACCCATGAACCCGAGCATAGCTCGATCGAGCGTTAGTCAACTGCGCTACACCATCTTCCCTGTTATATTATTATAATTAATTACATTTTGAAAGTAATTGACACAGGTCTGATTACAAGAGCCCTCTGATGACAATTTTCCTACAATGTTTAAATTTAATGCTTTCAGAGTTATTCATTATCAACTTGAAATTTGGAGAACTAGTTCCGTTCTCGGTGAGAGACATTTCTCCTATTCGAATAGCTAAAGGGTGGCCATCCCCATTGCATGTTCAAGTGGGGAACGATATTTTGATGTGCCACGAGGATTCGACCGAGTGCCAATTTTGGACTGCACGTAAGTAAACGCAGATGCAAAAATTGGAAATTTCAATTAAAAGAAAAAGCATTACTTTTTTTCTTTTCAAGGAGTCTTAACATTGTGGTCGAAGTGTTGATTAAAGTAAAGTAAAAGAGCTACTTGGAATGAAATTGAAGAACAATTTGCCTTCTGCTCAAAAATATTGCTTTCAATTTAGATGCTCGGATTTGCGAAGCTTTAAAGCCAAATGAAATCAATTTCTACCAAAAAGAAGAAATTCTTAGAATAACGAAATTTAGCTTAAAGCCACTTAATAGTTTTTGACACGATTTGGACAATTTCCTAGAGACCATACTAGACCAACCCTACATACAGGGAAAAATCATAGATCTGTATGGATATGACATACTCAGACAACTTTGCCTGTCATTTTGTAGGATGATTCTGAGGTCAACGTGGCCAGATTAACGTCACCAAGCCCTCGACCTCCAAGTCTTGTCATTGAGAACAAGCTTGTTTCTGGTCACAGTCAAATTGGACACACTCCCAGGGTTGGTACAACCCAGTCTTTGAAGAAAGGGTTGATCACGAAAATAATTTACAATTAGTCTATCACTGCCTTACACGACATCAACGAATCACCTCTTATGTGTTGTGTACAACTAATGATGGGCAAAAATTTACAGACAACATTATCAGATGCATTAAGTCTTATTTTATTGCTTGGACAAAAACAGGACAGAGTGTCGCCTGAACTTGCTTACCCTGCATAGTAAATCAACGGTTCTCGGAAATTTTGGACTCACTCCCGCAATCATTTTTTAGCTCTTGTCCTTCAAAAAAAACGGAGTATCTCGAATCCGTGGATGTCTGTGGGATATCTACGAACAACGAATTCAAATTCGTTGTCAAATCAATATTTTTATCAAACGTGACCATACCTTTTTGCAAGGTTGTACCTTTTATTTTTATTCTTGTCAGGAATTTCGTTTCTAACATTGGGTAACAATATAAAATAAAATTAAAAAAAAGTCAAAAGGTTCCAAGACATGGACAAAATAATTGAGATATCCTGAAAAGTCTCAAAAATGTTCAAATGTCAAAAAGTAGTTCAGAAACAAATTTTTGGTTGAAGCTTTTTAAAACTTACTTTTTATTCTATTTTTTGACAGGCACCAACATATGGGATATGTTCCCTTCTTTAAACATTGAACATATTGAAGGCTCCATGAATATTGTTGGTGGAAAAATTGTTGTGATTGGTGGAAAATCTAATGCTACCAATTGCCATGGAATTGTGGAAATCTATGACCCAATTACCAGGCAATGGATTCTAGGCCCTGAATTAGTTCCAAACCGGAAGCGTCTTACCACGGTTGCCCTCAACGAGAGTTCCTTAGTAGTGGTTGGAGGACAAGACACTGCTGACCCATTGACATCGGTGAAGGTCCTGGATATCAATGCCAAGTCATGGAGCGATTTTCCGGATCTTCCTAATCCCAAGGAAAACATGATATGTGGAATGGTTAACGTGACATACCTTGTGTGCCTTGGCGGTTCAAATAAATGGACTAAGGTCAAGGCTGCATTCAGTTTGGATATGTCCACAAGTGATCCATCATGGAAAAGGAGTCCCTTGTTTGATGCAGATGAAAGCCCAGTTGACGGATTTATTATCCGATTGGATGACCGGCTATTGAACTTGGTAAAGCAAAATGGCACTATGGACACCATATTACGAGAAATGAATTTGTCCGACGAATCTCCCTCTTGGAAAATTATTAAAGCGTATCCAGCCTACAAATTCGATTCAGTGTCAGCTTATGTCGTCGATGGTTATAATATTCATCCATAATTTGTTTTGGAAAAATTCAAAAGCGTTTGTGATTCGTGAATTGCACAAATCCAAAAATCAATATCGTATTAATTATAATAATTATCTTTTTTTTGCGAGGACTTGCCTCATTGGATTTATCGTACAATAAACAGATATTTAGGATTTGATTTTGTCAATTAGACGGTGGCCCATTCTGTTTTTTTTTTTGGTAAGGATGCCATTCGAGGCATGAATCCAATCCACTAGAATTAGAAAAGCAAATAAACAGTTATGACTAGGGATAGGAACTTAAGACAAATATTTGACTTAAAAACTTATTCTATTAAACTTATTCGTCTTTATTCATCTTTTTTACCCTTATTCGTCGCGACAAATTTATTCGTCTAATTTGGATTTTATTCGTCTTTTTTCGTCTAATCCGGCAATTTCACTCAACTTTTTTCGTCTAATTAGTCAAAAATTGGAACTTTTCTTAAACTTGAAGCGTTCTTCTCAAATTGAATATATAGACACTTTTAAAAAAGTTCAACGCCAAAACTTGGTCAACGAAATATGATACACACTTACATTTTAACTTAGAGTTTCCTGACACACAGAAAGAAAATTGGATTGAAAAGGCTATCTGACTATTCGAAGAATTAATGTCAGCAAATCTGCTTCTAAATATTGCTCTTTTGAAAGCGTTGAAATAAGGTTAGTTTTGAGCTCATGGTTTTTTAAATTTAAATGTTCCACTGACCATTTCTTGCTCATTCGGCACTTTTCCGTTTGTTAACTGAGAAATCGTGGGCTCAGACGTAAAGCGTAGGAACCTAGAAGTTTATTAAGGTTAAAGTAGGGTACATATGTAAGAATACATAATAGTCAAGTGATACTAACCCCAGACATTTCGGGTTATCAATGCTCCTAGTTCTTTCTTTGGGATGTTCAATATGACTGCCACAAATGAAATTTCTAGATTGATTCGATCCCCCACCCCCCGAGTCAAGTTCGCATATGAGCGAGTATGAGGTTGCGTCGAATGCTGGCTTAGCTTTGCGATGTATTATTAACTTAGTAGATTTTGCCAGTTTTTTTCGTCTTTTTTGTCGTATTTGTCAGGTTTTTCCGTCTTTTTTGTCGTATTTGTCAGGTTTTTGTCTTTTTTGTCATATTTGTCAGTTTTTTCCGTCTTTTTTGTCGTATTTGTCAGGTTTTTTGTCTTTTTTGTCGTATTTGTTAGGTTTATTTGTCTTTATTCGTCTAATCAGGTAATTTTATTCGTCTTTTTTCGTCTAATTTGACAGTTTTATTCGTCTTAACTTCCAGTCTCTAATCATAATAATTCGAAATAAAGCAAACACATTGGGATTTTATATACGTTTTGAAACTTGACTTTTTCCTTTGCCTTGGTGACTGTAATTCATACCAAACTGAAGCGAGTTTGTAAAAAACAATGAAATACTGAAAAAAAAGAAAGTACTTCTCCTTGCCAATTTGTCACTTTGAGGCCCATCTAATTTTTGTTTCTTTACATAGACAATAATAGAGTGAATCTTTCTTGTCGTATTTGTCAATTTATTTGTCGTCGTATTTGTCAGTTTATTCGTCTTTTTTTTGTCTAATTTGATAGTTTTATTCGTCTTAACTTCCTGTCCCTAGTTCTAACTTATGAGATTCACAATTTCGCTCAACCCCCCCAAAACAGTGCTTCCACAAGCTGCTCCAAAGCGCGCGTTTGGTTAACGCAGAAACTAGTTTATAGATGGATGCATGACCTTCACAAGCACAAGCCCAAAGGAGACAAATACTTCGATTTTTGATTAGTTCGTAGAAACACTCCACGGAAACGGAAACTAATCGGTCTAGTACAGGTTCATATCCAAAGATGTCAGGATTACCTCGACTCCGTATAGGAAACTGCGCTAACCACGACTCCTCCCTAAAAGGATTTCTCCCGACAGCTTGAACTCTATCTCGATTAGGATTCGGACTCACGCCGTCTGGGGAAGCTCATACATCGTCCAATCAAACATCGTCCAATCATACATTGTCCATACATACATGTACATTCAGCCTATGGGAACACGTTAGCACTAGATAAATAATTAGCACGCACGCCCGGTCATTCTGGCTTCCTTAAAACCCGTAATTCAGCTTCTACAAGAATGACAGCCAAGCATTTCAAATCGTTAGATTTCCGGCCTTACATGGCCAAGTAGTCCAAGATAAGCAAAATATGGGAAGAAGCTTTTTGACTTCTTTCTTGTACTTGTCCTGGACTTTACACAACTCTCTTTTAGAAATGACGTTAATTGACTTAGATTGTGAACAAATCATTTCGACATGATTGAAGAATTTTGCAGGTATTTTATTTCAGTTTTTCAATAAATCATTGCAACTAATTTGCCAGTTCAGTATAATCATAATGTAATTTGCTTCAAATTTTCAATCCATTGTCAAGTCTGGGCATGAACTTAAGACAAATTAAGCTTTTTGTCTTTTTACGTTTATATGTCCTAAAACCTTTTTCGTCTAACTAAGATGTGATGTCTTTTTTCGCCTAGTTGGTAAGAGCTTGAAATTTTTCTTGGATTTTAACCTCTTATTCGTTTTTTCCATATTTTCAAGTCAAATAAAAAGTTTAAAAATATTCAACGCCAAAATTTGGGCTTATGTTGTACAGTAGTAGTTTGATTGTCGGGTGCGTTTTTGCACAAATAAAATATCATCCACAGTTGTAAATCAACTTGTACAGATGGTTTACAGACACAGAAACAAAAGGGCACTTTTTTTTTGGGGGGGGGGCGGATTTTTTAATACCGCTACAAGGAATGGGATTCCCTGTAAATCCCATTCCTTCTGATGTTGGAAAGGCTCTCTGGTCATGAGATTCTTTGTGTTTTAATTTGTATGTTCTATAGATCATTTCTTACCCCTTGTTGAGGAATGTAACGAGGGTGAACTATTGTTAAACGATGAACTGGTGGAGTATTGAATATGGAAGAACGAGCTCTGGAATCCAGTTTCTTATTAGTAGTAATCATAGATAAATGAAATAGAGTTATCTCAATTTTGACGTCGCCAAAACCGCCCTCTATGAGGGATTACCTAACAACATTGTTAAAAATGATGGTTTCATAAGGAACGTCATAGATGGCGCTACCTTGTTTGTAACGCAAATATCCCTTTTCAAGTTTGATTCTCAGAGTCAATCCCGAAAATACAGCCTGAGTCATCTAGAGGTCACGAATCAAACAACTGTCGCCGTAGTCTGCCTGCTTAGCTAGAACTGAGAAGTCTGGGGCTAGTTTGTGATAGTAATTGAGAGGTTAACTCAACAGCTGACCTCCCTCTTTTTGAGCGTTTGGCGCGAGTAGCCTGAGACTGTACATCGAGTGAACTCATTTTTATGAACGGAGAGTTTTTGCTTCAAATCCTCGGTAATTAACGTGATAGAGGTAAAAAAGCAAGAAAACACCCCATTGAAAACATCTGAAGGCTTCGTGTCAAGTGCCAGAACAATCAAGCGAAGCAGGAAGTAGTGGAAATCGGATTCTACCATTATTGAACGAGTGGTTTCACCAAACTAGTTACCAAAGGAGCTCTAGCTAAGAGTTCTAAAAGATCCAAGTGAATGAATATCCGAGCTGGGCAAGAAAATAGGAATTGATAAACCAACCTGAACATTGAAGGAAGAATCTGTTTAGCTGTTTTGTCGGTGGAACCAACGTCACAAACTGGACTTTCTTTGAAGTGTCAATGGACCTTCCACCTTCTCGATTAACCATCTTTTGCCCATCAAAGTCTGATGAAGATTTTCAAAGTTCTTTTGTGATGAGTTGGAAGCTTACTGATCTTTATTTAGAGAGCGATATAGCTAAGTCCGTAGATAGAGAGAGAAGAGAAGAACTCTACACCTCCCCCCAAGATTATTGCTCATGCAAACGTGCAATAATTTGAAAGATATTTGAAAATACGAAGCATTAGACATTTTCGCCTTTATGGCCTTATTGCATATAAAAGACATTGTCCGAATTCTGAATTTTGAAGCGGAAGTTTCATTGTTGAAGACATCGGATTGGAGATCGGTTTTCCATTTCGCTGAATAAGTGACCGACAATTCCTCAATACTTTTTTTGAAGTAGGGAGTGTCTTCAAAGTTTTAAATTTCGCTTGTTGGGCATCCGGCAAATTCTTCAATACTTTTCTGAAGTTGAAGGTGTCTTGAAGAGTCGTTTTGCTCTTTGTTCCTCGGTTAATTTTGCAAGCTGGATGTTGGAATTTGATCCGTTTTCTTGAACATTTGGAAAGCGTGCTTATGGTCTCCTCGTGACCAACAAAGATGATCTCTTCATTATGGATTGATTGATCAAAATTTTCATTCTCAGGTTATACTTCGAACCTTTTGAAATTTTCGAGAGATTCACTTTCTTCTCAGGTTATACTTCGAACCTTTTGAAATTTTCGAGAGGTTCACTTTCTTCTCAGGTTATACAGTACTTCGAACCTTTTGAAATTTTCGAGAGATTCACTTTCTTCTCAAGTTATACTTCGAACCTTTTGAAATTTTCGAGTGAGTTCAAATCTATGTTTGAACACAGTCCTCTTCTGGGTACACGGTCCTCTTCTGGGTACACGGTCCTCTTCTGGGTACACGGTCCTCTTCTGGGTACATGGTCCTCTTTTGGGTGGGAGCTCTAACTAACCCCTTTGGCCCATGGAAATAGGCTCTCGATTGCCCATGGAATCGCCGGTAAGGGTCTCAGGGACATGTGAGATTTTATCCTCGGTTTCTTTCCATTTTGAATCACTTTTGCTCATGGAGTTTCCCGACTACCGAATCAAAAAGTGAGGGCAATGCAGTTCGATTCTCAACCATGGTTTAAGGCGAGAAAAGGAGTAAGGAGGGTCGTTCAGACCGACTGCGCCATGATGAGTTGGAAGCTTACTGATCTTTATTTAGAGAGCGATATAGCTAAGTCCGTAGATAGAGAGAGAAGAGAAGAACTCTACATTTTGGTCTTTTAAAAGCCTTAAGTGATACTGAGCAGCTCTCTAGAAGCCTCAGCCATTGACATCAATGATGATGTTCGAAAACTTCAAGCAGTTCCAAAGACGACATTGGGACACAAATGACGATGAAATGCAAAAATGATTTATGCTTCCAAATGATGATCTGTTCTCAAAACCTTTATTGATATGCTTACCTCTAAGTCTTTAACGAAACAGAAAAGTGTGCGTTAATGCAGGATCTCAAAAGAGCCATCCAAACATCAAATGTGCCTGCACCCAAGTCAAAAACCGGTCCATTCTCTTCCATTTTCTCCGAGCTGTCCATTTCAACCGCAGGAAACATACTGCGAGGAGAACGCATAGTGCTTCCCCCGACATTGTACCAAAAAGCGGTTGAATTAGCTCATGGACGAGCCCATTTTGGAATTTCCGGTACAAAAAGAAGATTGAGAGATTCAGTTTGGTTTCCGGGACAAGACAAAATGGTGGAAAAACTTGTAAAATCGTGTCCTAACTGTCAGTTAATCACAACAGATCCCCTAAAACCCCTCAGCAAAACGCACCCGACCCCACATCTCCCATGGGAGACCGTATCAGTAGATCTCTTCGGACCCCTACCAAACAACGACCACATCCTGGTCTTACGTTGTGACCTCTCAAGGTATCCGGTCACTTCAATGTTGCCAGATTGCTCTGCGAGGTCGGTCACAAAGGCTTTGGCGATCATATTCGACACTTATGGTAACCCTCGGAAAATTCGCTCAGACAATGGCGCATGCTTTGTTAGTGAGGAATTCAAAGCTTTTGTAACATCAAAGCAAATTTCCCACGAGCTGACACCACCCATGCATCCTCAAAGCAATCCGGCCGAGTGTTTTATGAGAATCTTGAAAAAAGCGATTCGGGCAACGCATTTGAGCGCGAGTAGCATCTTTGAGGCCATGAAAACGTCAGTCAACGAATACAGGCACACACCGCACCCGTCGACGGGCCTCTCTCCCGCTCAATTCCTAATGCCCTTCTCAAATGGTGCTCTCCCCACCCCAAAACAGCACAATTTGGAACAACTAGGTCGGCAACTCGAACGGGCAAGGATACGCGATCACAACTTGAGAGAAAGTCAAAACCAAGTTATTAACCAGAAGAAGGGAAGAGGGAAAAGGTTTCGCAAAAACGACTGCGTTCTTCTGTACAATCATGGAGCCAAAACCAAGTTCAGCAACACCTAGGAAGAGACGCCTTACAAAATAATGCAAAGCAAGGGCCATGAATACATCATCACTCGAACAACGGATGGGAGAACCCTCCGAAGACATGGTTCTCACCTCAAAAGCTACTACCCAACAGAGCAAACCCAAAAAAACAGCAATCACAATGTCCCAACTACACTCCAAATTATACCCATCATGAGCCAAGTAGAAGCCGAGAAGACGGAAGACCGACATTTCAATGGAAACGACAACCAGCCAAACCTACTTCGAAGATCTTCCAGAATCAGAAAGAAACCAAAAAGATTTGGAGAACAATAAAAAGTGATGACTACTAATGCAAAGTGAGAAATGTCAAGAGAGCTGCAATTAGCACCAAAGGCTAAATGCGTTCTCGGAATGCCCCGGATGGTCATTAACCGTTCACCAACGCACGGAACCACAATGACCATCCAAGGGTAAGAGAAAATAAGAATGATGCACGTATTTCTCACCCATGTTCACCAGTGTCTATTTACTTCAATGAATAGGTTTTATCATCTTTAACTCCAATTCTAATAGGAATGTGCGGTTTTAAAAGAGATTAAACATTCTAACACTCCTCTTGTAAATTTTCCAGATTTTTGCATTTTCAATTTAAAGAGTTTAACCGAAGCTTCAAAATTTTCCCCTTGATAGATGTAGGCAAACCAGGGTCGAAGTTTCTTGATGTCAGAGCAATCCTCATCTTAAATGTGTTATTACTCAGCATAACTTTTTGTGTTTGAGCACAAGAATGTCGTAGTTTAGCTCTAAAAGATTCGAAATGTGAAGAGAAATCATCTTTAAGACGTAAGTTGCAATTTTTGCAATTAACTCTCTTTACAGGGAATCCCATTCCATGTAGCGCTATTAAAAAATCCGCTCCCCCCGCTCCCCCCCTCCCCCATCCAAAAAAAAAAGAAAATAATTCAAGACTGATTACTATTTTGTTCGTTCAGTTACTTTAGTTGCAGATAGAGAGGGTAATGGCTAAAGCCTGCAGAAAATCTTAGAAAATATTAATACCCTTGAACAAGTACTTGTATTCCTCAGATTCTGGATACGCTATATCTTGTTTTCACCAGAACTTGGGCAAGAAATCACCTTAAACAAAAATATAACATACAAGATAGTTTTTGATATAAAAGATGTCAAAGAATTCGATCAATCTAGTTCCGTTTTACTACTTGGCTTGCTTAATTGTTGATATTAGCCTTCTAATGAATTTCAAGCATTCCAGATGACATGATGTTGACAAAAAAAGATGTATTTGTAGAAAAGAGTCTGCATACGGTGACTTGAAGCTTCCTTGTTCAAAGAGGGGTAACAGCTTAGCCAAAATTTTCATCAAACTTAGTCAAGGATGGCTCAAGCCAGGATTACTTTCAAAATACACACCAGGTCCGATTAGTACTATGGAAATTCAACGGAACAATATATTTGTTACAAAAACTCACATTTTAGTACAGTGATCGGACCTAGTGTGTATTTTTGAAATCCGTCCTGAAGTACAGTGGTTCCTGACTTAGTCTACGAGCAACTTGAAAAACTGTCTATAGTTAATCTTGTTGTTCTAAAGTTAAACATTTATTTGATTGGGATCCATTCTCAATTTTGTACAATTTACTGACTCTTCGCGGCGTTTAATTTAGCTAGAGAAGTCATTTTTCGAGTTCCAAAGACTTTTGAGACCAGTTTGGAGGTGGAGAGACACTGCCACATATGTAATGATTAGGGACGGGCAAAAAGTGCAAATCAAAACAAGCTTTTGGTTACCAAAAGTTGCAGAAAAATCAGCCCAAAATCGTAAAATAAAGTGCAAAAAAAGGTCAAAAGCGCAAATAAAAACCAAAAAAGCGCAAATAAAATCGAAAAAAATCGCAAAAAACTGAATTTTCTGAAACAAAAAGCTTCAGATACTTTCTTGTCAACTGCTTGTTATTTTTCAATCTTGAAGAGCAAAATTTAGATACTGAAGTAGTAGTAATCAATACCATGCTAGCCTACGCTGGGAGCTATAAAATCAGATTTAGTTTTCAAATTTGAAAAAAAATCTTCCAAACGTAAACATTTTTAAAGAAGAAATAGCTAACTATCATCAATTTGTTCATTTTAGGCCGAATTCGTAAAAAAATCGGGCAAATAAAGGCGAAAAGTGCAAAAAGGCAAATAAATGTGTTTAAGTTACCAAAAATCTTTTTACACTTTTTGCCCGTCCCTAGTAATGATAGAGTTCTTTTAACTCGGTCACGGGCCAAAAATTGATGGAATGCCACTTAAAACACGCTCCAAAACAATATTCTGAATTTTTCTTTTCCCCCATTCTCAAGGTGGTCCCATGGTTGCCTGTACCTGAAGTATAGACGAAATCTAATGAGCCTTTGTTCTAATTTAGGTTAACAAAAGTCCGATTGTGTCCTCGAGAATTGTGTTCGAAAATAGCCATTGAAAATTGAACGGCAAAATAGGTTTTACCAATATTTATAACCACTTTTGACCTGAAAATATTCACATACTTGTGTTTAAGTACGTTCTAAGTCACATTACGTCAATTTTTGGCCCGTAACCTAATTAAAAGAACTCGATTACACAGGTGGCAGTGTCTCTTCACCTCAAAACTGGTCTCAAAAGTCTTTGGAACTCAAAAATGACTTTTCTAACTAAATTAAACGCCGTGCTGTACGTTATTTTGTTGAAAGTATCTGCCAAACTAAGTTTAAGGGTGGATCTATTGCACTGTAAATCATGAATGTCCTCCTAACTTAAGCTCCAAAGGAAATTTATTAAGATTTGACATGAAATCTGCAAAATATTATGAAATCTCCTGAACACTATCCCAACTTTTGAGAAATGGTTGAGGTTTTATGCAGACTGGATATCGGATGTTTTGCTTTGGAAAAATGGCCTTGATTTGATTTTTATGTTTTAATGACGCTTCTCAAGAAACAATGAACGAACATGAACAGACTTGCTGTATTGAGGAGTTCTTTGTAGTTGTGTTGGATTTTCTTATGGTAGAGTCGACTTTAAAGCTTCTTTCAATTTCCATGGCAACACTTTTTCGACTTTTGTTCCGCGGAAGTAAAAAATTGAAGGCCTCGGTTTGAAAAGGCATGTCTAGTTTTTGAGCATTTTTTGCCATAAATGAGCTCATAAAAATGGTTTGCTATTATTGAACTCCCCAAACAGGAAATTGCCGCTTTTACATTAAATTGATAGCTAAAGAAGCTAAAATTGTGACAGGGTCAGCCCTACCCCATCGTTACGCCAACCTTGGCCGAACTGCCGGGCGCGAACTTATACCCGCTGGCGGAAAAATTTCACACGTTTCGCACAACCTTTTACTTGTGTCTCCCATTTTATACGGATTTTCAGAAAAACTTCATAACACTTTACCTTTCAAAAATTTGAGTTTCTCCAAATTGATAACTGAATTCTTGCTGTATTCTATTTCTGAATTACATTGTGTTGGAAGAAACTGTATTTAAAGGCATCAATTCCTTCAAAATATAAACTTCAAAATGCGCCCCAGATGTTCAAAATACTCCGTAAAATTGTGAATTTTCATCGATTTAGTAAACGACTTCAACTTTTTGCCCACTCTTTCGGCATTTTCCAACTTTTTTTTGATTACAAAGCCATCTACAAGGCTAACTTTTGTCTTTTTGATCAACTAAAAATCCGCTCCCAAGGTATATCCCTTCTTTTTTTTCTTCATGCAATACTTGACTAAATGTTTATTTTAATTTCATTGAAAGCCACAAATAATACATAATTACCGCTTCAAATATCCACAATAATTGTCTGCTTTAAATTTTAATTTTTTTCTTTAAGAAAATCAGTTTCAGACTTTTGAAAAGGAAAAAAGGGAAACAATAAATTTTGGAAAAGTAACGAGTAATTTTTGAGGTTTTTGGTCGTTACCATCACAGCATTTTTGAAACGTAATGGCATTTCAGTTCCTTTGGTGAAAAAAGGAACTTGAAAATGTTCAAAAAATTATCAAAACGAAAAAAAAGCACAAAAGTCGATGTGAGCCAAAAAGCAAACGAAACGTGTTTGTGTTGACCAAAGCTTTATCCAAAGTTGTTTTATTTACTGTAATAGTTATACCATCGGAAGCATATACGAAACTTGTGTTTGGTAGACCGGTTCAAGGTTCTTAATTTGGTTTTTCACAAATAGCATAAAGGCCTGTTGTTGTCGTTGAACATGCCACTGTTCCCCAAAATCCAGTTTTGCTTTCAGTTTCCCCAGCAAACATGTAGGCACAATCCTCCGTTGCTGTTGACGTTGGGCTATTAACTGCCCAATGTTGAAAAAAAGCTGTAGGTTCGTCCGTATCTAGATGGAAAGAAAGTTACAAAAATGCTACGTATCAGAATATCGTTTGGACTAGAGCACTTGTTTGGACCACTCACTTTCCCATTCCCATATACCCTTATACTGTTTGTCTGCCAATCCAATGGCATATTTTACCGTAGCTGAAGGTGTGTAGTCTAATTTCAGGAGGGAGAAAGAAGATCTATTGGTTTTTGATAAATTCTCCTATTTCATATTCGGTAGACTTACGTTCTAAAATGTATTTGGCCAAACAATCATTTTCAAACTGATCTTCAATGACCGCTAATCTGGAAAAATAGAGAGATCGAATAAAAGATGTGAATAAACCGAGCAAAAAAAACGATTGGAAACTAACCTGGAAGTTCCAAAGTCTTCTGCCAGACAATTGATTTTATTGCTTTCCCAGGTACCAAGAGGCATAAACCAGTAAGTCGAGTTAAGTTCACATCCATTAACGTCTTGACTAATATCCACAAAATTGTCTGCCGTGGCTTTACTGGTGATTACGAAGACCAGAAGACTCAAACGGAGAGCTGAAATTTGTGTCATACTTTGATTGCAAATGATTTATACACACGGTCAAAAAGGAATGTGAAAACATTTTTACTTACTCTAATTGTTTCCATTAGTGCAGAATACTTACATAAATATGCTCAATAAGTGCTAAAATGTTACCTGCCATGTTAAAACCTCGATATTGGACACGTTTTATGTGTCAATACACAGTCAAGCAAAGATAAACTAAAAATCGCCGAACAAAGTTCAGTCGAAAACGCTTGAAGATAGTGCATTGCACAGTATGTAAATAATGTATCACGAAGTAAAATTTAAGGGCCTTATCAACTTAAACTGATCCTTGGACTTACTGGATGATTCATAAGAACCTGAACAACAAACACGCCCATAACTAGTGATGGAAACCAAACCATCGCGCATGAACTTTTCTGACCCAAATAATCTTTAATTAGGAAGATTTCTTCAATTTTTTCATGTCTCATGTATGAAGTACTGTCATCAACAATGGATGAGTAGGGTCGGCTGAGAATTCAGCTGGGGATTTTTGGGGCAAAAATTGCTAGGGATGTGTCAGAATCGAGACTAACCCTCCAAAAAAACTTAATTGAAATTCTCGAGCCCAATTCGCATTTTTCGTTTTGACAATCAATTGAAACAAGATGTTTTCCCTCACGTAGCAAACTTAAACTTTGAAATGCCCGAGTCTTGCCCATCCCATCCCTAGCCAGTTTGGCCCGAGAATGCGAGCTGAGTTCGTTCGATTGCACTCATCCATTGATGGAAGAGCTTGAAATAATATGGACGGTAGTCGGATTAGACTTTACTGCATGGATTCCTGTTGAATTTAATCCAAAAAACCGTATTATAATACATGTAACATGCATTTCTGAGAAACAATAAGTGAGTAAAGGTTGATGGGTGCTCGTCCTTATTGAAAATGAAATTTTGTTGTTGCTTAGGTAATATGGAGTTGAACTCAACAACTGACCTTCTTTTTGAGTGTTTGGCGCGTGCAGCCTGAAGAGGCATGTCTTGTTTTAAATATTTCTTGCGAGTATTTTTACTCATTGGTTAGTTTCTCTATCCTCGGAACATTTTTTTGTTGTTTTCATCGTGCCTTTGCAAAAACTTCCTCCAAAGTCGTCGAACTCGTCTTATCGATAATCAACCCACTCATTTGATTCAGGCCGATGCAAATTCCTGACCTCAAGCTACAGCCCCACCTCCTTCCCCGGTAGTATCTCTACCAATACAAGACTCACCGGACCCTTATGTCCAGAAACATAATTCTTTGAGACTAGAGGTGATGGTACTGTTATGAAAAGTCACCCTTGAGAAACGTACTATTTTTATTCTCCCTTTTTTTCAGGGTGCTCAAAATTTCCACGTTTCTCAAGGGTGACTTTTCATAACAGGTACAAACCTTGATATCTCTGTGAAACCCAAAACGTCCAATACTTTAAAGGGAATTTACTTGAATGTACAATGCTTGATATAAAAAAAAGACTCGTCCAAGATTAAAGCATTGGAAGAGATGTCTATAACACAACATAATTCATTCATAACCGTCACTGAAACTTGGCTAAGGGACGGAGTCCTTGACGAAGAACTAGCAATCGAGGGATTTACACTTCATCGTTGTGACAGAGTAAGACTTAAAAACAAAATATTTCCACACGGAAGAGTCTGCCTTTTCATAACAAGTGAATACGTAACCTCCACCAATAGAATGTCTAAAGGTGACACCTCCATCTTGCTCCATTAATTCGTTCAGTACTGGACTAGAATTTATTGAGAACGAATTGGCTAAATCTATTTGTTCACAGTACCTTGTAGTGGGTGATTTCACTTTCCCCAAAACTATGGTCCAATAGGAGCCAAGTCCACTTGGTTACATCCCCTTGCCAAAATAAAATTCAACTTCATATCAGAGAATGGAGGAATTTATGTTTGACTTGAATCTCTCTCAACATGTTGGAGAACTCACGCGAGGCGAAAGTGTTCTAGATCTAGTCTTAGGTAGCAGCCCTGACCTTATTAACAATGTTCAAGTGATTTCAAGTAACATGTCCGATCACAATGTTCTAGAAATACGCACAACTATCTTAGAGGGTCTCCCTAATCTTCCTGAAGTAAAAACTCGCCGAATCGGACTAGCCAAATATCGATATGAAGAAGAACACTGGCCAAGTGAAAGTGTAGCCAGTATGGATCTCCTGGCTCTTTGACGCCTTTGGCGAAATTTGTTCACAATTAGGAATACCCTTATTGTCAAATAGGCGTGAACAAGCTAAAATACCAAACGAAAGAAAAAAAGCTCTTCAAAAAAAAGAGTTCCTTCAATAAAACGCCAAAAATCTGTAGGCGCCCATACATCTATTTATGCAAGCATTAGCAAAAAGATTACGCGCATTGATGATTTGTTAAAATCCTCCCAAATGAATGACCAAGTGTGGAAAGAAAAGATAGTTTTTATGGAAGTTAAAAAGAACCCAAAAGATTTGTGCAAATACGCCAATTCCAAACGCAAGGCTAAACCCCCTGTTGGGCCATTACTGGTTGGTTGACGGCAAAGAATTATCCAACCCAACATAACTGGCAAACAAATTGTCCGACCAATTCGGAGCAGTATTCTCAACTCCTGCTCCATCAGTAGCAAATGAAGCCTGTTTAAGTGACGGGGATCAAGCTTTAACCAATCTTGAGATTGAGATGAAGAAGTTGTAAAAGTCATTAAAACCCCTTATAATCGCCGCCAAATGTCGAATGCGCGTTTTCTTAGAACACAACGGTTTCCTGTATTTGATTGAAAATTGATATAAATATAAAGAAAGAAAATAATAGCATAAACTTACAAACATATTGGGCACGATATTCGAAATGGCGATTATGATCTTGTTCTTTTCTTGCTCTCACTCCAATTGATTTACTTCGATAAACTAGTTTTTTCTTACAGATAAAGTGTGACGAGAGAAGTAGAAAAAAGAAGGGAAGAAAGCGACCGCCGACCTTAACACCCTTAACAATGAGGAAAGCTAAGTAATCATCAGCTGGACCTGTTTGTTTACTCCTTAGCTCGGTCGTGGCCTTTGTTGACTCATTGCTTCACTAAAATTCTGCGATCGTATCTTCTTCTCGATCGTTTGTCGCGGCACGGCATTAAGATTGGTAAAAGAAAGTTTAGAAAGAAATTCCCAAAACAAATTGCCATGTCAAGTTATACTTTGATGTTGGTACATTCTTAATTCACTTTGCTTTCATTAGAATCAGGTCTGAATGAAAATATATTTTAGGTCTATTCATTTCCTTACAATTCAAACTTTCCCGCTCATTTTAGGCTGAGAGGTTTAAAGGATTTTGAACGTTTCACGCGGAGTGAGTGCAAACAAGTATGTCTCCCGTTTTTTTTCTTTATATTACTTGACAATGAAACTGTAATGATGAGAATAAAAAGAACATGTCAAAACATATGATGCTTCAATGGTTTTACACGTATCTTACTCATGGTCCTTAATACAAGCCCATTCTGCAATGTTTGCATCGTTTCTGCCAGTTTGCACATTGGCTGTTGACCCCATTTTTGGTCACCTTTTGTTTACCAAACTCGAAGCTATTTCAACGTGTTGATTGCGTGCTGCCATTTTCCCGTTTCGTCTTCTCCAATCTTACTCGTTTTTTCCTTAGATCAAATGCCAGCACTAGATAGCGTGCCAGCTTTAGTCTGGCTGATTTGGCAAGCGGGGCGGAATGCGTCAAATTCATGAGGAAAATGTCTCCCTCACAACTGTTGAGCGGACAGTTAATGTGACCAAACATGCGAATCAAGACCAACTTTTCAAAACTCGTTCTTGAAGCCACAAGTCAGTTTTTGTCCACATATGCATTGGATTAACCCTACATAACACAAAAGCTTAAATCTGTGTTCTTCCTACCAATGATTTGTTCAATGTATTGGCAAAAAACTTCCTAGTTGTAGTATTCAAATCCATGGCATGGTCACCTAGTGACGTCTTCAGTTCTTTAAAGGCAGTGACCACTAGCAACAACAAAAAATGACCCAAAAACATTACTGAATTCCACATTTGACTCATCACTTGCATCGTTGACATTTGCTTGGTCACACATTTCAATTGTTCCCGCACTTTTGTCCGCTCAACAGTTGGCGACCGGAGACACATTTTTAGACTTACACTTGGTCTAGTATTAATAGAAGTCAATGGTTTTTTCGGATTTTCCATAATGGAAGGCCATGAGAGAGCCAGAAAAGGATTGGGTTTGGTTTGCCTTGGCAGGAGCCATCGTGTCATGGAATCCGGTTCCAAATATGAGCGACTCATCAATGAGTTTTTGATTGATGGCTACTGGACCACCAAGCAACGTTTGCCTCGAGTATTGTGCGATTCTTGTCGAAAAAAATGGAAGATTTGGGAATGGGGTTTTCACATCCATTCTGCCCTAGTTTCCGGATTACTCGTCCATGAAATCATTCCGATTCCAAACAAATTACCTTCAATGCGGAGAAAGCCAGTGCAGTTGCATCATTTGTGCCCAATGGATGAGTGTAATCGAACAAATTCAGCTGGGGATTCTGGGGCCAAAATGGTTTGGGATGCGTTGGAGTCGAGGCTCAACCTCCGTAAAATTTAATAAAATTCGTGATCCTTATTCGTTTTCTTCATTTTGACAATCAATTCAAAAAAGATTTTTTTGCCTCACGTAGCAAACTAAAACTATGAAATGTCTGAGCTCTGACCATTCCTAGTTATTTTGGCCCCAGAATTTCCAGCTGAATTCATTCGATTACACTCATCCATTCAAGACCTATCAAAAGTGTTACCCAAGCACGAAAAGACGGCCTGGCCAAAGCGGAGTTCAAGGTGTGGGAGCACTTGATATGCCAAATGCGTTTTCCAGTTGTTCTATTCTCTGCTCCCTAGTCATATGCTCGTGCTCGCCACTAGACTAGTCATAATACTACATCTAGTCATATACCAACATCACCTGATGCAACATGGCGTGGTTGGTTCGTACCAACCTGCTAGCTGGCTGACGTTAAGTGCCTCGACTGCAGTGGGGAGAAGCGAGTGGTGACTCAAGGAGGGTGGTGCCTCATCGCAGGGTGGCGGAACCATCGCGTGCCTGTGAGATC
>CM021317.1:1786785-1862684 GCA_010645155.1 Tigriopus japonicus | reverse complement strand
CGCGGATCCTTTCTCAAAGTTCCAACATTTTCGAACGTAGCGGGCAGTGATTTCAAGGTACAGCTGTTGTAAGCACCGCAAATTGAAGCTGGCAACCCACTCAACCTAGATCAATCTTTAAGTTTTCGATTTGGGCACTTTAAATTGCATTTTAAACGTTTTAAAAAGTGTATAAGACAATACGGGACACACTGTACTGGGAACGTTTTTTTCGCTTTTTTGGGCCGAAAATGAACCACTTAAACTCAAATAACTCAACAGCTGAGCAAGATATTTTCAAGCAATTTCGACTCAAAAGGCATCTAAGTCTGGTCTTAAAGTACACAGACTAGATTTTCAAAAAAATATTTATCAAATAGGGTTTTAGGTATATAAATTTTAATCTAGACGTGACATTGAGAAACTCAGTAAATTAAAGTTGTTCCCCTTGGTTTCTTGAGTCTGAAACATATGTCATAGTGTTTAGGAGTTTCCGTAGAAACTTGATCCGAATTTTTCAGTACCGTGCTTACCCAAATTTAAATGCAGCCTTCCAGTGTGGTTGACCGGCTCGCCATCGGTCTCTGCATGGAAGGAAATTAATACTACCCTAACCAAGTATCTGAAATGGTCTCTTGAAGTACTTACGGGAGCAATAACACCATCGCGTACTTTCCAACCGAAGCAAGGCCCTTGGACGTGTGGTTGAAGGCGATTAATTGTTCCTGATTGAGTGGGATCATTGAGAGAGTTTTGGGAATTGAAAGGTGCCCACCTCACATTATCAAGCATCGGACTAGTTCACTGAACCTCTTCGCGAGCTGCATTCTGAAAGTTTACTCGAACCGAAAACGGAAAGCTCGGCGAGAGTTCAGGACGACAACGGCAACAAGAAAGACCTCCCTGGACGATTCCCTCCAATCTCAGAGCTCAAAATTGTTGAGAATATCCCTAGTTGGCTCTGGAGGAGCAAGATAATCTACTCAATTCCATGCAATCCAAAATGAAGATCGAAGGTTTGCCGCCAAATTTTCGATTTGAATCAATTTGACTCTGCAAACTCCTATCCTACCATCTAACCCACCACCAGTAACTTACCTCTTGTGACGTTATTGATGTCAATGCATTACAATAAACTCAAGTACACATTTAAAAACATGTAAGTTCTTTTATGGTGTTGTTAAAAAACAAAAACAAGAGGACTTAATGATACAGTTTAGGTGAGCTCTCTCTCCATCAGAAAGACGCAAACAGGGTTTTAAAGATATTGTCCCTTTTATTTACCCCTTTCCCTCAATTCCAGGTTTTTGCCAATTTTGATTACAATTGAGAGTGGGCACGGACGTAAATTGGAAAGAGTTGGTAGCAATTGATAAATGTCGATTGAATTGGAGATACAGAATCGCCACAATTGAAACTAAAGCTTGTAAGTCCATAATGAGGAATGTGGGGCTTCATCAAGACATGCAAAATAACTGGAGGATTCAATCTCATTGCATTAGATTGGCTGGCTGGCTCATGAGCACGCCATCAATAATTAGGATATATTCGCAATAGGTGACCATTATTGGACTTTCTAGCACGAATACAAATGGCTAAACAAATGTTCTGTGAAGAAAAGAACCACAATATTTTGGACAAAAGGGCTCAATCAATGATGAAAGAGATAAGTTAGCTGACGCTTGTGGTGGCGCTACTAAACGAGTGAAGATGATAATACACGCAAGGCATGTGCAGAAATGAGCTGATGCTAGTGTGGTCATCTCGTGCACGTTGAAACTTTATTGTCACCATGGTCACGCTACATCATTATTATCATCACGCAACCTAAACGTGACAAGTCTTATGGCAATCACCATTTACAAATTCTAAAAGTCCGTTAGCCTTACGCGATCATTAAGACTCTCCCCTCTCTCAAGTTTTTCTTTCACAAAAAGGTGTTGGGGGGACACCTTGAGTCTTGGATTTGGTTCTAATGGACATTCCAGCCTCCAACATGCCCAATCTCCGTCCCCAAAGCTCCCATCGTCCAAGGGACTCTCACTTATAAACGACACAAAAATTAATTCAAGGTTGCGTGAGCAAAAAAGGGCAAAGTTCCGTTGTGAGGTGGGGAAGACATTGCCAAAATGTAAACATTGCTTCTCCAATGTTAAATTTGCTTCTCATTTAAGGTAGAGAAACCAACTTTCCCCAGAATGCCGTGTCACCTTTGATTCTACAGGGTATATCGCCTAAAATTCATCCATTCAATCAAAGGCGTTGTCACATAACTACAATCCCAGATGCATTACCTAGGCAAACAAAAGTTCAATTTACATAATGGCCACCTTTGGTCTTCACCACGGCCTTCAATATTCCCACAGGCTTGTACCTTAATCAGTTTGACCCAAAGCCTCTTCAGAATGGACTAGATGGAAATTTTCATCCAATTGAGGCCTGGAGATGAATGAGGACATTTATCCTTGTCTCAGAATGGACTAGATGGAAATTTTCATCCAATTGAGGCCTGGAGATGAATGAGGACATTTATCCTTGTCTCAGAAATGAGAAAAGACAATAATTTTGAACAAGCTGTGTGGTATGTCAAGCAGCCCCATCTTGTTGAAGGAGCAGGGAAGTTCAGAGGCCATTTTCGCACATTTAAAATTGATTTACAAAAACTTTTAAAAACAAAATAGTTTGCCAAAAGAATACGCAAAACATTATGTTTAAACGAAAAGAGTGAAAGTAATATAAAGCCAACGCATTAAAGGTAGGAATCTTGTCTTCCCCACCTCACAACGGAACTTTGCCCTTTTTTGCTCACGCAACCTTGAATTAATTTTTGTGTCGTTTATAAGTGAGATCCAAGGGACTGATGTCTGGACAATTTAATTTCAAAAAATATTGACCAAATATTTGACCATAAAGACCATAAATATCTTATCGAAAATAGGTGTAATCAAAACTTTCGGGAAATACTGTAGTTATTTGCCATTTAGGCCAAATGCTCGATGGTGGGCGGACACTCTTTACTTGAGGGTGTGCCCAAACACAATTTCTGTTGAGGTTTTCCCACCCACTTTGGGTGTGTGGCAAAGTTCATGCAACACCGCAACTTCGCAAAACGATTCGGTCACGGTGCCACTACTTTTACACAACAATGTTTTAGCACATTAACGACGGACTCAGCAAGGCCGTTTGATTGCGGGTTCTCGGGAGTGGAGAGTCGGTGTCTTGTGCCCCATCTGACGAGGAAATCTTGCGTTTCAGTGGATGTGAAAGTAAGGCCGCCATCAGTAGAAATTCGCATTGTGCATTTGATAGAGCAAAATAGTTGACGAAGGTTGTGGATGGTGGCGGCGGCGGTTGGAGGTTGTTTGAATTGGATAACTTCTGGCTATCCAGAGTATCAGTGATTGCGAGAAAATGATTCCCTCCAATCGAGAGGAAGTCTGCAGCTACGTCTTCCAGGGGTCGGGTCGGTCTTGGGTCGTATTCCAGAGGCTCTCGCACTTGAGATGGCAGTCTCAGTTGGCATTGCTCACAAACGTTGTTGTAGATTTCACGTCGGTGGTCAAACCTGGCCAAAAAAACCGTCTGGCGGGCCCTGTGGAGGGTTTGTTCAAGCCCCTGATGTAAGGCATGGAGGCGCGAAAGAACTTCCGAAGTGGGCGTGGTATAAGGAGTCGTTGTCTGAATAACACGCTGCCTTAGACAATTTAAATCTCGGGGATGATTTTGGAGAAATGTTTGAGCTCGCTGATGGGGTCTATGTGCTCGTCGGAGATCATTTTGATGACTCCCTCATTTTCTGCATCTTGATTTCCGACAGAGCGAATTTCCTTGAAGATTGGGTCGGTCAACTAGTGAGTCATCCTGGAGGTCCTCAATTTCCCCCTGAATGGCAATTGATGTGGTCTTTTGGAGTGAACAAACGTGTTCGTACAACTCTTCTTCTTCTTCCCAATCGTCAGGTGTTGGTTCCTGAACTGGAGCTCGCAATAGTGCGTCGGGGATTCGATGCTCTCACCCTTTCTTCCAAACTGTTGTGAACGTACATACTGTACATGGGCTTGCAAACGGCTTGAGAAGCTAGATTCTTGCGTTTTCAATGCAATCAAGGGCCTGTTTGTCTAGTATTGAGACAAAGGGAGGTGATCCACATATCTTGGAGATGGTTGTTCAATGTTGGATATAAGTGGTCAATTTAGGTCAGGAACCAACCCTAATCAATTTGGTCACTTTAACAAACGTGCGACCATTGTGAATTGAGCATCGAAGAAGATGCCACTCAAAAACCTTGTGGATTTACCTATTATTCTAGTCATCTTGCCTTTTTTTTTTTTTTACATTTACATTTTTCGGATTTCTAACCGATACAGGGAATGGAATTCCCTGTAAGTCATGTTATGTTTGATAAAATATTTGGTCACACAACTTATTTGAATTTGCCGCTCTCATGCAACCTTGAGCATTTGGTTGGTCCGGTATAGATTGTAAGAAACAATCTAAATCGCGTTTAAAGCTGAACAACGGGTTATCTAATTTATAGAATCGTCTGAGAGAACTGGGGAGCAAGTTATATAGGCTTGGTCCTCGATTCAAGACAGAAGAACACTTCAAGTTCTTGACTAGTTGTTTGTCTATTGGGTGAATTCTGAACCTCGTATTACAAGTAATGCCTCTCCTATCGTTTTGATTATGTGTTATTCCTGGGTTTGGACACAAGTCATGAAGACATTTGAAAACATAAAGAATCAGGTAACGCTCATACCTTCGTTGAATGCTATATAAATCCAAAACCTTGAGGCGTTCCCAGTAATTTAGGCCGCTCATGCCATCAATAGATCTAGTAAAGCTCCGTTGTACACTTTCAATTTTGTTCAGCCCTCCCGCTGTTAGTGGCGCCCAGATGGGGGAGGCATATTCCAAATGTGGCTGGACTATCGACCTATAAAGGGTTTTCATTATGTATTGGTCCCTTGATTTGAATGTGCGATAGATCCAACCGCATGTTTGATAAGCCTTAGTCACTTTCAATTGTATGTGTTTATCAAATTTCCCGTTGTCTTCTATTGTTATTCCAAGGTCTTTAATAGTACTTTCAAACACAATAGGGTTCTGGCAATTATCTGTATAGGTGGGTGCATCAATTCCAGCTGGATTGTAGGTCATCATTCGGAACTTATCTCCGTTTAATGACATGTTCCGTCCAGCTACCCATTCGTAAACCAGGTTTAAATCGTTTTGCAAGTCAGTGGTGTTATGGGATTTTCTACCAAACACTAGCTTGGTGTCGTCGGCATATGATGAGATAGACGAGTGTAGGGGCAATCTGTGTAAGGAAGCGATAAATAATGTGAACAACACTGGTCCCAGTATTGTCCCTTGTGGGACACCGGACACAACTTGGCTGGGATTTCCCAAGCTCCCTTCAATTTTCACGGTTTGAGTCCGGTTGGTTAAAAACCCTTTAAGCCACAAGTAAACATTTCCTACCACTCCATTTTCAGCTAAACAATTAAGCAATAGAACATGGTCTACTTTGTCAAAAGCCTTGGCAAAGTCTAGATAAATAACATCTACGCTTTTGCAAGTGTCACATTCTAGTGTTTTAGTGGACAGAGAGATCCAGTCATACTGATTGAGAAAGAAAATTTGGATGGGTTGTGGGTGGCCCTTCAAAGAAAAAGAGAGCTTGACTTCATCCTTCTTTCTTTCTTCCAATCAAAGACCATCGTATTCTCCATTAATGAGAACTACTCAAAGTCAATTGTGTCACTTATGTGTTTGTTCAGCATACTTTTCAGCCTTTCATCTTACTCTCAGATCATTCAATGGATAGATGGATGGACAAGCAAGTAATATCGTAGGATCGTAGGATTTAGGGAATATTGGTATTCTCTTGTCACTACTGCAAACTTTGGTGTGGTGATTCAACATGAAAATGAATGGGAAAAAGCAATGGAATCATCACCAGTTAGACAAGAACAAGCACTACTTTTGTCTGAAGGCTCACAACTTTGAGAAAGATCAACTATGTGAAGACCAGTCAACACAAGATATCAATGGTTAACCAACCACAAGAGAGCACCTTCATGCGTAGATTGGACTACATCCACAAAGATGCTAAAATTTGCAAATGATTTGAAGATCATCGGGATTATCTTGCAACAAGACGAGAAATGAATCCAAAGTGCCTTGAACTCAGCTGAAGAATGGTCCTCAAATAATGGAATGACCTTCATTGTGGATCAGTGTAAGATGACGAGGTTTGGAAAGAGGCCAAAAATCACTCCCAAGTATATCCTGAAAGGCCAGGAACTTGAAACTCTAGATATGGAAACAGACCTTGGTATCATGTTCAATCCTAACATAAAATTCTGTGAACAATGTGCTGATATTGTCATGCGGGCGAGTAGAATGATGGGGCTCCTGAGACACACCTTCACCATGAGGGACAAGAAACTTATAACTATACTATACACAGTGTACATTAGACTTATACTGGAGTATAACATGACTTTTTGCTCTCCTTGAAATGTTATAAAATACAACCATTCACGTGAACACACGTCATTTCTCTGGTTATTTACTAATGTTTAAATGTTGTTATGTTCCACCATTCACTCAAAAACGAATGTTATAAGTAAAAATAATCAAAATTCATTGAATCAAAGGCAGTCATTGGCTGTCCTAAATTGCTGGTGTCGGCCCTAAGCTGTAGGTCCTTCGACCTTGAAATGAATCCTTCGTAGAGTCATCCTTGAATAAATGTATATGAAGGGCGTATGTTATGGTTGGGTCTTGGGGCATGTTTCAAAATATTGGATTGTATTGTATATTGTATTTCAGGAATATTTTGTTTCGTTCATGTCATGATTTTAGCGGAAATTGTCAACAATATTTTCCCAACGCTGATCGATGTCATGAAATTATATTCCTCAGGTTCAGGATAAGCTATCGCTTGTTTTCACCAGAACCTGGGTGGAAAAGAGGGATTCAGTGTTTGAGGAGCCAACTTGAGCACTGTGTTAAATAAATGAAGAAGTAAGAAAAGATTGAAATTAGAGAGAGAATAAGTCACATTTCAGATTCCAATTTGATTGTTTTAATTTGATTGAGCGGAGTGTGCGCATTTCCAATTGAGTGCATGAAATGCCAAGATTTGAAGAATGCTGATTTATGCACTTTGCTTGCAAACAAAGCAGTCTTTCAAGTTGCAAGGATCAGTGGGGTACTTTTGAATCAGAATGCCTTGAACTCGTTTGCCAAACTGTCTACGTGGTAAACCTATGTCTGGTGTGCTAAAATTATTCCATTCATGAGAAAATGCATAATTTGGCAGTCTTTGCAAGAAGACGGATTTTGCCACTGGAGTAATGGCTTTCCATCCTCCAAGCCAAGGATTGTTTTTCAACTTATACACGTTAATGCTGGGTGGGAGGTTTCTCAAGTAAGTTTGTCTCATTTCTAATATCACCCTTTGAGTACGTAAGTCTGTAAGTTTCAGCAAATTTGCTCTGCCATATATTGTGTCTGTATGGCAATTTAGTTTATTGTCAAGGTGCATTCCTAAGAACGTGACTGATTTTTCCTCTGATGAGATTCCACCCACCTCTATCAATCGACATCCGTTAATGTTGATATTAAAGTTGTAATTGTGGTTTGTATGATTTGTGACCATAATTTTTGTCTTATCTTTGTTTAACGATAGTCTGTTAACTAGCCTCTACAATCATGCAACCGTTTTGCTTACGCACACTGCACATTAGTCATGTTCATTTGCACTATATCCCGAATGTTTAGCTACACATATTTTGGATTAGATATGGTCATTGTTTGAAGGGGACAAGTAAACACTGTTTTGTTTACCAAAATAATGTTGCACCAGCTCAACCGGTTTTGAACAACCTCCTTAACATACTCTGACACAAAAACAAATATAACCAGGGCGCATTTGAAAAGACATCAATGTTTTAAGAAATTATCATGTCCGGTATCAGTCACTTGGACGATGGGAGCTTTCGGGACGTGAATTGGGCATGCTCGGGGCTGGAATGTCTATTAGAACCACAGTCAAGACTCTCAAAGGGTCCCCCCGAACCGTTTTTGTGGAATAAAACATTTGAGAGAGGGGAGAGCCTTAATGATTGTCCAAGGACAGGACGGCCTTCTGGTCTTACCTGCGTGGCCAAGATTGTCATCTCCAAGCCAGTGGACAAGATATATCATTCCACAGCAGATTTAATGGTAAAACTTGCTGCAAATGGTCACAAAAATTCTAAATCATTTGTGCACCTTTACATGAAGGGTAAACTTAGCCTTAAATCATATAGAAGACCAAAAACGCCAAAAATCACCCGTGCTCACCCAACGGCTGGTAGGGCTAAAATTCTGCAAGGAGCGGAAGGGATGAACTGATGATTACTGGAGGCGGGTGTGCTTCTCAGATGATTACTGGAGGCGGGTGTGCTTCTCAGATGATTACTGGAGGCGGGTGTGCTTCTCAGATGAGTGTCCCATTCATCTGTTTCAGCCAACAAATGTCCAAATTGTTCAAGTCTGGGTGCATTCTAGCGTCGAAGTTCCAGTCCAACAAACTGTGAAGCACCCAGAGTCCGTCATGGTTTGAGGAATGATGTTGGCTTAGGGTCTGTCTGAGCTTTACTTCATTGAAAAATGAAAGTGTGACGCCCCAATACTATGAGGAGAAGATCCTTGCTGGTCCAGGTTTGGCTGCCTTCACCAAAAAGGCCACGACAGGTCCGCCTTTAGCACGCAGAATGGTGAGCAACATGTCCTCTCCGATTTTTCAACAGGATGGGATGCCCACAGACACCTCTCATTTTGCCCAAAAGTGGTACCACAATAACCTTCCCGGGTTTTGGCCAAAGTCTGCCTGGCCAGCTAATTCACCTGACCTGTATCTCCAATTGAAAAATCATTGGTAAATCTTGAGGCAAAAGCTGGCAAAGATGCCTGGTGCCACCAACCTTAAACAACTCGAATTACAAGTGAAACAACCGTGGTCAGAGATTGAACCCAACACTTCGGTGAACCTTATAAGAGGAATGCCCCAAAGAATATCAAGTTTTATAAAATTGTTCAATAGTGAACACCATAATAGCATTAGAATACCTTTCTACTGCATCAAAAAATTTCGGGACGTACTGTACGTAGATCATTGATTTGTTTTGCTCAAATTTTCCTTAAATGTTTTCATGCCTAAATAATCGACCAAATATTGATTTTTTCCTTGAGATAGCCAAAATATTTAAAATATCGCGGAAATATGGCGAATTTTTTTGAAATATTTTATGTTTTTAAGAATTTAGTTGCCGGCCCTATTTAGAACAAAATTGGACCTTATCAATTGAGAGTATTGACGCCTGCTCCTCAAAATTTGAATTCGGCACGTCTTTCGAGAGGGGGCAGAAGCTTCCAGGCTTGTTGAGCGCGAAAAACTCGAAGGAGGAATTTTCAGACTGAAATAATGGAATCAATAGATCAATAGTTTACACTTTTTTATCTGAAATGCACAAACAACAGCTTTTTTGAGTTGGAGCAAACAATTCATTAAATCCCAACCTATCAGATTGTTGAAATTGAGGCTACACATACATTACAACTCTAGCAACCATAAGTCAAAACTCTCTTTAAGCCTGAGTATTTGAACTGTTGTTCCATGTATGAGTAACAAACATTTGTTTAATTGACATGAGCTCCTTTTAGAGAAGAGGGAAACTTGCTCTGCTCTAAGATGCGACGCATCAAAAAGGAGAAAACAGAGGCAAGAATCTGTGAACATTTCATCAGAAACCGAGATGTCACAGCATCAGGTCTAGGAGGACTCGATAGCTTTAAGCTCTTGATGGCCTCAAAAGCATCATGATCTGTTACTACCAGATCCTCCAATCGATTATCCTGACTATCAACCCAAGTCTCATCAAAAACATTGCTACAGTCATGGCCTGATCTGACTACCCTTTTTTGGAATTGAAAATACACTTGAGAACTGATCTCCAAACATATTGGCCATAACCTCACTATCATTGACGGTTTTACCGTCGACCTCAAAAGGTCCTACAAGATGCTTCATTTTTCTCTTTGTATTTGCGAACGAGAAAAACGCCTTTGGATTAGTCTTAACCTCCTAGACAAAACCCTACTTTCCTTTTTCATCTGATCAGAATCAATGGAGGCCCTAATCTTAGCTTGAACCAAGGTCAATTTATTTTGGAGCCTAGCCACAACTACTGGATTTGAAGTACGTCGAAGTCTATTCGAAAGCTGACAACTCCGTTTGAACAACCTCTTTCTAACCTTTGGAATTCTAAACAATGACCTACCTTTTGCCACTATTTCTGGAATACCGATGGACAAACAAACCTCGTCAAAAAGTGAAATAAGCTTATTTATGGCTTCATCTATTGATGGTTCCTGCTTCAGAATGGAAATCAAGTCCAACTCGCCTAATCTTTCAACAATAAGGGGCCAGTGTTCATCTTTGAACTCAAACATGGCCACGCCCACCTTTTGAGCAGGTTTAACTCTAGAGCTCGCCGGCTTTTGAGTAATGGTCGACCCTATTTCAAGAATGTGATGATCTGAAAGACTACATGGGGCAACAAGGACATAGTGGATCAGATCAGGGTCATTGGAAAAAACTAAGTCCAGGACACTCTCTGCTCTGGTTGCAACACCAACGTGTTGAGAAAGATTACGCAAGATCGCAAACTCTTCCAATTTTTCGAAAGACAGCGAAGCCGTTTTCGAAATGGGAATGTACCCATCCGGACTAACCTCCCACTCAACAATGCTAGCCGGAAAATTGAAGTCACCAACAACAAAGAGGCGAGAACAAACCTCTCGATCTAGTTCCTTTCGTGTAAATTCGAGTGCCGAAAGAAATGAAGAAGAACAAGAAGGTGGCCGATACATAGTTACTAGTGTAAGATCAAGAGCCTTGACGTGACAAATCAAAACTGCTACTTCTCCATTCGACTCATGAACATGACTAAAATGTAAGGCTTTCCTGACATATAGACATACGCCCCCATGTGGGAAAATGGGATTCTCAGGGCGTACTCTATCACATCAAACTAGCCTAAAACCAGCTATTTTAACTTCTTCGTCTAAAACTCCTAGACGCAGCCAAGTCTCTGTAATGGAGATGAAGGAGACCTCTCTTTCAATGGCTAACTCCTCCAGTACTCTAACCTTTGTGTTGTCTTTTTTTGGAAATAAGACAATGCACGTTCAAATAGAGCCCTTTTATGGGCTTAAGGTCTTCCGATGGACCAAGTCTATCAGTTCTTGGACCTTTCTGTCTAACCTTAAAAAATCCTGCTTACTAACAAAGTTTTGCCCTACAGGAAGGGTTTGTTGGGGAAGGGAGGGAGCGGTCATACTAGAGTAAGACCTTGGTTGCCCATGGGAGTAAGTGGAAGAAGGGGCAGGATTATGGATATTTGGGAGAAGGGTGGAAATAGGAATAGGTTTTGAGGTGAGGGAAGGGAAATGGGACAAGGAGTTGGGAGGAGGAGGAGGACGAGAACGGGGAGGGGGAGGCTGAAAGGATGAAATGTTCGGGGGATTGGTTGGGGATTGGAGGCTAACCTATAACCATATCTAAGAGACCCAGATTTTGCTGGTCTTGGTTTCCTCCGAGTACCTCGTACATGGACCTGTTTACACTCCACATTGAAACAAGTCCCACCACTCATTGATCTACGACACATGTAGGGGTGGAAGAAGGGGCACTCGGCCTTTGAGCACCCTTTCTTGTTGAATTTCAGAAGCCCAAACTTCAACAATTTTTGACACCACTGTGGGTGTTCAAAAGAGCTACAACCTTTTCTATCCGGACTACAAGGCTGCCTTTTGTGGTCAGGACAGACTTCCTTACATGCTCGAGCTTCCTGAACAATTGTTGGTTAAGCTACTTCAACCAACTCGACCTCAGTTACCTCCGTTTCAGTGGAGTTGTCTACAATTGGGCTCGCTTTTGAGTCAACGAGCTTTCTGGCCTGACTATCCCAAGCAACCAGAGCCTCAACTATGAAAGCCTTCTTTACAACAGAGGGGTCCTTCCCTTCTAAGGCTAAATGCAGACATTTCTTAGCCTCATCGCTAACCTGATTCAAGATGGCGCCCATCTTGTAAATGGAAGGAAGAACTAACAACCAACTCTAACAAAAGTAATGAGAGGAAGGGGGGGGGGCGATCTGCAGTAAATTAGAATGGAGCTGATTCCTTTACTATGTGTATGTTTGTTATTTCCTAAAAGAGAAGGGTGTGTGGAAAAAGATTAACAGGAAACAACACCTACGTGAAGAAGCTGACCAGACTGACCTAGCCCAAGAGAGGGAGCCAACCAAACAATGTCACTCCTAACTGCAACTGGACAGAATGGAAGAAAAATAATGGATAAAAAAGGACAAAAGAATAATTCAGATCACTAACCAAGATAAATCAATATGCAAGTATAACTAAAAATATATGTATGAAAAGGACATTAAAAACAAAAAAATAGAACTTAGGAACTCAAAGAGGAGAATACGAAAAGAGTACGACAAAAATTGTTAAAAATAGAAATAATGTAAATGTGCATAATGTGTAAGAGAAAGAAAAGAAAGGCTAATCAATATACAAAAATGGCTTACCCTGGATCCAAACGACCACAACATACACAACACAGCACTAAGTCTAAACCGGCCCGTTTTTCATGAGCAACGCAAAAGACGCCTACTCACGAAGACGGACGAGAAGAGACTGAAGGAATTCTCCCGACAGCTTCAATCCGACCCCCAACAGGATTCGAATTTTCTCCGTCTGGGGAAGCACTTACACTCTGCACTTTTAAGAACGCGCTAGAACGCGTGGCCACTCTGACTTCCTTGAAATTTTCTTGAATATAACGTTAACTTTTGAAAACCCTTAAATTATTATCAAATTATTATTATTAAATCTTATTATTAAATTACCCTTTAATTTAGCTCTGAAAAAGTTGCAAAGCCGACAAAATGCATTCAGAAAAGATTGCCCTGGCGTAAGCCGTCCAGTAGCTCCGTACTCTATGTTAAGGGTTATCCTGTATATTGTATCCATTAACAACATAAAATGACATATCTAAGGATTCCAAAAGCAAATCATCCCACGTGGTGTTTTCTTTGGACACATCCATTTTCCTCAATACTGCATTTGCTGTCTTTTGATTTGTAATAGCTGACAAGCTAAATACATGGTTTCTATGTTGAATTAAGTATCCTGCGTATGATTCCTCCAGAAAATCAAACTTAGATTTCATCTCCCAAGTTTGTACGCTCGTGGAAAAGTCCAAACCATAAGCAGTTTTTGTCACATCTCCATTTCCTTTGCCTCCAATGCACAGTAACAAAGTGATATTAACCATCCCACATATCATTCGATGCCTGGCTTCGGGAAAATTCGGCAAATCACTCCAAACCATTTCTTTGACATTGAGCATTTTAACCGAGCTCATTGAATTTGCAACAAACCCTCCAACCACTATCAAGAATGTATCATTGTGTACCACTGTAGAATGTGCCCTCCGATTTGGTTCCAATGGAGGTCCCAGAGTCCATAGGTTTTTCAGTTGATCAAAAACTTCTACGTTTTCGTCGTTTTGAAAGTGGGCTGATCTTCCACCAACCACAAAAACTTTGCCTCCAACAAAATCCATTGACCCTCCTTCATGTTCTGATCTTAGTGGGGGAAGCTGGTGCCACTTGTTGGTGTCTATCATAAAAAGAGAAAAAGCACTTACTAGAAAAAAGAAGGGGAAAATCACATTGAACTCAATAGGGACAACATTTCATGATTAGAAATATGCTAGCCGCAAAAATGAAGTCAGGTACGTATAATCAGGGCCCCAAATAGGAATCGCTTCCCCACGTCATCCAAATGATTGGCTTGTGTTGTTAATTACCGATGTTGGACCATCATTGGTCTTGGTAAAGCCTTATTTTGCAGAGAAATGGTTAGAAATTGGAGACCCAATTTTGTAATAATTTTGATAAATTAAATTTATTAATTTTGATAAATTAAATAATAATTTTGATTTACTTTTTTGAAATGACAGACAAAAATTAGAAAAATTGGTTGAACTTACTTTCTGTCCAAAAACGGCAGTCCTTGGAAACAACTGAGCAAGTCATGATATCTCTCCCCACCTGAGTTTTTAATTTGGATGAAACGACCCTTGTTATTGGTATTGGCGGAATCCCTGTGACAGATGCTGGCACGAGTTCTCCAAGTTCCAAATCAACCAACACTAGCTCTGAAGGTTTCAAAAATTAGTCAATATCAAAGCTTGGTGGTTTTACCCCTTTCAAAAGAGAGGTTCTTACTAAAGGTCATATTTATTGACGTGTAAATTGGTTTTTACATTGGTCAAAATATTTGATTTAAAGGATCGTGCAAAGATTTTACAAAAATCTAAAATCCGATGTTACATTATTCTAAATTATTCAACATTTTTAGTGATTTTCCCCACTATTTTTTGTTATTATTTTTTGTAGTTTTAGATTATTCAGGAATTTTTCTACGTCCAAATTTTTCTTCTAACTAAAAGAAAAAATTGGAATGTCCTTATCTTCTGGAAATTCGAGCTTCTCCAGATGAACGATTGAATTCTGGGCATTTTCATCTTTTCGTAGAACATTTAATTATAACTTTTAAAAAAGGCAAAAGAGTCGTGTGGTTTAACACGTTGTATTTTTGACTGCTTGGGTTCGAAACCGTTGTCGGTTAGAAACTATGTTTCTTTCATTATTACAAGGGATTTCATTCCTTGTAGCCGTATTAATAATCCACAAATAATTAAAAAATGGTCCTTGGGAAGCAGCGTTTTTTCAGCATCATTTGTTCCTTTACAAATAAACTATAAAATGGGCACCAAATGTTCATAATGCATATAGCGCCAAATAATAATGTTCGGGCACAAACACCCCTGAACTTGTCTTAACTATTTCAGCATTTTCAACCTTTTCACCAACTATTTTGATAAAAAGATAACCATAAAGTAAACTTTTCGCCGTATTCACCAATTAAAAATATTCTCCCTTTTTAAAAGCCCATGATGTTTTTCCAACGTTTTTAGAAAAGCCGTTGGTTTGAGTTATGAATAATAAAGTTTAACAGATTTGATTTCAGGCTAACAAAGCACGATAAGTTATTTTGTTATGATAGTTAACTCATTGTTTTCTGTTCAAGCAGAAATTTATTCGTACCACTTTGTTGATGAACCATTTCACTTTTGATAAAGCTATTTCCTCCGGGTTTTCCAAAGTTTGAAACACACGAAATTGGGTTGGTTGAAGAGTGTTGAAGTGTCTCACAATGTGTTGTCGAAGAATTACATCTGACACCTATGCATTTTGGGCCGGTCTTGATGTCCAGACACAAGGCAGTAGTTGCAATCAAATCCAGTCTGAAACAAGATACATATATTAGGCCGCAAGGAAACACACCTAATTCAAAAAGATTGAATATACCAAAATCAAGTCAGATTTACGATTGTCGAGTGTAAAGGTATTTGATACGGTATGTCTCCAAAAGTATTTATGGGCTCTGTCCTAACCCAGGCCTTGAGATCAGTTGTAGCGACCATAGAGGTTTTACGTGCGTTCTGAGAGCACATCCAAATCCAAGGGAATCAAGGCTAGTTCGATCAAAGAAGTCCTCCTCTCTTCTCTATCGGGCTCCTTCATTGTTCAATTTGTTACCCATTAGTCTTCGTCGGGAATTTGTAAGAGCTGATCCTCAAACAGCATTTGAGGCAGGATTGAACAATTTTTTATATACTATTCCTGACCAACCCACTATTCAAGGGTTGTACAGATTTTCCAACAGTAATTGATTGGTAGATCAAATATCGGTTAAACGTTTATCATATAACCTATATTAATCATTAACTCTCTTAACAAGAAATCCCATTCCTTGTAGCGGTAATAAAAAATCCGCCCCCTCAAAAAAACTCGTCACAGCCTGTGTTTGAAACCCAGTAGGTGGCCTGACTTAAACTAGCCTAACTTATCCATTGGGGTAAATGACTGAAAATCGAGTAAGAAAATCCAATGACGTACAGGGTCGACTGGTCTAATACAGATGGTTGAAAAATGTAATTGATGGTTGGTGTTTTTATTTCAAGTTTTTAGAGTTAAAAAGATAAAAGATGATAAAATTGACTGTTGGAACACGATGAGTAGCCGCGAGGCCACTCACCGTGGAGTGAGTAGAATGATGTACTTCATACTTCTGCTGTATTTTGACATAAAAGGATTTATAAACATAGCAGGGGGGAAGGGTTGTGAGCAACGCAGTGCTCATCAGCAAGCATGCCATACCTTCCCCACATATCGAAGATCTCATCAAAAAAAGGTCACCGACCCATCTTGGTGCAACATTGCTTACTAATCAATCTCGGTGCATCACTGCTCACCGATCAATCTCAGTGCATCACTGCTCACCAATCGCTGACCGACTAGCTTCCGTGGCGCAGTCGGTTAAAGGGAGATTGGATGTGGTGTACAATGTCGAAACCAATATAAGTCGACCCAGAGATCGGTTTGGCGGCCAAAGACGTTGAGATTGAACGCTTGAAATCTGAACTAGAGGAAAAAGTGAAACACGATGGGCGTCATCGGAAGACTCCACTTCTCAGTTGTTTGTTGAAGCATTACGAGAGCAACAGCTTGAAATGCAAAATTTCATGTCCAAGGTCTTGGAAGCTACGGGAAGTAATGTTCAACAACGATTGTCTACTGAAGACTCTTCACTATCTGCCTTGGGACCTCAAAGAAATCATGCCCAGAACGTTGCAAAAAGAATAGATGTTCCCCTTCTAAGGAGCCCTGACGGATTGAAATTGGAGGATTTTCGAGATTGGAGGCTACGTTTCGACGATTATGCGGCAGCAACACGCTTGCATCAAGATTGCGACTTATCTGCTCGTCGGGTCATCTTGCGGTCAGCACTCAATGAAGAATGGACGAAAATGTGGACTGAAGGCACAATTGCTATCCCTTGGGACATAGATTTTAGTGCGATCATCGACCATCTTGAAGCCTGTGACCGACGACAAAGGCATGCTCTATTGGATAGAATGGAATTCATTCGGAGGGATCAAAAAGTGGGAGAGAATGTTGATACCTATTGCACTGTATTACGAGTGATTGATCGCAGTGGTGGATACAATCACTCTTGTGGGCACTCATCAGATCATGGTGAGGAACGTATTCGAAACCACTTGATTGCTGGTCTACAAGACTCGTTGACGAGACCGGAGGTCCTTAAAACGCCAATGGACCAATTAACTTTAAAGAGCGTTTTAGAAGTGTGTCAAAACCATGAATCAAGCCGTCGTACGGATTCACTGCTATGTAAACCCACGGTGAATGCAATAAGGAAACAGTCTAGTTATAAGACGGGCAAGTTCTCGAAAGAGGGAAGTCATAAGTCAACAAGCTCTGTCAAGAACCCGATAAGCAATGGCCTTCCAACCAATTGTCAAAGCTGTGGGTACGAACACCAAGAGGGCAAATGTGGAGCAAAAATGTTAATTTGCCATTCATGTGGGAAGAAAGGACATTTTCAATCCATGTGTCGTTCCAAATAGAATTCGGAGGAGGCAAAGATTCAGAATAGTATTTTCGTGGGTCAAGTCGCCAACTGCAATGATTTGGTTCAACTAACAATGTCCCATGGAAAGTGCGCTCCTCTGAAAATGGCTTGGTTACCAGACACAGGTGCTGGATGTGACACGTCAGTCCAGCATATGGTGAATTTCGTGGGCGACAAACCATACAAATGGAGAAGCGATTCAGATACCCTCTTGGGAGCAGACGGCAAACCTCATCAGTGGGTCTTCAACGGAGGCTCAAATATACATGGCGGAAGTCTACGTGTTAGACCAATGTAAGGTTCCCCTCCTGAGTCGTAAGGGATGTAAAGCTTTAGGTCTAATCCTTCCTGGTTGGCCGAATTTGATTGCCTTCCTGTCATTACAGAAACCATCTGAGTTGTCATTAACCATGACGGTGACACTTATGGAGACATCTGGGACAAGTAATGCGACCAAACAGAAATTAATTGAAGACTTCCCTACCATATTCGATGATGAGGGGCCTCTTCAAGCCATAAAAGCCCCACCAATGAAAATCGAGTTGGTTCCAGACGCTGAACCGGTCCGATGATACAAATCATACAGGGTTCCACTCCATTGGGAAGAGAAAGTTCGGGCCCAACTTAAAGCAATGGATAGGAAAGCAATTACTGAAGATGTTCCTCCAGACGAAACACCTGAATGGACTCACCCTATGGTGGTTGTGGCGAAACAGAATTCGGATGAACCTCGGATTACTGTGGATTTCACTTCGTTAAATCGTAACGTCAAACGTCTAGGTTATCAAACAAAGATTCCACACGAGGAGGTTGTGACCATTCCTCCTGGAATGGGTGTCTTCACAACCCTGGATGCAAGACACGGGTACTGGCAAGTACCGTTGAGTGAGGATTATAAGGCCTTAACCACTTTTGTAATCCAATGGGGGTATAAACGTTTTTTGAGGAATGCTATGGGCCTTATAAGCGCGGGTGACGAACACAATCGTCGAGGTGATGAAGCCTTGGCGGGACTCCCCAACGTGAAGAAAATTGTGGAAGACATTGTGATCTATGATCGGGAGTTAGGACCTGAACATGAGGAACGGGTCCGCGAAGTTCTCAAACGTTGTCAAGAAGCGGGCATCACTCTGGGAAGAAAAAAGTTCGTTTATGGTCAACCCAGCGTTGAATGGTGTGGATACTCCTTATCAAAGCATGGATACACTGTTATTCCATCGTTCGTCCAAGCCCTTAGGAAATTTCCAATGCCAAAATCTCGCACAGACACTCGCTCTTTTTGCTGATTAGTGCAACAATTCGAGGCGTTCTCACCTGACATAGCCGAGCTCCTGATCCCACTTCGACCGTTGTTATCCCCTCGGACAGCTTTTGTATGGGGAGGCCAACAACAAAAAGCATTCGAATCCATCATTAGTGTTTTGATGTCTCCTCGAGTGCTCATGCATTACCACCCAAATGCACCCCTGCGACTTGAAACTGATGCGACTCAAACTAAAGGTTTAGGATTCGCTCTTTGGCAACAAGAGCCAGAGGGGCAGTGGAAATTGCTGCAATGTAGTAGTCCATGTATCACACCCAACGAGTCACGATATTCAGCAACAGAGGTGGAACTCTTGGCAGTAGTGTGGGCCGTCGAGAAATGTAGAACATTCTTGTGTGGAGCTAAGTTTGAATTGATCGTCGACCACAAACCACTGGAAGGAATAATCAACAACAAAATAATTCGCTTCATGGACTTGACCATGGCCTCGGCGAAGCCGTTTCTTTCATGATGATGAGTGATCTCTCTCAACCAAACTCAAAGAAATCACTCACGTTGATGTTGCTACCAGAGCAGAGAGTGTTCTGGACTTAGTTTTTTCCAATGACCCTGATCTGATCCAGTTTGTCCATGTTGCCCCATGTAGTATTTCAGATCATCACATTCTCGAGATAGGGTCGACCATTACTCAAAAGCCGGCGAGCTCTAGAGTTAAACCTGCTCAAAAGGTGGGCGTGGCCAAGTTTAAGTTCAAAGAGGAACACTGGCCCATTATTGTTGAAATATTAGGCGAGTTGGACTTGATTTCCATTCTGAAGCAGGAACCATCAATAGATGACCCCATAAATAGGCTTATTTCCATTTTTCAGGAGGTTTGTTTGTCTGTGTATTCCGGCAACGGCGCCAAAAGGTGGGCCATTGCCTAGAATTCCAAAATATAGAAAGTATAGAAAGAAGTTGTTCAAAAGGAGTTGTCAGATTTCAAATAGACTTCGATGTGCTTTAAATCCATTTGTTGTAGCCAGCCTCCAAAGCAAATTGGATGTGGTCCAATCAAAGATTAGGGCCTCAATTGATTCCGATCAGTTAGAGAAGGAAAGTAGAGTGATCCAGGAGGTTAAGACTAATCCAAAGGCGTTTTTCTCTTTTGCAAACACAAAGAGAAAAATGAAACATCCTGGAGGACCTTTTGAGGTCGACGGTAACCGTTTATAATCGTGAGGTTTTGGCTAATATGCTTGGAAATCAGTTCTCAAATGTATTTTCCATCCCAAAAAGGGTTGGCAGAGCAGGCCTTGACTGTACTAATGTTGTTGTTGAGCCTGGCATTGAAAGTCAGGATAATCAATTGGAGGATCTGGTAGTAACAGATCAAGATGCTTTTGAGGCCATCAAGAGTTTAAAGCTCTCGAGTTCTCCTGGACCTGATGGTGTGACATCTCGGTTTCTGATGAATTGGTCATAGATTCTTGCCCCTGTTTTCTCCTTTTTGATGCGTCGCATCTTAGATCAGGGCAAGTTTCCCTCTTCTCTAAAAGTAGCTCATGTCGTTCGAATTTTTAAGGCCGGAGACAAGTCACTCCCCAGTAGTTATAGGCCCATTTCTCTGACTTCCAGTATTGCAAAGGTCTTTGAGAAGATCATGAAGTCCAAGCTTGTTGAGTATTTGAAAGCCCATGATATCATTCCCCCAGGGCAGCATGGGTTTTGAGCCCATTTTAGTAGTCACCCAATTGGTTGACCATATCCAGCAAATCATTGAGGGGCTTGAAAGTCACGAGTCAGTTGATGTAATCTATCTTGACTTTGCCAAGGCTTTTGATAAGGGATATCATGGTCTTTTGCTCGATCAACTCAAAGAGTTTGGAATCCACTGTAAGTTCCTGAATTGGATTGGTAGTTTCGTGAGTAATAGGAAGCAGATAGTTAAAGTTGAAGGGTCTTTTAGTGGCATGTATGATGTCAAGTCAGGTGTTCCACAAGGTTCAATTTTAGGTCCGCTCCTGTTTATTCTCTTTATCGCTCCTCTCCAAAAGTTTAGAACAAAAGCCAGTATTTCTTCATATGCTGATGACACAAAATTAGTTTGCGGAAGGAGTGGTCAGGACTCAAAAAGTTTAGTTGAGGACTTGGAGAAAGTCTACTCTTGGGTTGGCGGGAGTAACATGGCATTGATGTTCCGCTCAAAGACAATGGATGTACCTATTGAGCAAGTATCGTCCATGAGGGATTTAATCCCTCTATGGCCTTTTCCTTTTTACATTCAGAGTTATTAGAATATATGCAGAAAATGTTTTAAGAGGTACAAAAAATCAATCAAACTCAGTTGTATAATTTTATATTTCTTGCCTATCTTGAGTACATTCTCCATCTTGACGGTTCTCATGCACATGGTCATTATATTACCCAGTGTGTCACTTAAATTGACGGAGCCGTTATCTTGTTCCACATTTTACACATTTTAAAGTAGTTTAAAACCGTGAATTCAATAATATCATGGGTCTATATTTCACGTGGTTCTCAAAACGAATAACAAAACAAATTCGATCCCCTATCAGGGTGTCCAAAACAGGGTCACCAAGGGGCCCCGCCTCCAGCAAGGAAACCGGAGGTTGAGGATGAGATAAAATTTTCCCTTATCCATCCCTGAAGCGTGGGGGCAGAACACTCCTGCGGCCTGATTGGGTAGTTTTGGGCTGTAACCAAGACATTGGTTGCACAGGGGCTGGAAGAGGTGGCCACATGGTAGTAGATAACGGTGGCTTACTGGGTACAGGCATAGCTGGTTGTGGGGAAGCTAAAGGAACAGGAACAGGAAAACCTGGAGATTGAGGAGGCCCCTCAATGTAAGCTGGTTTTAACCTGTCTACAGAGACAGTATAATCTGATCCACCTTTATCCATGATGAAAGTCTTGGGACCATGTTTGATCACCCAGAAAGGACCATCATAAACAGGTTGGAGGGGCGGTTGAGGGTTGCCCATGGTAGGTGACTGGAACCCGCAAGGCAGAACGCATAGCTTCCTGGAGGCCTTGTAGGAAAGGCTCCCAAGCTGGACATGGCCGAGGATCACCATTTGAAAGCACAACTCGCCCGGAATGCAAAGATTGGTGCCATAAACCAACTCGGCAGGGCTACAGTCACTGCCAGCACGCCAGGCAGTGCGAATTCCAAGTAGAACAATGGACAACTCATCCATCCATTGAGGATTGCCACCCCAGCAAACCTTGAGAGAACCCTTGAGTTGTCTGTGGAGACGTTCCACCATCCCATTGCATTGGGGATGGTAAGCTGCGTTGGCAATGAATTGAATTCCGAGGAAGACGTGAAGCTCGACTCAGAGGGCGTTGGTGAATTGTGCCCCTCTGTCAGAGGTGATGTCATCTGGAACGACAAAATGCTCAATCCAACCTCGAAGGAGAGCCCGCACACATGACACAACACGAATGTCGGCAAGTGGTATGGCCATCGGGTGAAGTGATCTATTATTGCAAAAATGAACCCATGGCCCTTTGATTGTAGTAGCGGTCCGCAGAATGTTGGTAGAATGTAGGTAGAAAGGTAGAATGTTGACATTGTCGGTCCGACAATGTCAACATGGAGACTTCCAAATCGTCTATCTGGAAGAGAGCGCTCCACAAGAGAGGCGCGTACGTGCCGGGCAATTTTTGATGTAGCGGGAGCGGCACCAAGCAGTGATGTGCTTTTTCGTCGTGAATGGTATCAAATATACGGCGTTGCCTTGTAGAGGGCACAATGGGTCTGTTTTTTCAGTTAAGATATCACAAAGGACAGTATTTCCTTCAGACCCAAAAGGAACACGAAGAAGTTGTAAACCTGTTGTTGGAGTTGAGTAGGAGGGCATCTCACCGGAACGTTGTTGCTCAACAGCAAGGTCATTGTAATCAATTGTGGGTAAGGCTAAAGTAAAAACAGACGCAACTCCACGGGAAAGAGTGTCAGCCACAGTATTGGAATCCTATCCCAGCCACATGGCGAATATCAGTGGAAAATTCGGCCACAAATGAGCCCGAATGCCCATATAGCCGAGACCGAGTCGACCGAGCCGAGCCGGGGCAGACAGGCTGCCCCATTTGACATGGCAAAAATAAGGGGCTTGTGATTGGTCTAAATCGGTCTAAATGGCAAAAGGTCGCCCTTCCACGTGGTGACGAAAATAATTGATAACAGTGTAGATAGCAAGAAGCTCCCGATCAAATGCAGAATACTTCGTTTCTGCTGCCGAAAATTTGCGTCTGTAGAATGGAAGTGGGTGCCAACTACCAGAGGTGGAGTGTTAGGTCAGCTCTGCTCCAAGGGCAAACTCTGATGCATCAACCGTCACAGCCATTGGTAGATCTGGATTAGAATGTTGCAAGAGGGTGGCATTGGTAAATGCAGTCTTGGCTGCAACAAAAGCAGCTGCACAAGGTTCCGTCCGTCCATTCTATTGTTTTGCCACTGCCAACTGTAGGCAAATCCAGTGGGCCAAGTTTTCCAGCCAACCCTTCCAAGAAACGAATAAAAATTTACTATACCCAAAAACCTTTGGAGTTCTTGTTTATTTTCTGGTACAGGGACATTCCAGATCGCTTCAACGCGTTCAGGCAAAGTTCAGACACCTGAAGCTGTGACAAGATGTCCAAGAAACGCAACTCTGACTGGCCTTACATACATTTGGTACGATTAATTGTCAGGCCATTGACGGAAAAGACGTTCAAAAACAGCCCGGAGGTTCCGAGCATTATCCTCTGAAGTTTTGCTAGCCACCAAAATGTCGTCCAGGTAAACAAAAACACATTCCAACTCTCGGAAGACACCATCCATAAGTCGTTGGAATGCTTGGGCTGCATTTTTGAGTCCAAAAGGCATACGCCAACACTCAAACAACCAAAGGGGGTAATCACGGCTGTCTTTGGGATGTCTTCTGCTGCCACAGGGATTTGGTGAAAACCCCGTACCAGATCAATCACTGAGAATATTGTTTTGCCATCCAACCCGCAATTGAAATCTTGAATGTGAGGAAGAGGGTATCGGTCATCAACTGTAGCATTGTTGAGCAGGCAATAATCACCTCAACGTCGCCAGCTACCATCGGATTCAGGCACCATGTGTAATGGTGAGGACCATGGAGAGGATCAAGGCCGGGCAGTACCCATGGTCATCATTTTCTGGAGTTCCATCTTGGCTGATGTAAATTTTTGGGTATTGAGCTAAATTCAGTGCCAAAATATTGGCATAAACTGGAGGCCCAGTTGTAGTGATAAAGGGCTCAATTCCGTGAGATGGGGTGTCATGGTAGTGAGAGATCAAGAGTTCTGGAAATTTGAGGAGGATAGAGACTATCCTCTTGATTGAGACGAAAACATGATTGGACACACGGTTGATGCATTTTGCATCTTTATCAGCTTGCACAGGATGAGCAGTAACCTGTTAATAATCATCAAGGCTGAGCAAACGGCGGCCTTGCAGGTCAATGAGCAGATGGTTAGCAACAAAAAAATCAGCACCAAGGATAGCTTGGTTAACGTCAGCAAGCCAAAAGGATTGGCTGAATGTAGTGCCTGTTCCAAAGGAGAGGTGGATAGTTCGTTTCCCATAAGTAGCAATGGGTGTCCCATTAGCACCCACAAGGCCTTCAGTGTGAGGGTGTTGGCAATCAGCTTTGAAGCAGGGGCAACAGATTGATCAGCCCCACTGTCCACCAAATAGCGCACCCCATTTGTCTGTCCCATACCATCATAGTTTTGGCAGCATTTAATGAGTTCATACTGTTCAGTTGCTGTGCACATTTAAATTTAGTTTTTGTCTTTTGGAGATGGCCGGGCACCACCCGGCCTTTCAGTTTCCCGTTTGAGAGTAAGGACATGGGCTACCACGACAAGAATGAGTCCGACTTCCATATTTGGCATGAATGTGGGATGCCAGGGAGTTTTTGTACCCTGAAGGAGCTGAGCATACTGGCTTTTGGGGTTTTCCACCCAGATATGGCAAACTTGGTCGGTTTTGGCTGCAGTTCCACTTATTGCGACCATTGCAAGCACTCCCAATACCCACAGCTGAAATAATTTGCTGGTAAGAAGGGGCAGTCGGGGTCTCATTCTGGAAATCATGGTCTCCAGTGTGCCTCTGATTGTTGACTGGCTGAGGGAGACCTGATGTTGGCCTCTAGAGAAGACTTTGGGGTGGTCCAAACCAGTTGCGGCATCATGGACTTGCTTTACAGCTGTACACAAATCATCAAAACCCAATGTACCTGATTGGTTGGCTAACACTCGTCGAACCTCCAAAGGCAACTGGGCCAAATAGAAAGCCTTGCGCATTGTGTCCAAATCCTTTGTGACTGCCTTAATGCGACGGCCAAGAGCAAGAGGGTCATGATTAGAGCGAGGAAAAAAAAAGTTCCTTTCCTGCAGAGTAGAAATTCTAGTTGATAGAGTTGATGCAGGTGCTCCTTCTTCCAAGCTGACCTACATCGTAAAACGTCAAGAATTTCTGCTCTGCAGGAAAAAAAAACTTTTTTATCCTCGCTCTAGTCATGATCATTAAGTCTAGACACTGCGAAAAATTCGGCATCCATCTGGGCTTGAGTTGGACCATGGTTGGCAATAGTTACTTTTCGAAGTTCTGCATAGGCATTGGTGGCGGGCAAGCTGTCAATCGTTAGGCCAATCTCTCAATGAATTGCAGAATCTAAACTACCAACCACATAGTTCACCTTTATTTTGTCATCCACAATACCACAGGTGTGGAACTGTGCCTCAATTCGTCTGAACCAAGAATCTGGGTCATGGCTCAAGAAAGGCGGGATCTGAATGGACACTGCATGGATTCCGTTGACCATGCCGGCGGGTGTTGCACTAAGGACGGCTGGAACACCCAAAGGGAAAGCCCGGCGGAAAGCCGCTAAATCATTGGCGTTCTTTGCTTCCATTTTTGCAATTGGGGCTAGATTGCGGGTTCTAGAATTGACTAGCTCAGGAATGAGACAGGCCGGAGACAGAAAACGTTTCTGTATATTAATAATATCACGGGTCTATATTTCTCAGGTCTATATTTCACGTGGTTCTCAAAACGAATAACAAAAGAAATTCGATCCCCTATCAGTGTCCAAAACAGGGTCGCCATAATACATTGATTAAGAATTATTTTTTAGGCGCATTGTTAAATGTTCAATAATCATTTCAGAAAAGATGGATACACTGCTTTCAAAAACCTTTCAAGCAATTGACAAAGGTGATTTATTGAGTCAAGATTAATGGAGCTTTTCCCAAAACTTCAAACACAAGAAAGAAAATGTTATATTTTCTCAAAATTTGGTCAATCTCTTTAACATCAACATTGTTTGAAGCTATTTTCAATGATCTAGTTACAGTATCACCAAACCAAAGACATTGGTTTAAATTGGTTATCAATCAATTTAGAATGTATCCATTTTAGTGGATTAATTCTTCATCCAAATTTTCGAATTTCGAATAATTCGGAATTAATTATTCGAAACGATTTCGAATAAATCCGGGAAAACCTGGTAGGTACAAGCAAGGGCGGACAAGGCTAGCAGTTGCCAAATTTTGACAAGCCACCACTTGACCCCGATCGCTTTTTCCCACTCTGATTTTCAAGTGGCGTGTTCCTCATTCAACTCACAGAAAGAGCCAGTCAAGTAAAGAAGCTCATGGGAAAGAAGCATCAACACAAGTTGTCTGGCGTTTTCGAAGCTTCAAATGTTTGCCATTGTTGTTGCCACAACCAATCAAAAAGTTCAAGTTAAACAAAAGTTGATTTTGCAATCAATTTACACAGATCATGCCTGTAACAATTGATCTACTCATTTCGATCAAAAAATCCAATGATTATCGAATTGAATGATGAATATTCGATCAAAAACGAAAAAAAAATCGATTTTGTTGTCAAACTCCATCCTTTATAGTGCATGTCTGCTGTCGGTTTCGGTAGGCATAACCGAAACCGAAACCGAAATTTCGGCCGTAATTTCGGCCGAAAGCGCTTTCGGTCCGTCACTAGTTGAAACCTGACTTCGAGTCAATCTTAGGCCAAGACAAAATTGATGGAACAAGTCTTTCAAGAGCAACAGGAGACCTAAGTTTCAGCAAAATGCTCTTACAGTTTTTCTCTATGTTATTAATAAAATGCGTGAGGTTATGTGAAAACAGAACTTTTTTTAACATAAGAGTCCATTAGTTGGGAACAGGCCCTTCGTAACGTGAAAAAACTGGGCACGGACTTTCACATTTTCTTTCCATTTGTCAAATAAAAGGCCAAAACTAATTTGGTTAGCGCTAACTCTACCCACAGATCATATAAGGACTAGTTGTCGTTAGCTCTAACGCGCTCTAACTTCGAAGTGCGTAAAGGAAACAACTCTCGACCGCACGGTACAAATCGTACGCTGAGTTCGTTCAGGATTTGGTCACAATCGTCCTCCTTTTCTTGACACGTACCGAGGTCTATCTAGCCATTATATGGTCTGTGACTACCCATATCCTCAAACCACAGGACGGGCATGAAAGAAGACTTTGTTAGACAAGTTACAGCTGTCGAACATCAAATGGATGAGAAAATGGTATTTCTTCCTCTTACGACTTGTTTAATGGAACAAGAATTTTTCAAAAAAGTGACCAGTAGCAATAGCAAAAACTGACCACAAATAGTTCTCAATTCCACCTTTGACTGACCAATTGCGTGGTTGCCAATTGCCTGGTCACTCAATTTGGCTGTCTTGGACATTTTGTCCGCTAAACAGTTGGCAACAGGCGACACATTTTTATTATTACACTTCCTCAAGTATTTAATATATCTCGATGGTTACTACACACTAAAGTCAACTAGTCATTCCCATCATAAATAGAGCTGAGAGATAAAAGGTTGTTTTGCTGTCGAGCAGAAAATCTAGAGGGTTGAAAACAGCTTGTTATCTCTCTTTGCACGCGTCAACAATTGCTGACCTTACACTTTGAAACGTTTGGAAACCTTGCTTGACTTCAAAAATCTTTTTTTCTCACTCTAATTATAGCCATTGAGGCACAGAAAGAGACGTCTTTTATGTGATCTTTGGGCACTTAATGCTCTGCTGCTTTTGTGAAAATATTACGAAGACATATTTTGAACTATTATTTAATTTCCAAACACAAAATATAACTAAAATTTGAGCCACTCTTAGTATTTTTCTTATCCCAAATGAGTTGTTTTCCCATTTTGGTAAGCTTTATTTGAGGAAACGAATAGCACATGAGCAATGAAATATGATGTTGCTCTATGCTGACCATAATTTTTTTCTTATGCTTGAAAAAATCTTAAATCTTTTAACGTGCTTCACAGAAAGTCGTCAATTTTAGTAAAATAGGGACAACCACTAAATCCGCCAAATAGTGGTAGGGGCCAACGAACATTTTTGCGCACCTTGAAGGTCAATAAAGCGCCATCTGAGAAGAGCCCTAATTTGTGGCTTCTTGAGAGGGTATCTTTGGACCTTGTAATCATAAATTCATTGCCTTTAACTTAATAATGCATTTTGCATGATGAGACATCAGACTACTAAGGCATGATTAACATTGTTTCGTTTGTTTGTTGTCAGGCCGTTTCGTAAACACGTGAGTCAGTAGCATGGTGCTTTTAATGAAAGCTAGAAAGGCCGATAAAAATACAATCTAAAGGGTCCATTTCTAATCTGACAAGGAAAATCCGTTTGTTTGAGATCCTTTTACATCATTTTAGGAGTAATTTTTGCCAGAATGCCATCACATATCTTCATTAATCTTTTAATATCGTGCTCAAAAGAGTTACTGCTTTCAAGAACATTCTTTTTTCGCAGAAATTTTTTAACTTTAAGAGTATGAATATCAAATAAGCTCATAAAATCCTTTCTTAAATATAAAATGAACCAAAACGAATTTGACCAAAAAGTAGGACTTTTAGGACCAAAATCGACACAGAAATCGAAATCATTTGGTTACAAAATCATAGAAAACATGATTTACCTAGAAATTCATACTGTCCAAAGAGATAATGACAAATACCATTTTTTCTTATATAAAAGTACTGGGAGTACCCCTCCCCCCCATCACTTGCAGCTTGAATTTTCGCTCAAACACCATTCTTTGCTGTGCATGTCTGCTTTCAGTTTTAATAAACAAAAAACAAAGCTAAAAGAAAATATCTTCGGAAAGTGCTTTTTGATTCATCTTCTCTGATAAAGCATCTATTACCTAAGGTCATTCAGAAATGTCTCAAAATGTTAAGGAAATGTCTCATCACAATACAACCTTTCATTTCTCCTTTCTGGAAGGCATCAAGATAATTTGTCAGTGGCTTTTATGTCATGCTGAATTGTGGCAGATTCAAAGGATGGCTTTTGAGTAATTTGTACAGTAGTTTTATTTGTTGCATATATAGTATTACTAAACAAGTTTATCAGTTTCAAGGAAGAATCATTTAGCAAAACTCAACTAAGAAAAGAGGGTGTGTAAAGTATTCTAAGCTGAAAATAAGCTGTCTGTAAGTTCCTTGGGCTGAACTTTCGTTGTTCGGTTTTTCAAATGTGCGTTCAAAACGATAGCAAAATTTAAAGACAAATTTACTTTAGATTTGACATATTTCTAAATTACTGGAGATTGACCAATAACAAATTCTTTTGTTCCAGAATCAAGTTATCAGTCATTCAACTTTGTGAGTTACTTTTTTAAAACATTTGCATGTTCTAGATTTATTTCTAAAACTAATGCTGATTGATTGCAAAAAAACACAGTTAGCAAATAATCAATAACTTTAAAAATCAGAAAACGAAAAGCGTTTAATTGATGGTCCTAAAATCCAAAAAGAGGGAAATTACAAGTTCTGTTTCGTTTAGTATTGTTTCCCCTCAAGAACATCTTAGAAAACCATTAGCAATGTTGAGATCCGCTCCGATTCGAAATGATAGAAATATGTTGTAAAAAATATTGTTCATCTTTATTTACCCCTTTCCTTCAATTCCATGTGTTTGCCAATCTTGATTGCAATGCAGAGTGGGAACGTATGTAAATTGAAATGAATTGGTTGATTTAGCCAGATTTTGGTTGAACTGGAGAAGCAGAATAGCTCCAATTGCAACAAAACCTTGGAAGTCCATAATGGGCAAAGTGGGGCTTCATCAAGACAAGCCAAACAACTGAAGGGTTCAATCTAATTGCATTATATTGGGTGGCCAGCTCACAGACACGCCATCAATAATTAGCATACATTTACACCATGCAACCATGGACTTTTAAGCATGAATACAAAAGGCTACACAAACGCTCTATGAGGCCAAAAAACGCAATATTTTGCACAATAGAGTTTGTGAAGAATTGTTTGTTGTCCCCCTCTATTCCCGCCCCACCAGCCTGCCGCATAGACATCGCTAAAGGCCAGCCAGCATTGTCCATGCACTCGCGAAGAGACAAAACTCAACATAATTTTAACTATTTCGCAGTATTTGTGATATTGTACTGATAAATAAGTATCATAATTGTTTACCGATGGAAAAGGACATTGGTTGGTGACATTGTTGGCAAATTTACTTGAAATATTAGGTAATTTGTCTCTTTCTAAGTGCCTGGACAGTGCTGGCTGGCCTACAGCGATGTCTACGCGGCAGGTCTTGGCAGCGTCCATAGCGAAAGACAACAATCAATTCTTCACAACCTCCATAGGACTCGATGAATCGTAAAAGTGAGAAGTTAGCTGAAGTCTGTGGTGGTGTTGCTTAAGTAGTCAAAATAAATAGGACAGACCAGGGATAACCTATATAATAGTAAAAATACTGGATACGAACTCGCGGAATTTCCTGGCACGCAACCTCCATTTATGAGGCCGAGAGTTTGAAAACAAAAACTACCAACCGCCATGTTGAGAAAGGAAAATCAAACGGAAATCGACCAAAAGTCCAAAAGATAGTGCGTCAATCAGTGTTTCCTGTATCCCACGAAAGTCCTAGCCTTGGCAAAGGTCAACGCCACGCCCAAAAATCAGTCCGATATTGTTGTTTCAAAGACATCCAAGTTCACCCAAGGTTCCCCAATATCAAAATTTAACCCAAGTTCAGCCATGAACGAGTGAATGAAAGAGAGAATAAATGATGGATGGACATGAAGTCTGAATGAACCCGCAAGGTGTCTTTTCTACAAGATGACATCTTGTTGAGAGCATGATTTCTCAAAGCTCTTTCAAAGCTCAATGCAAATCCTCCCGAGAATGAATGAACAAGCTCTTTTGTAGTAATCGTTTTACCACAAAAGGGCGAGTTTATTCATTCTATGCTTTCTTCAGTACATAAGTTTGACAAGGCATAACTTTTTACTCCGGCATTCGATTGGGCTGAAATTTGAAATACGTGTTCTTCTCAATGCAAGCCAGTTTCATTTGCAGAAGAACGCAAATGGTTTGTTTCTGCTTGAAATCATAATTCTCATTGCTAGCCTCCCACTCCATGAATTCAGTGCTTCTTGCATTTTACTAGTGCTAAAATACGATTTCTCTTTGTTCCAAGAACTGATATACAAAAGAGCCAGAATTTGCCAACTTTCTGGATTAGGTATCACAACTATAAAAGCCAAAGCAACTCGATATTTGCTCCCCAGTTTCAGCTGGCAAGGGAAGTTTTAGACAGTTACCATCATCTGACTTGTAGTAAAAATGAATTCCACATCTTACCTCATGACAATTGTACATGCAATGTTTGTGGTGAACACCTTTACCATTTTCATATTTTTTACAATCATTTGTGGGGTTGGGCTTATTTTTCTAAATCGTAAAAATATGTTATTGGTGATTAATGTCAATGATTTTGTACAAGATTTGTCGAAAAAATATCTTTTAATCAAAGCCAGAGAAGATTTAAAGAAATAAAACTTGTACTGTACATACATGGATTGTATGGCATACAGTCCATGTGCTCAACAACATTTTTTGAATATCATTTCAATTTGAAGTTACATTGTGCCTTTTTCTGCTTTTGAATTTCTTACCTTGTGACTTTCTTACCGTGACCTATTTACTGTGACCTTTTTACCGTGACCTTTTTACCGTGACCGTTTTACCTCGTGACCTTTTTACCGTGACCGTTTTACCGTGACCTTTTTAATGTGACCTATTTACCGTGACCTTTTTACCTTGTAACCTTTTTACCGCGCGCCCATTCAATGAGCAAATCGAAGGAGTAATGTAAGGGCCTTAAGGTAAGAAGCCTTTCTGTGCAAATGACTTCAGGATAAGAAAAAGTTATAAGGTTGAAAAAATAGTTTTAGGTAAAAATTGCCCCAAAAAGACTAGAAAAAAGTTAATTTTAGGTTGAAACTTAATTTCAGGTAAAAATTCCCCAAAATAGACGTTTTAGGTTGAAACCTAGGTTTTCAGGTAAAACCTAAAATATTCAGCCCTAATCATCATCCATCATATTTTGGACCTTGGCAGCCAGATTTTTGATTCATTTTTGTCTTTTGGTGTTTTTTTCGATTCCAAAAAGCCTTCCAGTTGTGGTTGGATGGACTTGCACGGATGAAAGGACCATTAAACAGCCTCGGGGGAATTGCAAATGAATTGGGGGAGCAAAATCAAACCGTCCATGGGATGCAGGATGAATTGATTGGTTTGAAAATCATGTTGTGCTTGTAGAAATGTGTCCATTTTCAAGGTTAATCTTGATTTTAATAGCTTTCAATATCCCATGGCACAATACTTTCTACTGGTTGAGCTGAATGTAAGAATTGCCGAACTCAGTTACATGTGCCCCAGTTTGTTCATTAATAAGCCAGGCCATTTTTCATTGTCCTCTTAATACAGGGTAATTATTACTTAGCAATAAGTTGTAACGTCTTTTTTTAAATTTAGATCAATTTGAGCTTTGCTTTGGAACAACAATGCCCAATTTATTGAGCATAGAAATATGCTCAACCACAAGTTTTGCTTTCCTTTCCAATTATTTATCGATTTGACTAAAATGCGGTTAATGCGCCGTCTGTAATTTTTCCATGGGAAGCAAAAAAAATAATCTAAAATAAAGGCTCGGTATTTCCACCTTTAATCTAAAAGAAGCAACCAACCACCGAAGTTTAAGGAAGTTATAAGTTCGATCTTGTTTTGGCATAAACAGAATGGTTAGATTCGCAATCCTGTTTACTCTATTCTTCTCAACATCAACAACACCTTCACCCACTGAGCCTTACACCCGATTGATTGACTGGTTAGTTAGTTCGAAATAGAAGGCCCTCTGAAGTCCCGAGCCGGCCTTTGCCTTGTGTGTTTGGGTAGAAGCTACATCAAAATCACTCCAACATATCTTTGTTGAGTCCAGGATTTCGTTGATGGATGGATACATCCCGGAAGATCAGAGATTGCCCACTGGATTATGCTCGTCATGCTCAAAGAAGCTAAAGAGTTTTGGAAATGGAGACAACAAATCTATAATTCCACCATTCCCGGATTACGCGCAAATGTAGAATTTTCGTCCCATCTGTGGATCCAAGTGCCATTGTTTTCTTTGTGCCAAACACCAAAGTTATCCTCAAAGTTGTGTACTGGGAAACGTCGTTGTGGAGCACAACCAAAAACTTCATCAAGCAATACCTTAATGTTGAAAAAATGGAGCTTGGACACTTTCAACTTTTTTTTATGAAGTGTGTTTGCATGGAACACCAGAGGATTGAAAACGTTAAAAATCTGGTACCTAAATGAACTCTTGAAATTTTTGCCACAAAGTTCCTACCGGAAACGGAGGGCCCACCAATGTCTCTTACCATGCATTGATCACGGTTAACACTCATTAAAAGTGATTAAAAGTACAAGAAACCTCTTCATGATAACCAGGCTGAAATATCACTTGAACCAATCAAAAGGGCCAAAATTTGATAGTGGAATCAGCAACCGTGCTATGGCTAAGGTTGTAGGAGCCAGTCGGGAAGATCTTAACGTAGAACCAGGTCTTCATATGGCGTTAACGGCCTCCAACCAAAAATTCAAAGAGTTCTTTCAAGTGACATAAGAATGCTGTCCAATAAATGGGCCGGACCATGTTTCCCTTGGTTTTGTGTTCAAATGTGTCAGACCTTTTGGCACAGATTGTTGAAGAGAGAAGAGAATTCAAAAGCACAATCATTTCCGATACTGTCAATTGATGAGAGACACGGATTAGAACATATGAAGGCATATGAGTGTGAAAAGCTCTTGGATAACTTGTCTTCACCAGAGATAATTAACAGCATAATCAAGACGTGGTGGGAGAAAAGTTCGTGCGTGTGTTCACCACGTTTGCAACCCTCTGAATCAAATATATTCCCAACAAGCCATAGACGCGTCTCTGATGAAAGAGACAGTAATCGATTTCATAAACGCATGGAGCGCATCTGGGATGAGTTTAATTCGTAAAGCCCATTTGATATTTGATCATCTTGTCCCATTTGTACTTTTAAGAGTCAAGAAGAACATGCATTTTATCTTCAGAACAATCGCAAAAAAATGTCTGCACACGGAGTATGGTCGAAGTTTGTCCAAGTCAAAGAGCTATCAAACCTAAACCCCATGTACACTTGACGACTGTTGAGAAGTGTTTTAGATTATAATGGTGCCCTCGCTTTTTAAGTTGATTTTCTCTTCGCGTTGATTCATTCCATCCCTCGTTCATTTTCCTGATTGTCCCATAATATGTTTTGTTGGAAAATAAACCCACTGAACTCCTTAATATGATCTTTTTTATTTCACGCTTCCATTGTAGGAGGGTGAAAATAATTCTGAATAGCAATACCGCCAATGGACGTAAAACACCAAAGTGCTACTCAAATATACAAAAATGAATCCATCGTAAGGTTATTATTTCCTTAACAAGGCTTATTTCATACACTCAAACTAGCTGAAGAAAATAAGATATTTCCCACTATGCAAATCATGCAAATCAATGAAGGCTTGCCAACTAGGTCACATATTTCATATTTCAGCCGTGTGAGTTATTATAAATCAAATGCCATTTCTTCACTTATTTTAGTTGCTTCAATTTTTAATTTATTAATCACAGAATTTTCGAGTTCATTTGAAAATGAATCCATTTAACCCTTAATTTTCTATTTTCCAGAACAATATTGTCGAAGGACAACACATTTCAAGGCTCTGATTGGTTCATTTTATCTTGACTGCACGAAAGGGAAAGACTTTTCTCATGAGAAATTACGAAAACTTTAAACATGAAAAAATCGTTTTTTTGAACACATTTTTGACAAACCATTATGCTTTTCATAAAGTCCGAGACATTAGCAAGCGATTCTAGGTTACCATATATCTCCCCCAATACATTTGCAAACCCGTGAGCCAAACTAATGGAGTTAGAAACCGTGCTCGATAAGCTGGTTTTTTATATCTCTCGCAGTTTTCACGGGTAGCTAATATTGCTCAGAAATCTCATTGTGATTGAGGGATTAAGGATTGAGTCAAGGTTAGATTAACAGAGTGAACAGATTGAAAGACTGGGATTTCCATGTGTATTGAACATTGGGTTGATCGAAAGTACCTTCATTTAAGTTTTATACCTTCTCTGAGTACTGTGCAGACCTCACTTTTGGGTGGACTTTTAGCTGAGGTACCTTTTTCACTGAAACACCCAAAAAACGAAATGTTTAGAATTTACGAAACTCGAATTCCATGTGTTTAAAATCATACATTGAAGTTGAAATCTAATGTTGATTGAAGTATAGTCCTCACAAGTACTACAAAAATCAAGCGCAGGCGTAAATTTCAACATCAATTTATTTTAATGACGCGTACATTTCAAATGTAAGTTGCAAACTTGAAGATTTTTGACCTCACAAGAAACCTATCATCAACCATTTCAAAGCCGAACTTGGAAGCCTTTCACCAATCACTCTTCAGCGGCCTTTCCTTTGGCCTTTTTACCCTTGCTCTTCTTTCCTTTACTCTTCTTTCCCTTCTTGGCCTTCTTCTTGGGGGTTTCTTCTTCCGCTCGGTCATCACCTTGCTCGGATTTGTCAAGGTCCAATTCATTTAGGTTCAATGACCTTTCCAAGATTGCAGCACTAGCAGCATCTGAAAACAGGCCATAGATAGTAAGGATCAAAATCAATGAATGGTAAATGGAGCATATTTCCAATTGAGAATATTACTGAACTTACACTCATTTATGTCAAATTCGTTTTGTTCTTGGGCATCTCCAGCCAGGCTCATTTGAGCAAGAACCATGAAGGTCAACAATATCAATGTGAGTTTCAAATGCATTTTTTGTGAGAGATCTGGAATTTGACGAAAAAGAATGAGTTTATCGAAATGCTTTTGCACTTTACATGACTTTAGATGAATACCGGAACTCGAAAAGAACACCGTTTTCAAGAGACTGAATGAACTATCAGGGATTGTTTTGAGCTTTTATACCAGGCCTTTCCGATTCCCAGTTGTTTTCATTCTATTACAAGTGGGCCGAAAATAATAGACCACTTGGAATTAGTTTTGACCATATGTTTGAACACATTTCAAATGTTTTCAAGGGGCGCTAGCAAAATGTGTAACGGAATTCCTTGACTTGCCTCACATTTTGCTGCTTAAATTTCATCGAAATCTTGTCCTTTTTTCCTACAATCGGCCTCTCTTAAAATGATGCAGACATATTCATAGTCGGGTTTCCTCAAAGGGAGTTTTTTTTCTGCATGAAAAAATCCCTTAAATCGATATTTTCCCTTCAGATAAGATCACTTACAGTAAATTAAGACCCACTTGTGCATGATCCTTTCGCATTTATGTTTCATCACGCGAAAAGGTCCTTAGTTAACTGAAACTGATATATTTTGAGGACAGAGGCCTAAATGGCAAATCTGGTAATAGCCGCAATAGATTAGTCCGGCCCAGTTTTGTGACATTTTTTTTTTCTTTCCGCTGGGGCCAACTTCCTTGTCACCATAGTAGTAAAATGAGCTAGTGCTGTGTTTCAAACTTGTCTACGAAGGCTTGCAGATGGCCTATCACATAAATGAGTAAAAATTTTAACGTCCAAGAGGTAGATATATGCTGTGAAAGGATCATTTTGAAGAATTATTGTCAAAATATTGAGTAATTAACACACTTTTCTCCCGGTTTTGTAGCAACTGACAAGAGGATAGGATTCCGGTCAGCCATGGTTCCAGATAGTTCACATAATAATCAAAGTGAACAAAGGGATTAAGAACTGGGTAAACTTACAGAAGTTCATGTGAAAGAAGCGTCATCAGAGCACTAGCAACAGTGGCTTTATCATGAAGCTTTTAACAAGCCAAACAGGAGAGAAGCGCAAGAGGAAAAAAAATGCAACAAATAGGAGCCTTTGAGCAAAAAATATCCATGGAAGGGCTTCAATCCATCTAATTTCACTAGGTAAACTCATGATGATTTTTAAAAATACCTTTGTTGCATTCAATTTGTACCAAATAGGACTTTGATGCAGAAAACTAGGATGTGAAAAGAACTGTTTAATCATGAAAAAAGTAACATTTTTTTACATTTTAATAATTTTGATAGTTTGTTAACTACCCTTTATTCATGATTTCCTACATGTCATAAGAAACATTTGACATCCATCAGAATCTTTTTGAAATCAGCTAGACATTTTGAAAACTTGATAGGCAACTCTCTTAGCCTCCATGCAAGTTGTCCAGAAATTTCTCCTGCTAACGACAACTTCTACGGAGGGTTAGACAGTAGTCCATCAATTTTCAAATTATCAATTTGATTTTGTATTGTATTGTTTAAACCACTCATACATCAGAAATGATGATAAAACAGTATTGGTATGGAAGTAAAGAGGGTTTGAAAAAAGAAAAACATCACTGTGATAACAAAAAATGACAGATTACGCAGACATATTTAAGCTTGGCGCATGGAAGGCCATTTTAAAAGATTTCTCTTGAACGCAGATAATTTGTAGACGGATTTCACAGTTGGTGGAAGTTTGTTCCAGATTCTCGTCAAACGAATAAAAAAGGAGTGATGTCTTAGTCTGGTCTTGACCAAGGGTTCAAAGAGAGGTTTGGTGGCATGCCGTCTAGTGTGGACACGATTGTTTTCCATCAAAACAAAGAAAGGGGGAGAATCGCCCAATGGAACGATGGGTATGTCACCAGAAATCACTTTGAAAACAAATCCCAAGTCCAATTGTTCGCGCCTGTCCTCCAAAGACTGAAGGGTGAGCATGGAGAGTCGAGTTGGATAAGACAGTTCTTGGAAGTTGCGTACCAGCTTTGTGGCCCTCCTTTGAACTTGCTCCATCATCTCCACGTCCCCACGGTTGATGGGATTCCATATTTGGGATGAGAGTTCAAGAAGGGGGCGTACATATGTCTTGAAGAGGGAAATAAAGGTTGTCGGATCTCTGGATATGAAGTGACGTTGGATCATGCCTAAAACCCTGTTTGATTTTGACACAAGATTAGCACAGTGGCCATTGAATGTCTAACGGCTATTAAAAGATACATCAAGGTCTATATGCCGGGGTTGCCGAGAAAGAGAAAACACCCCGAATCCTGTAGCTCGACTCATCAGCATGTTTCCTTCGGCCGACACCCCAAACCATGCACTTTTCCGAATTAAAATGCATTTTGTTTTGCGTTGCCCAGTTGCAAATCGAGTCCAAGTCATGTTGGAGCAACTGTGAATCACGTACACTTGACACTTGTCTGAAGATTTACAGAAATATTTTGAAGGGTATCAAATATTTCCCATAATATAGGGTATTTCGAATAAAGGGTATTTCAACAGGTCTTTCCGTTTTTGAATTCTGCATCATACTTCTATTTGGGTGCAAATTCAACACAAAGGGTTGCAAAGGGCCTTATTTATAATGTTGAAGCCAAATCTTAATGGTACTTTTTGGCAATTCATAGGCATCATCTGGAATTTTTTGTTTAATATTTGCTTGTTTTGATTTGATTTTCTGTACATCTTTAATTGCAATGAATCAGCACTTTTTCAATCGCTGCTTATTCCTTGGGTTGTTGCATATTTTTTGAGTACTTCTTCATCCCTTGTGCTTGTCTAAGTTAAAACCATATGGTGCAAATTACTAGCTGAATTAATTCCAGGGATTCGTTCTTTGCTTCCTATGATCAAAAGCAACAAAATCATTGAAATAGCAACATTTAGCATGTGAAAACATCAATGAAGACCATTTTCGTTTATTTTAGTGTGAAATGTCATTCAAAGCTCTTGCAAACTATGTAATATGTGATGTGCTTTGTGTTCTATGTGAACTATCTGGAAGAAAGGCTGACTGGCATCCTATCCTGATGTACGTTGTTCCAAAACCGGGAGAAAAGTGTGTTGAATCGTTAATTTCTCAATATTTTGACAATACTTCTTCAAAAAGATTCTTTCACCGCATATATCTACCTCTTGGACGTTAAAATTTGTGCTCATTTGTGTGATAGGACACCTGCAAGCATTCGTAGACATGCTTGAAACAAAACACTTGCTCATTTTTCTACTATGGTGACAAGGAAGTTGGCACCGGCGGAAAGAAAAAATCTCACAAAATTGGGCCTGACTAATCCATTGGGAAGTATGGGATAAATTGAGATGAGACTATTTTTTGCGGCTTGCCAGACGACACTTTGGCAATGCTTCTAAGCATTATCATTCCAGTTTCGTTAGATTTGATATTTGGCGAAGGCATTAGCTAGATAAATGCCATGGATGGGATGAACGAAGCCAGATGAATTCTGACTGGATTGGGTTGAAACACGAAACGATTATTACAGCTGTTTAAGGCCAGTAGGCGCAAATTTTTATGATGAGTTTATCTTTTTTCAATTTGGTCATTCTTAGATATTCGTTTGCTGTTTCTTTTAATCAAAAATATTTAAATGTTATTTTCGACCCTTTTTTGAAAACATATTTTATGATAGATCCTCGTCCCGAAAAAAGTGTTTATTTATGCTCTATAAAGATTATGATTGTCTTTTTGCTTTGAAATCCTGTCCATTTCAACATATTTAGTAGTGCAACCCAAGTACAAATGGGGCCCCAAAAGGCTGGGTTTGGGCAAGGATGGCTCAAGCCAGGATTACTTTCAAAATACACACTGGGTCCGATTAGTACAATGGAAATTCAACGGAACAATATATTTGTTGCAAAAACCTCACATTTTAGTACAGTGATCGGACCTAGTGTGTATTTTTGAAATCCGTCCTGAAGTACAGTGGTTCCTGGTTTGGGCAAGAGCCGTGCATTTGTGGAATTAGTCAGATTTTCGTCTGCGAAGGTCTGTCTATACAGATGAGTTTTTCGACTAAGTGGACAAATACACAGAATCGCTACCCAAATAATTGTTGCAATCAGACATCATATTTGAAACAAAAAAGCATTAGGGGTGATTTTCGACTAATTAGTTAATCCGAATAAAGAAAAATATCGATTAATCATTAATCGATTAATATTAATAGAACTGAAACGATTAATTTCGGAAAATTCAAAAGACCAAACCGAAAACGAGACGCCGTTTTATTTTACTCTAATTTTTACGCAGAAGGATGAAGGTGACGAGCTGAACTTGAATTGAACCTTGCAGAGTTTGCATCTCACTTTCTTTCGGTCACTTCTCAGTATTTCAAAGTGTTGCCATATTTCAGATCTTTTTCCTGGGACTGGAACCCAGCTTTGGTCACTTTGCTCCATTAAGTCAAATGTGGCTCTATTGACGATTTTACACCTTTCAACGTTTTCAAGCAATGTAGATTGTTTTTTTCTTTTGAAGCTTACAAGTGAAGGAGCGACCAGAATGAGCAATTAGAGCGCTCAGAAGAAACCAGCTTTTCCGGTTTGTTAAACAATTTTTGACCTCAGAAATTGAGATTTGACCTCTTTCCAAAATTAATCCTTTTAATCGATTAATCATGATCGATCAACATCGATCAACCGTTGAGAAATCGCGAGTTCAGATGTAGTGGGTAAGAACCTAGGATATATTATTTGTTTACATATATACATAATACATAATTGTCATATAATACTAACCCCGGGCATGTCTATGTTCACTCTCTCTTGTTGGTTGTCCGGACGTTTCGATCAAACTGATTTGACAAGTTCATTTATGAGTTCCCGAGGATACGGTATTTCCCCGAGTCAGGTCCGCATGGAAGCGAGTACGGAGTTGCGTGATTCATTTTTCACTTTGCGATGTATCAATCGTTAACAAAATTAAAGGAGATGAGAGCCCTACAAACTTTGACCATCGTAAGCTGTTTTCGCCATAGATGTATAAGTCTTATTCAATTACAAGTAAGTCCCATTCAATTGCAAATTTGAATACTCCTGATTCCTTGGGGAGCCTCCTGAAGAAGAATATTTACTTAAAAAAGTAAGAAAAACTGCACTGCTTTGGAAAATACATGTAATTGTGCTAAGGAAGACTTGCTTTGCGTTTAAAGAATCATTAAATTTGTGTCTATTCCACTTCCTTTTTGCTTTTCATAAGCAATTACGTCTATTGACACGCGCAAGTGTTCCTTAAAACTGGATATAACTGGCTTTGTCCAGAAATATGGGAGATTCTTTCCAAGTCAATGATGCTTGTGCAGAATGTGTGGCTTCTTTATGGTTCGTATATTTCAGACGAACGAAAACGCATGTGTCCATATAATAGTTGTAAGAAAAAAGGAAAATTTCTTCGTGTATTGTTAGTTTTTGGGGATTTTTAACATTTTCCAATCCAAGATTTTAGGGAAAATTTGTAAGGAAAAATGAAATGAAAAAATGCTAGACGTATTTCTATTCGCTTTCCCAAAATGAAAATGTTGGTCTCACATTTAAAAAAGGCGTAATTGTCTCCCTTTCTGTCACCAAAACCAGACCCTCACGGTTTTCTTGCTCAATAGTGGTAAATGTAAAAATTACGATTCGTTTTAAGATAAAAAGAGCTCTTCAGATTTCGGTCCCTTTCCATGGATAACAGACATTCTTAAAACTTGCGAAAACCAAAATGAAAGTAATCGGGTGACTTTTTTACAAGTTTTGATAAAATTGGAAGTCAGTTTGCACTTTGGCATGTGACCTCCCAATCAGTTGTGGAACGACGCACAAAATTTGTATCAGGCCGGAAAGTTGTCTTATTGTGTACTTACGAATGCCACTTTTCAATGCATTTTGCAATTACTTCCTAGTAGATTTTTTGGAAAGCTGATAGAATGCGATGTAGAGTATGCCCATAGAGATCTATTTTTGTTCATTCTTTGCTTTTCTGCTAGTAAAAGGCAATGTGCAACTTAAATCTCTTCATGTAAAAAAACCATATTATGCACACATTATTCAAACGTTTCATTGTCATTTTTTTACAATTGATATATTCTTTCTTTTCCTTTTGTGTTTGATTTTTCATTCATTCTAATTTTTTATCACCATTTAGATTATCATATCAAGGAAATGTAATTGCAATTTCAATTACAATTACATCACAGGTCTGTTGTGTTTTTTTTTTCCTCAGAAGTGATAAACTGATAAGCAAGTTTGTACATTTTTTAACTGTTTCTTGGTAGAAATCTTAGGTTCTGGTAATGGCATGAACTAGTTTACTGAAGAATGAGAGCCAAATGAATGGAGCGTTTGAAAGAAAACCAGCATTCTTGTCAACTAGATGGCTGTCGCGTAAATCAGCATGCCCTGAACCAAGAAGCACTAGAATCATGGAGTGGGAGGCTAGCAATGAGAATAATGATTTCCAGTAAGAGCAATTCAATTACGTTCGTCTGCAGATGAGACCTTGCATATGTTGACAAGAAGACGTATTTCAATTTTCAGCTCAATCGAACGCCGGAGACAAAAGTTATGCTCACTCAAAGTTCAGTGCAAATCCTACCGAGAATGAAAGAACGAGCCCTTTTGTGGTAATCGTTTTACCACAAAAGAGCGAGTCTATGCTCTCTTCAGTACATGAGTTTGAGAAGGCATAACTTTTCACTCCGGCATTCGATTGGGCTGAAATTTGAAATACGTGTTCTTCTCAATGCAAGCTAGGTCTTATTTGCGGAAGAACGCAAATGGTTTGTTTCTGCTGGAAATCATAATTCTCATTGCTAGCCTCCCACTCCATGATTTCCGTGCATCTTGCCTGAACACATCCTGCTTGGGTGCTCTATCTTTTTCTCAATATGAAAAACGCGCTGTGAGAGCAAACCTTGTTAAGGAAGCAAAGTTGAGCTTCAATCCAAGAGAAAAGCAACAATCAGTGCTATCTTGAGGGAGTAACTAACGGTTGTAGGTGCTTCTGTTAAACCTTTGAACTTCATTTATGAATTATAGGGCTCGGATAAAGTTACTAAATGCAAATAACACCAAAAATTGCAACATTTGACCATTTCAATCAAAAATAGCCACTTTTCGATTTTCTTTGCAACAAAAAGCATCTTTTGGCATTTTTTTAAGCCTCGATCACTGAAATTCTACGGGATTTTGCTCAAAGTACACATTTCACAAGCTCTTTTTGAGACCTTTTCAAAGTTTTAATGGATTTTTTGACTTCTTGAATAATTTGTCCAAAACAAAACTGTGTTCTTTCTAAGGCAGCCAAATTTTAAGAAAAGAGACAAACTTAAGACTACAAACTTTCGCCTCGAATTGAACCAAAATTTGGCCAAATTTGACATTTTTATTCAAAAACTGACAGTTCTAGGCCAGAAAATAGCAACTATGTGACAAATTTCGTCGAACTGAGTGCAACTTTCAACAAAAATATTGCACCGTTAGGGCCAAACATAGCAACTTTAACCGAGCCCTAATGATTACTCAACATGACTTTAGCTTTTTGAAGATGATAATATCATCACTGGCCTTCAAAATACTTGAAATATGAAGAGGAATCAATTTCAAGATGTTAGCTGCCATTGTGGCAACAAGCTTGAATTGAATATAGCTCTGAAATTAAGAAACTTTGCCCCTATTTTGCCTCCATCTAATGGCGCTTTTTTTAAGCTTCCGTTGCATTCCTTGATTAATGGCCGCTCGGTCTGATTTGTGGTTACACGGCAAAGAAAGCGGATGTACTTCCCCAGACATCGAAGGATCTGGCCACGCAGTCAGACAAGAAACTTAGAGGAGTATAGAGAAGCCATTGTCGTCATTTTGTCTGCCTTGTTTGTAGCTGAGACTGGCCAAAGTTGCCCATAACTCGTAAAAAAGCAAATATTTCCGAAGAATTTCAAAAAAACTTGCCCTTGCAAGTGAAAGACCATGGTACAAACAAAAGTACGCAAGACATCTCCTTGATGCCAAATCCTATAAATGAGCAAATATGGTGGCAAATTGTAGAAAATCAACGTGAGCGCCTTTGTATAATTTGGGAGAAGCAAACCGTAGGTAGGAGGCCACATGCCGAAAACTATAAGTTTTTCAAAAAATTGCCTTTTACGAAACCGTTTGCTTGGTCAAGTATCAACTAATCGCTGATGATAAATGGCCTTTTCTGCCCACTATGTAATTTCACGACAGGCCTGCTCTAGTATCTCCACTCTATAGGTCTCTATGACAAGAAACATGTAAAGAAGGTACACAGACCAAGCTCCAAATCAATCAGTTCTAGCTAAGCAGTACTGAATCAGTACCGTAGATAAGTCAAATAGAGATATCTCAATTTTGACGTCGCCAAAATCGCCCTCTATGAGGGATTACCTAACAACATTGTTAAAAATGCATTTCATAAGGAACGTCATAGATGGCGCTACCTTGTTTGTAACGCAAATATCTCTTTTCAAGTTTGATTCTCAGAGTCAATCCAGAAAATACAGCCTGAGTCATCAAGAGGTCACGGATCAAACAACTGTCGCCGTCGTCAGCCTGCTTAGCTAGAACTGAGAAGTCTGGAGCTGGTTTGTGTTCAGTACGACGATTCTAAAAATTATTTTGGCCAAGTCTTGCCCTTGATTAAGTTTTTGGATTAAAACGTTGACCATAGTTTGGTCTGTGACCTCTAGATGACCCAGGCAGTATTTTCTGGATTGACTCTGAGAAGTTATCTTCAAGAAGGAAATTTGCGTTACAAACAAGGTAGCGTACGCTTTGACAAACCTTATGAAATTGTCAGTTTCAAGAGTTTTGTCAGGAAATCCCTTGTAGAGGGCGTTTTGGTGACGTCAGAATTGAGACATCTCTATTTTAGGGATCTATGGCAGGGTGGGCATTTGATTTTTGGACATTTTGTCCACCCCTGTCCAAAAGGTGTCCAAAAGTGTCCAAAAATAAGGCTGTCCAAAAATAGGAGTGTCCAAAAGTGTCCAAAAATATTAATTCGAAAAATAATGGTTAAAAACATTTTTAGAATAACATTCTACAAACTTTCTCTACAAAATAAACGTCACTTGACGAAATCTAAGCAAGAATAAGTCAATTCAGCATAAGAAACTTACACTTAATACATTAAATGAGCCAATAACTTGAAGGCCAAACTGGACATTTGAACTTTCCACTCTTTTCATTTGACCACCGAGCATCGTCCAAAAGGTGGGAAAGAATGATCGACTGAAGGAATGAACGAACAAACGAATGTGAGACTGGGACGACTAATAACACGCTCACACCACACTTCATGTTAAACATAGTATGCGAGTACATTTTAAAGCTAATTGTGTCTTGATTTGTGACAAGAGAAGGTTACTTAGTATTTTGATTTATATTCCAAAGTTTATCATTGTTGCAAGTGTTTCCCATCCAAGAGGCAAGAAGTCTTTTCACCTGACTGTCCAAAAAATGTTAACTATAATAAAGCACACTCAAACTGATATCAGATTGCAATGTGGGTTTTATAATGCTTTTGCCAAAGAATTAATGGTGTGGAGGCAGAACAGGTGAAAAATAAATTCTCTTCAAATGGCGTAAGTTCGAAACCCGTTGTCGGTTAAAAACCATGTTCCTTTTATTATTACAAGGGATTTCATTTCATTCCCTGTAGCGGCATGAGTAATCCGCAAATAATTAAAAAATGAGAAGCTTTTCTTCTAAAAAGGTACAAACTCTCCAAATGTTTTGCACCATCTATTTTTTCAGAAATCATTATGAGGATACAAGCTGATTGATGTCAATGAAGATGTCATGTCGAACACAGGTTTTTTTTATATTCCGTATTTTTTATCAATTGATGGCTTTTACTTTTTATGCATTGTTTATGCAAAGAAGCGTGTTTTGTACCCTCACATAGAGAGCCCCGAAGTCATTTACATGGACTTGAAATTGGTCGGAAACATTACCACGAATGCTTACACGATCAAAACCACAACTTTCTGGGGATGTACTTGGATGAAAAAAAACCTCTGAGTTCAGAAAGTCTTGCACAGATGTACCTCCAATGCCTGTTATTGAACCAAAAGAACCAAAACGAAAGGTTACTTGCACCAAATTTTCGTTCTATTGACAAACCTTGAGCGGAATTCTTTAAGTATTGTAAATACTTGGTCAGGTTGTTCTTGACTGACAGCAACAAAATTTAAGATGACTTTTCATTTCTTCTTTTTGGTACTAGATCCAGCACAAAAAGAACCCAATTGCCAACTATGAAATTTGTCTCTAAATATTTGGGATCAGTCACATTGAAAGTTAGACATTTCATTGTCTTGTAAGATGTTTTTAACCCAAAATCATGCTAACCGTGGAATTTATTTTCAACGTTCTGCAGGACAGTTTTATGTTTGTTCAAAAATTCCAATGGCATTGGAAAACATCTCATGCTGATGAAATCAGTGGGTATTTAAATGACTTTCACAATTTAAGTGATTGCACAACTAACTAATCAAGTAATCAAAATGCCATTTCTTATTCTGCGAATGTTCCAATTAATCTGATTAAACTTGAATTTTTTAATTTACAGAATCAACCTTTTCGTTATTTATTGTATGTAATGTAGGTTCGTTGGTGAGAAGGTACGAAAAGTGGAAACCTATACAAATATGTGTTAGTGTCATGTACATTTTTAAACGACCATTTGCTTTAGTAAAGAAGGAGGTTGCATTCCCAAAACTAGGGAATGACGAAGAGAGCACAAGTTTTCTAAGATTGCATGTCCACAATGTTATGTGTAATGTGCAATGTTATGCATAAATGTTATGTTATGTTTGAAAAACATGTCTGTCAAATTGGGCACAACCGTCAAAAATGTCCTATTTCTCTTTTCCAAACATATTATTCCAAGTATGATAACATAATTTTCAAACAGTACTTTGTTCCAAAACAAATTGGAGAACATATGTGTAATCATTTGGTAAAACCCAAATGCCAAAAATCCAGTTTGCGGTTTTCTTCTACTCTTCATGGTTTGATGTAGCATGGTTTGAAACTACATCAAACTTAAAATATTTTTTTTTAAATTAAGTTTTGCATTGAGCATTCTACTTTAAGGAGTGGTTTTGTAAGAATTCTTGAAAAACTTTTGACCATATCAAAGATAGAGCCTCGACAAAGGTGTCTATCTATCTTATGAGTATCGTTCCTTGACGAATACAACATTTGAACCTTTCATTTGGAATCAGTTTTGTATTGTGTGACAGTCTTGACACCATCACGTCATGCATTGCAATCGTGTTTTTAGCTTTTCGTCGGTCATTTTGTTCCTTACTCATTTTTCGGAAGCCAGCATTTCTGAAATTAAATATTCATCTCTTGCTCCTTTGGCCTTGAACTGTGATACCGAATTGAACATCAATGGCAGCAATGACAAAGCGTAAGTTCTTATATTTTCATTCAATTGGAACATCTTCTGTTTTGCGTTAACAATCATTCGATCCTAGAAACACATAACCAAGCCAATAACAAAAAAAGAGACATACATTTTGGGGTAAATAAAACGATGAACGTTACATGAAATAAAAATCCACGTTCGCAGACCAGCTTATCATACCCAACTTGAACACGGTTGAATTCAAGTTGAATTTGCAATTTAAGTACTCCCCATGTTTTCCTTTTATCAGGAACAAATTTGGCTATTTTAAGGCTCTGGTTTGACCTCATAAGAGTTCAAGTTGTTTGTGGCTCAGCAATTTATTTGAAGGTGAATTTATATTCCATCTAATATCCATCTATTTGCACGAAACGCCCGTCTCTACTAAAAGACTGGGAATTGGGAATTTGAGTAAGGTCTATGTAAGTCTTACCCTCAACGGATCAAGCAGGGGAAAAGGCCAATTTGACAACGCTACTTTTCTAAATAATTTGTAAATTTATACCTAAGATGCATTAAATATCATTAGTCACAGAAGTAAGAAAAAATATGAAAATGGTGAAGATGTTCACCACCAAGGTTGGATGTAAAATTGCTTAAAGTCTTCCCTTTTGAAGGGCTCGGTCCACGCCCTCGGGTGCTTCAGTTTGCTTAAGAATATTTTTTTTTATCGCAATGCAAGAACCTCTATCAACAACGTTTGAACACTCAAATGTGTCCCCGCCCGCCAATTCCTCCGAACTTTGATCCCACAGATACGACACAGTACTGTGTTTTGAAGGACAACTAGCAGCTCTACATGAGAAAGGTTGAGTGAAAAGTCGTGGAATTTCCATAGAGTTTTTACTTAGTAGGTCCAAAAACAACTATCCTGTGACATAAGATTCTTCCTTTGACAAACTCAATTATCAGCGGAAAGCTCTGAAACAGCAACCAGTGAGTTGTTCTTTAAAATGAATCGCTTTTCCAGCTTAATATGTCGTATGTCGTATCTAAACATATCTGTGGTCGATCACTGTCTTCTCAATAAAATCTCCCGAGAAATCTTAGTAAATCCCAAAAAAGTAAATCACGTAAACTTCAGGGGTACTCTCCATGAAATTCAAAATCATTGTCAACACTCCTTACAAGGGGCAAAAAAATTTGTTCAAATAAATATTGGATTTTAGTTTGCAAAAGATGCACAAAAACCAGCCCAAAACTGCAAAATAAAGTGCAGAAAAGGTGGAAATTGCAAATAAATTCCATACCGTCACAAAAAATATTATACACAAAGACTTAGATACTTTCTTGCCTTCTCATTTTTCAATCTTAAGCATAATTTCATATTTTGGTGTTAGCCATAAACAAGTTAGTCTACAATGGGAATTTTGAATATTTGCAAAATAACTTTTGTGGGTAAAAAAAAGTTTTTTTGTAATTTTGAATGCGCTTAATAAAAAAGGTTGGCACACTAGTAATAAGATGTCCCCATCCACTCAATCTGTGTATACAGCAAAAGCTGGATATGAAAGTACAAACATAGTATATATACAGTAAAAATATACAGTAAAGTATAAATATATAGATTATTTAACTTATTTTTTTTGAAAAAAACTATGCTAGAAATAATTGAAATTCTAAAGATGTTTAAAGTGACACAAAATATTTTTATATTCAGGCGGAGAATGTCCCCATATTCAGGTACAATTGTACTCTCAAAATATGAGTAGGCCCACTTTCATGTTGTGTTTATATAAATTGCCTGAACATTTGTGATGTCTGCTATGTACGATTCATTTTTGCAATCTGAAAAAAATGTCTGTCTTCTACCGGAAACATTTTTAAAATATAGTTTACTTTCAGCATTTTTTATATTTTAGGCTAGAGTCGCTTGTAAAAAGCGCAAATAGAGGCAGACGGTGCAAAAAGGCAGAAAAATTAGTTCATGTTACCAAAACCCTTTTTTGCCCATTTTGCCCGTCCCTACTCATTACTGAACCGAGCAACATCCTCTCCCCCCATTAACCTGGTCAAATTCCTCAAATGTGGTTTATTTCGGTGGTGTTCTTTTTTCACGAAAAAGGTCCAAAATCAAACCCAAACAAGTCAATCCCCATCCAAGATCTGTTTATGAAGTTGCTCTCGAGCATATTACCGGGTAGTGAATAAGTCTTGAGACCATTTATATTTTACTTTCGTGAGAGTTTGAGTGCTTAGAAAATTTGTTTGCGCATATCAAATGAATCGTCAGCATCTCAGCTTACAATTTTTCCGTGATTTGTCAACAAAATAATTGAGTACTTCACAATGGAAGCCAAAAGAGCCATGATTGGTCATTTGGTCCGCGCCGGCAAAACCACCTCTGACATAATGAAGACCCTTAATGTCAGCAAGGCCACAGTTTGTCGAGTCCGAAATCGGTTAGCAGATGGAGATGACCTTAGAGACAAACCCAGGAGTGGAAGACCGGCGAAAGTTAAGCCCGCAGACGTCAAAAAGGCCTTTGAGATGACTCCAACCATGGCAATGTCCCACTACGCCAAGAAGAAGCACGTGCACAGGTCCACCATCAGCAAGGCTGTGAAAAAGGCTAAAGGAAAGTCACTCAGAAGAATAGAGATGCCTCTCCTGTCAAAACATCACCAAGAACTTCGTCTGGAGCGCTGTCGACGTCTGCTGAACAGTTTGAAGCACTCAGGAAATCGGGTGGTTTTCTTCTCAGACGAGAAGACATTCACTGTGGATCCTGTGTTCAACAAGCAAAATGACAGGGTCGTCTGCTTTGGAAACACCGACACGAGGTTCAGAAGGGTCTCCACAACCAAGCATCCAGCTTCAGTGATGATGTTGGGGGTCATTGCATCAACCGGAGAGAAAATGCCTCCAGTTTGGTTCCCTACTGGATACCGTTTAACAGCAGCCGACTACTTGATAGTCTTGAAGGAAAATGTGTTCCCATAGATCATCAAGACCATGAAGAAGTCAAAAAAGGCCACCTATGTCTTCCAGCAGGACGGGGCACCTGCCCACACTGCAAAAATCGTTCAGGAGTGGATGAGCGCCAACATGAACGTCTGGCCAAAGGATTTCTGGCCTCCTCAGAGCCCAGATTTAAATCCTTTAGACTATTCAGTCTGGTGGCAAGTGGAGAAGAATGCCTGTAAGGACCGCCACCCAAATATTGATGCCCTCAAGGACTCGGTCAACAAGGAATGGAGGAGGATGCACAAGGACTACATCATTAAGGTCTGCCAAGGCTTTAGGACCCGGTTGGAGGACGTCATTAAGGCCAATGGAGCCCAAATTCATAAATAATGAAAGTTATTGTAGATTGATATCAATCTGAAATAAAAATAACATGTCCGACTTCAACCTCATCAATCAAGTGTACCACTTTGCTGAGCGAAAGTGAGGTCTCAAGACTTTTTCACTACTCGGTATACCGACGATTATCCGGTGATGTCAGATCATGTCCGATTATCTGGTTGATGTCAAAAAGGCCAGAGGTGAAACAGAGAACATATGTAACCTTTATTGATTTCAAGAAGGTCCTTGATCTCGTCAACCGGGCCAGCTTCTTGGGAAACTCTTCCACTAGGGGTTCCGCCTGCTTTAGGAACCCACAGGGCCTACCAGTCACTCGGCCTTCAGATAGACTTAATTTTGCACTGTTTGCACATACTGGCTTCAAATTGCTTACCAGGCAGGCTGGCCTAGACCAAGTGAATGCAGAAAATTAAAAAAAGCCGATTCACTGCAAGAGCGCTGAGAGCCAAGCCATCTGCAACAGCCACTCAAACTTGTGTGCGGCCGCCTCCTGGTGCCTCGTAGGCACGTGCAATGTGGCGGCAAGTTCTTTTATCAGATAGGGCTTACAATTTGCTTCAATTTGAGCCACTGCTGGCCGAAATTGGTGAAAGGAAGGTGGAGAAAAAATGATTTTCCTGAGGCACTCAAAGTCAAGAAGCTCACCACCATGTCCACAACAGACGTGAACAAGACCCGCGCCACCATCCAGGCCCTCTCCGAGACTGGTCACACCTCCAAGGACATTGTCAGGAGCGTGAACTATCACGTGGATACAGTCCGCAAGGTCCTCAGACAGGGCAAGGAGCGCAACAGCCAGACAGATGCCAACCCCATGGGAGGTTCCGTGGCCACCGCCCTCACCCCCGCTAACATCTGCAGAGTGCGTGACATGGTGAGGAAGAACCCTGTCAGGTCTAACACTAAAATTGCAGACAACTTGAACGTGTCCAAGATGTCTGCCAGCCGTCTGGTGGCTGCGGCCGGACTGAAGAACCTGAAGTCGCTCAAAAGGCCAATGACCAGCAAGATTGGGCTTGAAAGAAGGCTCCAGAGATCAACCCAGCTTATCACGTGGCTCCAGGAGAACAAAAAGAGAGATGGCAGGGACAAGAGGACCATCCTGTGGAGCGATGAGAAAATGTTCATCGTTGATATGGTGGTCAACACACAGAACAGACGGATCCTGTCCAAGAGTAGCGACGTCAACCTCAGGCTGTCCTCAGGTCTAAACATCTTGCATCAGTGATGGTCTTCAGACTGTTTGGATCTGATGGACAAGTGATGCCTCCGCTGTTTGTGCCAAAGGGAGTCAAGATGAACGCTTCATGGTACCTGGACAACGTCATCACCAAAATTGAGGAGTGGGCGGCTACAGCCTATGGCCCCAATTGGAAGAACCGTGTCTGCCTCATGCAGGATGGTGCACCCTGCCATACTTCCAGAACAGTCCAGAGGCATCTGAGGGAGAACTAGGGGAGGATGCCTTCTGGCACCCAATGATGTGGCCACCCTCTTCACCGGACTTGAACCTGCTCGACTTCTGGGCCTGGTCTGCCCTGGAGGCTGTGATGAATGCCAGGAGACTCCCCAGCGTTCCAGCCCTACAGAAAAAGATTGAGGATGTATGGGATAAAGTCTTGAACGAGGCGGCAGTGAAAAAGGCCTGTTCAAGTGTTGAGCAGAGGCTGCAGAAAGTGGTGGCCGCAAACGGAATGCAATTCATGTAGATGTTCCCCTTCTTTTTCATGAAGTAGATGTTTTAAATTGAAAATTTCTGTGCCGTGCATTCTTAAGTCCTGCCTAGATATCGAGAATCTGGTCTAACATTGTATTTTGTGGATTTGGACAAGTTTTAGGAGGAAAAAACGGACCGGTCGAGTGACTGGTAGGCCCTGTACTTCACTTCCTCAAGCAAAATTCCTTCTGGGGACCCTTTTTGCCCACTGCAGTGGTGATCAACAGCATTGTTATTTCTTTTACCCGGTTCGGATTCCTTGCATGACTTTTGTGATTTTAACAATTTAGAATTGGTCTTCCACAGAGGCCGCCTCCCGTCATGCCGATTTGAATTCAAGGGGATCAAGGTGGAACGAGTAAACGAGATTAAGTACTTGATGCTGAAGTTTTCCTTTACCGAAAGAATATACTGAATTTTGCTATGTATATGTCTTTGTTTGCACTTTTCAGATTAAAGGTTCAAATCCCAAGACGACACAGTATATACTTCTTCGTGACCTATTTACAAGAACATCTAGAATAGAGGTGGACTTTTCACGGCACGGCAAAACTGGCCGGAGGTGAGCCAAATCAAGTGAAAGGCAAAGATCGAATGCCAATTCAGCCGGAAATTTAGAGCAGCCTCTTTGGTCTTCTGGCTAATTTGGCTGGGCGAACTGCCAAAGATGAGGCCTCTTCTAGATTAAGGGTTGCTTGATGCAACTGTTGCAATGTTCAAAATGACTTTAAGATGCTCATTGATTGGCCCCAAGAGCAATAATTGGTTTGAATGTTATACAAAGGTGACTTAACTTATTGTTTTGCCACACTTTAAGTCAGCTGGTCTGTCCTAATTTGTTGGTTCAAATATAATTAATCTTAAGAAGACAACGTGCCACAGGATCCCTGAAGAGAGAAGATGAAAATCAAAAATGGTGACCAAAACAGTCAGAATATTGTTAAGAACTTATTTTGCAACATATTGGACAAAACCTGTCAATGTAAAGTGTAATGAACTTTAAAGCCTTTTGTGAGTGTTCAAATAATTTTCTGAAAATAGGATCCAGAATGGCATAAGGTTTTTTCTTAGTTTTGATTAGAAGATCACATAATCCAGCCTTTCTTCAAACTTTCAAGACACCACAATTGAGGCTTGTCAAGTAAAAATCTGCTTGCTTTTTCGACTAATATCAATGAAGACCTTTCAAATAAAATCATTCAGACCGTAAGTGTCTTTCAATAGTCTTAAAACACTACACGATTGATTTTGTGTGCAGTTTTTCTGATTTGCGGGAGACACCCTGAAGAAGGAAAACAAGCTCAGTTGTGCTGTTCTTTTAAGTCGTGCAACAAAGTTCATGTGGCTCATAATTTATAAAGAGTGTTTTAGTGTCTATTTTCCAATGCATCATCATTCCCTAATCAGTGTGTTTTGTTTAAAGTCTTGTAGTGTCTTAGAAAGCTCTCTAGGTGCTCAATGTTCTCATGAATATCAGAAGTGCGAGGCCGGCCTCTCAGAAAGCTAACTGAATGAAGGTAAGACGATTAAAACTTTTTTTGAGGATTATGATAAAGTTACTTAAAGTGTAAATATTATAAAAGTGTAGCCTGTGCAAAGGAATCTGTTCGTCTGAAGTCTCTTCATCGCTTGCGCAAGTCCAGAGTAGCTCTACTCTATTTCCGCGCCCTGTTGTCTTCCTTCACTCAGCTCTTGCTACCCTCGTTCGGTGTCGTCCTGCTTAAAAATGCCACGCAAATTCATCTTGAAAATGGATTAGGAACCATATTTCCCCCGGAAATTCTCCCCCGGACTAAAACGCGGAGTTTCATCACGCTCATTCAAGAAACAACTTGAACAACATAACGGCGTTTTTTTTGAGCTTATCTGTTACCCGGCTTGAACAACTTACATAGATTTTGCTCATCCACGCCTTATCCTGAACTTAATTAAGACATGGCAATCTTTATTGCTTATTAGAAATCGAGTTTTTTATGGGTTGTCACCTTGGCATAAATTCATGTTCTAGAATTGATGGTTTCATCTTCGAATTTCTTTTATTGTACGATCGTGTCATTGATTTCAGGACAATCTCAGTATGGTTAAGAGTTGTTCAAGCAGTTTTAAGTAGTGAATTTGCGTGTGGGTTAAGGTCCATATGCCATAAGATAGACTTGCACCTTATAATTATAATTGATATTGATGCAAACAAGTTGAAAATCTAGATTTCAGACCTAAGGAGGCATTACAAAATTAGTGTTTTGCTTGAAAAATGCATTTTGTCATTCAAATATTCCAAAAGTGTATCCCAAACCGTTGTCTGAAAATCATTTTATTTAAACTTAAGAATACTATGAGCTAGCATAAATACTGTAATGTATAAGGAAGCCAGAGTGGTCGCGCGTACTAATGCGTTCTTATAAGAGCCGAGGGTAAAAAAAGTGCTTCCCCAGACGGCGTAGGTTCGAATCCTGTTGGGGATCGAATTGAAGCTGTCGGGAGAAATCCTTGTTTACAGGGAATCGCATTCCTTGTAGCGGTAGTAGAAAATCCGCAACAAACAAACAAACAAAAAGTATATAATTCATCATATACGTATAATGTAATTATGGTCAAGGATGCCTAAATATCCAATTTTTGACTATTTTCCAACGTGGTCCCAAGTTTGACACACAAGGACTTTTAATTTGGCATAACCTTCTTTGCTTCTCTTCAGAACTTCATGATTTGAATTGTTATAGAATTTCATGAAAGACTAGTCTAACCTGGATATAAGAACATTCAACAGGAAAATATATCTTGGTATCACGTAAGATACATAGTGAAAGACTAGTCAGTTTTACTTTATTTGTTCATAATGCAATAGTATATTAGAAAGATGTGTTTTAGAGACCAAATTAAAGATATGAGAACTGTTTCAAAATGTTAAAGTTGATTGTGATTCATATTGTCTCATTTCTATCGATCTATTGTCAGTTTATTTCTAGTTTAGCTTATTTTTTTGTAAGTTTCAATGACAGTCAAATTTGTCTTAATATTTTCATGTATTCATGTGTTTTCTATTCTTATTTTTTGTTTATGAGTTAGTTCAATGATCAGTATAAGTTCGAATGATGCAAATAAACCTTATTCATTGAAAAGGTGTGTTCTAGGCTGAGTAAGAGGTAAGATAGTAGAATGTTCTAAGGGTGTTTTATCTGTTCATTGAAACCATGAAGAGGCATTACAAGTTTAGTGTTTTGCTTGAGTAATGCATTTTGTTATTCAAATATTCCAGAAGTGTATCCCAAACCGTTGCAAGTTGATGGATAATCATCAATTCTTTAAAAACTGAGACTTTCTTCTTTCAAAAGCACGTTCTCTCCTTTTGTGCTTCTCCACTTGATCTTGGTCACCCCTGATTTGCCGTGCGCCGTCCAGGAAATTCTAGATGTCCGTGCCTATTTATCTACTCTTGTCAAACAGACCTCTTTTCTTACTTTATTCATCAGCAATATTATTTTTCAAGGATTTTTTGAGGGTTTTATTGTCATTGATCAAAAATGGGATTTGAGCTCGGATGTTGCGTGCCCCAATCCAAATGGCCCAAATAAACCAAAGTATAGTGTGAAAAGCCATCCTCGAGCATAGTCTTAGTACATAAGCTGCGTTTAAAAGGTACTTTTTGTACTATGACACTCCTCAAGGAAGGCTTTTTATATTATGCTTTGGTGTACTCCAGCCATTTGAAACAATGCACATAATAGGTCAGATGTTTTGTGTATTCCAAGGTGTGCTTGCAAAGTTGACTTCAAGGCAACTTCAAGGCAGTTTCAGCCGTTTTGTTGATAGCATAAGCTTTCTTGAATCAGAAGTACACCCAGCAACTCATGAAAAAGAGAAGTGTACCACTGGTGCCAAGGTGCAACAAGTAGATACCTCAACAACAATCCAACGCTAGTCATATGTTTAGCATGCACAAACATGTGCTAGTTCCATTGACTTCAAGTAAACTTCTAGCAAGCTGGGTCGCTATTTGGGCTTAGCATCAGGTTTAATTGATGAGAGGTTCTCCGAGAAGCACGCCAAGAGAGGAGCATTCCAACGTTGTGGAAGCACTCCCATTTGAATACTTCAACGCTGATCAATCGAACTGCAAGCGAACTTCCTTCCAGTGTTTCCTTAAATTAGCTGCCAAAATTTGCATGCTGCTGTGAGATCAATCAATGTTTTGAGTTGAATAGAGTAATATGAAATAAAGAAGGAGAAATGTGGAGTAGCTGAATCAGCGGGCAATTAGTGTTTCGAGAGGATGAATTTACGATCATAGATGTAGAGGCACTTCTAGGTTGGAATGAGAGACTTACTTTCCAAAATGGCAGCTGTCTCAACAAAACCAGCCAATTGAACTACGAAGTGTACTAACAAGTACACTTTCTAGAGTTGCCATCAAAACATATGCTCACACCATTTACTTGAACTGGACGATTCATATTGCGTTTGGCACGATTTGTCAAAATTGCACCCAACAAACTATCAGAGTGCCACAAGTTCAAATTGAATTAGTAAATGAAATCACTGAATGCGATTTGGTTGGGTTGCAGAAATCTTCAAAGGAGCTGTGTTTATAAAGTTAATGAAAAGTTTACTCTCAAGTAGACTTTGTAGCATACCTTCAAGTAAACTAGCAAGCATTCCAAGACCAATACAACCAAAACATATGACCTAATATCCGAGCTAAAACATGTGAGAGCTAAATGCACTCCATATTTGGATAATAAAGTTAGGCCTAAAAAGTGGACCTCGTATTCCAGGTTATCAATCTCAAAGAACCATCAACCCATAAAATATGCTCCTTACTTCAATAATTTATGGTGTGTATCCAATTCAATCTGTAGAGTCATAAATTCAAGCATACTCCTGAACTGAAAAATCCTATCTCTAGCTACACCACCCCAAAAATTTTTAATTGAAGATATTGATGGAATTAACAGACCAAACAACAAAGGTTTAGGTGCATATTTTTTGTTGATTTTAGGCAGGATCAAATGATGACATCTTCGCTTTGTGGGGCCTCTGGAGATTACCCAAAATGTATCGGCGTCCAATGCAACTCGTCCAAATCCGATTGTCAAATGGTCCAGAAGAAAGCAAACACTTCAATTCATTGCTTGGTTCATCCGTCAATGAAAGAGGCCAACATCCTCTTGAGAACCGAATTGATTGAGCAAGAACAGGAAGGTAGGCTGTTTATCTTTTTTTTTTTTTATCAAAACAAGCTAAAGAAAAAATCGCACACAAGTGTAAATGTCCACCTGAATAAGATTGGCGACGAAAAGCATTAGAAAACTTGCAAAAGTTGTTTCATTTTCTCTTATGCTAATTGTTCAAATCGGTCAGCATTTGTTGAGACAAGCAAAGTGAGAAAAAGGTTGTTTATTTTGTGCCTCGTTGTCTTGCGCCTTTTTTCTTTCTCCTCTGCGCTCGATCAAAAAGTTGTTGTTGCATGCGACAAAAGGTCGAGAACGAAACGCAATCACAGAATTTTAGTGAAGCAATGAGCCACCAGAGGCCATGACCGAGCTAAGCCGTAAACAATCAGGCATAGCTGATGTTTACTTAGCTTCCCTCAATAGATCAACTTTTGCTTTGCACTCTTTCAATACGCAATCCTTCTATGCCAACACAATCTATCAAACTATTTTTTACGGATATATTTGATCTTGGGCAAGCTACAGCACTAAATTTTAGGCGATAACTTTTTTTTTAAATTTAGAATAAGTTACTGAAAGCCTTCTTAATCTTTCTTTATTTTTTGAAGAATTTCTCCTTGTTGAATTGAAACACGAGCAGTTCTTGCCTGGATCAGTTCAAGGAGCCCCTTCAATTTCGATGCCTCCCAGTCATCCAACCAGATTGCAAACCCAGTACGGAAACGATATATTGACGTGCGCTGAAACAGACGGGCAGTGTTGGCTTTGGACACAAAGTAAGTTTTCATGATAAAGACCAATTACCGGCTGTCTGTTTTCTTTTGCATTTACCCTTTCGCCACTTACTTCAAGCAAGTTGGCTTATGATTTCTACTCTTGTGTTTGTTTATGTCGGGGTTAAAATTTCTGAAAATGTAATGATTTGATGAACTATAGTTATGCTCCCTGAAGTAGTGGACAAAAGCGTCCACAGAGGAATTAAATGTCTACCCTGTTTAAGACAAGTTGTATATGGAGAGAAGATGGTCACGAAACGTAGCGATCAATGCACTTGTGATTGCATGAAATGGCACGGTGTTTCACGCAAAAAACAACGGGTTAGGAAAGTTTCCAAGCCCAATATTAGTACTTTTTGAAATCGAGACGTTAAAGGGCTGCAATTTCGCTGTTGGCGACAAATTGATGCTAGATTTTCAAAACTTTATGATAATTCATATAAAGAGACGGCCAAGATATGCTTTAAATATCGTTTAACGGCCTAAAATATGCCAAAAACTAGATTAACATATGCCAAAAAATATGCTCTAAACATCCAAAAAAACCGCTTTTTAAACGTAGCTTCAAGGGAAACAGCATTTGCTTATTCACAGCATTTATTTTCAAACCTTTTATAGAAACTCAGTAGCATTCAAAAACTTATTTGTCTAAGAGAGAGGCAACATCAATGAGACACCAAAAGCCATAAAATTGAATTCTCAGCCCTTCCAATATTTTGTATTCATAGCATTCTAGAGGATTAAAACGTAAAAAAATCTTAATTAGCCATAATATGACGAACAAGTTAAAGGAAGATGTAAAATACCTTCTTGAACAAATTATTTCTATATTTAGATATAGCAAAAGTTTGATGGGCTGAAAGAAGTGGCGATGTATCAAAAATTGTGCATGCACAGGTACAAAGCTCTCAGGCATAAGGTAAATGATTGAGGTATTTTATGTTGATGAAAACAATTTTCATGATTGTTGAAAAATTGATTTTCGTCGTAATTATAGTAATTTGTTGCTTCAAATATTGTGACTTTTTTGCAATTTTTCGTGCCTATTTGTCATTTTGGACGTGTTCATTTCACATTTTTGAGCCTAACAAGCATGCTTAATTTGCCAGAAATCTGCACCTTTCTTGGCATTTAAAAAAAATTGGCACAAATCTGTTTTAATACTTCTTTGCTATGACAAAAAGGGAAATGGACGATTTTCTCGAGAATGTTTTTTTTCAATAAAAGTCATTTTTGATTCCAACATCCTTCCTTGTACTTTTGATTTTCCAAAGATTTTGTTTAGCTCAAAATCATAGCAAAATGATGAAAGTAGGCGACGGCCTAAAATTTGGGATATTTTCCTGTGTGGCTTAGTAAAGAAGAACATATAAAGTATCTTGCTTTTCTGGTCATAAAATACGATCGAGTGAAGCAAACACTTAATCATCAAGGGCTATTTTAATCCGTCAATTGCTCAAAAGGTTCCTCTTGACTTGAATTAAAGCAGATACTTTCTTTAATTAATTGCAGAATACAATTCATGGCTTCATTTCCCTGCTCTGGTGGCAAACCACAGTAAAGGAGCCATGACCATAATTGGTGACAAACCCATCGTTGTTGGAGGTGAAAATCCGGCCGACGAAACCGTCAATGGTGTGGTGGAAATCTTTGACAAAGAAACCTTTCGTTGGATTTATGGCCCTACTTTGGAGCCTGCCCGAAGAACACCAGGCATTGTCCCCCTTGATGACAATTCTTTGATTGTGGTTGGAGGAATTGCAACCACCTTTCTGAGCTCTGTGAAAATGTTAAATCTTAACGCCAATACTTGGAATGATTTGGACAACCTTCCAATTTCGGTATATGTGCCGGTTTGTGGATCAATCAACGTCACATACATCTTGTGTATTGGAGGAGGTCAAACCACTGACGTGTTTAATACTGCGTTTGGTCTGGATTTGTCCTTAAGCAATCCCTTATGGGAGAGAAAACCATTATTTGATACTGAAGAACCAATTGCAATGGGATTTATACTGAATTTGAATGAACGCCTTTTCTGCTTGAGTTCCTATGGGCATGAATTCGAAAAATCTCGAAAATTGAGGCGCCTATTTCTGAATGATCCCAATCCAACTTGGGAAGTGATAAAAGAGTTTCCCCAGACCTATTACCATTTCATGTCTGCTTACATCACACAGGGTTACACAATTAAAACATAAAAATGTCAATGAATTTTATCATGTTATCATTAAGTCCACCCACTCATTCGCGGCTGAAAAATGTCCGAAAAGTAAAACTTTGATTTTTTCCGTGAAAACTCGAGACAAAGGTTGGCCCCGAGGATTCACTTTTTTTTGGGATGCAACTTTCAGACGTACGTGCGACCTCTAAGCATTTTGATTCAAAATTTCTGTTCTACGTCCAGTCCGTAATTGAGAAAAAAATAAACTTTGGCGTCAGGATGCAATTTGGAACATGTGTGCAACAAACCTAAACTTGCCTACCCAAGCTACAGTAAAAGTCACGACACCTTTTACCCTTGCCCTGCCTGTTCAAATATACTAACAAACAAATACATGGCCAATTAGTTCGCATCAGTACTAATTAGCTTCAAAAATAACTTTTCATTTTTTAACTTGCAACAGGGAGGAGACGTGGTGTCGTGGATAGCACAGTTTCCTAATATATTGAGAGAGGTTTCAGGTTCGATTCTCCTTCCCGACATTTCTCAAGGAAACTTGTAGATGCTGTTTCACACCCACAGACGGGGAACCATTCTGTTACCGGACTTGAAATTGCCTATAGAGTCCTTTAAGCGCAACCAATGAGATGGAAAACACGTGCAACCTTTGAGCTTTAATACGCAAATTTTTTGTTCTTCCGTGTCCAATATACATTGAGAAGTTCGAAAAAAGGTCAAACGTTTGAGTCAGGGTGCAATATTTGGAGCTGTATTACTAAGGTGACCTCCCAGTCAGCTGCTCGTTAAAGGACCCAATAACGATTTGATTTGGAAATGATTTGGACGATGTGGTGGCTGGCTTTGCTGGCTGAGTGAGACTCAGCCCTCTGACCCTGGCACCCACAATCCAAAAAAGGAAGATATTCCTAAATAAAGATTTTAGGAGATCAACAATGCAAATTGGTGTGCTGTTTGGAATTTTGAAATTTTGGAATGATAAATTCACCAAAAACAATTTTCACAAAAAGTGGAAATAGTTGAAATATAACATTAAAGTGCTCCATTCTTATGACAATATGTCGCAACCTCTCTTACGAGGACTCTTAGAGCAGGCAATAAACATCAGTCTTGTTCTATGCATCTTCAACTTCAGGTGTATGATTCAAGGATCAATGATATGGATCGACCACTAAGTCGAAGAATAAAATCGAATAAGGGTGTAAAAAATAACACATATTTATTTTATGACGCGCACATTTCAAATATGAAGTGGAAAATAGACTTTTTTGCAATTTCTTGTCATCAACCATTTCAAAGCCGGACTTGGAAGCCTTTTACCAATCACTCTTCAGCGGCCTTTCCTTTGGCTTTTTTACCTTTGGCCTTTTTACCCTTGCTCTTCTTTCCTTTACTCTTCTTCCCTTTCTTGGCCTTCTTCTTGGGGGCTTCTTCCTCTCCTCGGTCAACACCTTGCTCGGATTTGTCAAAGTCCAATTCATTGAGGTTCAATGACTTTTCCAAAATTGCAGCACTATCAGCATCTGAAAAAAGGCAATTGAAAGTGAGGATCAAATTCAATCAATGGTAAATGGAGCATACTTCCACTTGAGAATATTACTGAACTTACACTCATTGATGTCAAATTCGTTTTGTCCTTGGGCAGCTTCAGCCAAGCTCATTTGAGCAAGAACCAAAAAGGTCAACAACACGAACGAGAGCTTCAAATTCATTTTTTGTGACAGCTCTGGAATTCAACGAAAAAAATGAGGTTATGGAAATAATTTTCAACGTTAAATACATACTAGAGCTTGACGAGAATATTCAAGAAACTGACTGAAATTTCGAGGAGGGTTTCGAGCTTTTATACCAAACCTTTCAGATTCTCAGTTGTTTTCCTTTCATTACAAGTGTGAATAGGTTAAAAACTAAGTGGACACTTGAAGTGAGTTTTGACCATAATTTTGGAAAGACTCCAAGTGTTTCCAGGAACTCGCAAACAAAAGGGATAATGGAAAATAGGAATTGCCTTGACTTGCCTCACATTTAGCTCCTCAAATTTCATGATCACTTTTTTTTGCACAAGTGACCCCTCCTAAAAGGTTGTCGGAAAACAAACTTTACTTGAAAGTGGTTGTTCATTTTAAGAGGGCTCGGTTTTGCGTTTAAAAATCATGAAATTTGTTTTTGTTCTATGTAGTTATTGCCTTTCAAAAACAATTATGTCTATAATAAATGCAAGTGTTCCCTTAAAACTAGATAGGACTGGCTTTGTCCAGAAATGACAGGGGTATTGTTTCTAAATCTATGATACATGTGTGTGGAGAAACGTCACCAAAAGAAATTTCACATTTTGTTATTTGGAAACGGCACTTTTTTTTAAATTTTTCCACGAGGTTTATTTTTTCATATTTTTCTCATTTTTTCAAACGTTAAAATCAAACGGCCTTGCATAGACAGCCGTGAAAAGTATGAAAGCTACTGTGGCCAAAATCTGCTTCGAATGGCGACATTTCTTCAGATGAATTGAAAGCCACTCTCCTTGATTGGAGGAATACTCAAGGAAGTCTGGGAGATCTCTGCTAAGATTCTTTTTGATCGTCAGATTCAATCCTTGACTCCAACTCAATAATTGGTCAGCATATTGCGACGGCTGGATTTCGGGGGGGGCAAGTCTCTCGATCTAGCACTGGCACCAATTCAACAAAGTGCCCGAGAACTGCATAACCCGAAAGCAAAATCTCTGGATCAACTTATTGTTGGTGAGTGAGTTTTAATTCCATGTCGGTTATTGCCAAGAGAACGGCCTTCAAGTCAACACCATCAAGACAAAGGCCATGGTTTTCCATAAAGGTCGTCTGCCTCCCACCTCCTTCCACATCAACAATAGTCCGATTGAAATCGTCAAGTTTTTTAACTATGTCGGTTTCACCTTCACCACCCAACTCTCCTTCACCAAACACCTCAAAATCGCAATAACCAAGGCCAAGGCCAGGATCGGATACATCTGCAATAGACTTCCTATCAAGAATCTTCCTCTGCCAATAGTTCTTCAACTCTTCCAGACTTACATCACCCCCATCTTCCTCTACGGCTTGCACCTCTGGCTTCCCAACTCCGCCCAATCCGCTCTCAAATCCGCCGATGCCACCTTCACCAAATTCCTCAAACGATACCTCTGCGTGCCCCAATATGCCAATAATGCATGGACGCATTTCATATGCGAAACCGAGCCCTTTACCACCGGGCTGGCAAGGTTAGTGTCCAACATTGTTAGGAACCTGACCTTTCCGGAGGTGATGTCCGGACATATGCTGTCCTTTCCGGTCAAAGACTTGACAACATCTTATTGTCCTTGGCCTGACATCCCTTCGGAATATTGGCGGCCTTCGTCCGGCTTCCTGCCCAACTCCATCAACGACGGGAACTGACGAAGGATCTGTTCAATCTGACCCACCCTATCTACTGCAATAACCAAGATTTTCATCATCTCCCTCTACCCAACTGTATTTGTATTGTCTGTCAATCTGCGGTTCTGTAAAGTGGCTAAATCGGAGATTTCTTCGTCCGTTTTTAATGAATTATTGGACGACATTAACACCCATGATGATCTTAAAACCTCCATCTCTTTTGATCATTCAACCGAATTTGGACTAGGAAATACTCCTCCAAAGAAGTAAATTTTCTTTTGAAACTCCTCTTCAACAAAGTGAATGTTTGGCCAAAAAGAAGTCCTGATCTTTTTTTCAATTTTAAACTTTCCCCCTATGTTATTAATTGTGCAAAACTTGAGGGGGAGTTACCCCTTGAAGTGAATCTCGACTACGAGCTCTTCTTTTAGCGACCTCGAATATTACAATCCTCTCCTCAACAATAACAAAAAAATCCATTACCTTCCTCTCCTCAACTAAAGGTTACGAGGAGAATGTCAGTTATAACGAGAATGACGCTGTAGTGTAGAAACCTTGAGGTTTTCAACGATGTTTATTCTTACATTTTTTCAACATAAATTCCGTTTAGTTCGATGCAGTTTTTACATCCCTCTAATCAACCCTCAAATGTATGTAAAACGCCATCTTTTGACAACACTCTTAGGACCCCTTGCACGGCAAATTTAAGCTCATTCTCATTGTCGAAGGTCTTCCAAGGCAATTATTTTTTCAATGACGGAAAAGACCAGAAGTCATTTGATGCCAAATCAGGTGAATAAGGGGGATGTCCAAGGAACTTGATCCTTTTCTTCTCACAGAAAGCCGTTGTTTCCTGGCTGGTGTGAGGACGGACATTGTCATGATGGATAAGCCAGTCCTTGTCAGTCTTGTTTGGCCTTTTCCTTCGAAAATGGGGTAAACACCTCTCAAAGGCTTTACAAAAGTAAGATGAATTTACAATGATTCCTTTGGAGACATAATGTTGGTAGATGAGACTATCTGAATCAGAAAAGAGGACCAGAGTGGCTTTCTTGGAGCTGGCAATTGTCTTTGCCTTGGGTGGGGGCTTTCCTCCCTCAACAATCCATTGCTTACATTGGATTTTGGTTTCTGGTGTGTACAATTGACCCACCGTTCATCACAAGTGAAAATTCCTTTGAGGAATTTTTGTCCTTGAAAATGATGCTTGATGAAGTCTCTTGAAAACTCCAGATGAGCCATCTTGTGTTCTTCTGTGAACAATGGAGGGATCCATATTGCACTCAGCTTGGACATGTGCAGATCTTCAACCAGGATTCAAAACACAGTTTTTTCTGAGAGGTCAAATGAAAAGGCAATATTAGCAACAGTCAGACGAGCATCTTTCTTTATAAGGTTCCTCACAACTTTCATATCTTCATGAGTTTGGAATGAATGTTGTTGATGCTTTACTTGCTTGGAATGAAACGATTCTCTTCTATCTTGGATTCACTAGTGCCTAGCAAAAACACGTCCTTTAGATATTATCTTGTCCCCATAAGCATTCTTGAGAAAATTGAAGGTTTCTTTGGCAGTTTTCCTTGCTTTTGCAAATGCAAGAGTGGTAGTGCGTTAAAGTTACATTTTGTGTTTGTTCAATTTTGGCAGGGGTGAGTAAAATGACAGTCAAGGATTCCGATTTTTTCGGTATTTAGCCCGATCAATCGGACATTTACAATAAGATAACAATTGAAGCCTAAACGAAAAGCAATCAATTGCGATTGATTGAAATTTTCACAAGCTACTCAAAAAAGAGTTAGAGCCTCATTCTCGTTATAGCTGACATTCCCCTCGTTATGTCCCTCGTTTTTGTAACCTCTATCTCGTCTAAGATTTTTTCTGTTTGCAAAGTTATATACAAAATTCCACTTTATATTTCAACCGTCGACATGACTCTCAATGGCAAAAAATGATGCCTATGATGTAGTGTGTGGAGCTATCAATACCACCTACATCTTATGTATTGGAGCTGACCAAGAATTTGAGGTTGAGTCCTTCAAGCGCAACCAGTGAAATGGAAATCACGTGCAACCTTTGAGCTTTGATGCACAAAATTTCTGTTCTAATGTGTCCAATATACCTTTAGAAGCTCGAAAATGTTTGTGTCAGGGTGCAATTTCTGGAGCTGTATTACTAGGGTGACCTCCCAGTCTTATGTACTGTGCTGCAGCTGCTCCTTAAAGGACCCAATAACGCTGCATATGGGTTAGATTTTTCCTTGAGCCACCCAAAATGGGACAGAAGCCCCCTTTTTGACGTGGAAGAACCAATTGCTATGGGATGTAATCTCAGTATACAAGATTATAGGTCATATGTTTTGGTTGTATTTGGTCTTGGAATGCTTGCTAGTTTACTTGAAGGTATGCTCCAAAGTCTACTTGAGAGTAAACTTTTCATTAACTTGATAAACACAACTCCTTTGAAGATTTCTGAAACCCAAACAAATCGCATTCAGTGATTTCATATACTAATTCAATTTGAACTTGTGGCACTCTGATAGTTTGTTGGGTGCAATTTTGACAAATCGTGCCAAACGCAATATGAATCGTCCAGTTCAAGTAAATGGTGTGAGCATATGTTTATGATGGCAACTCTAGAAAGTGTACTTGTTAGTACACTTCGTAGTTCAATTGGCTGGTTTTGTTGAGACAGCTGCCATTTTGAAAAGTAAGTCTCTCATTCCAACCTAGAAGTGCCTCTACATCTATGATCGTAAATTCATCCTCTCGAAACACTAATTGCCCGCTGGTTCAGCTATTCCCCATTTCTCCTTCTCTATTTCATATTACTCCATTCAACTCAAAACATTGATTGATCTCACAGGAGTATGCAAATTTTGGCAGCTAATTTAAGGAAACACTGGAAGGAAGTTCGCTTGCAGTTCGATTGATCAGCGTTGAAGTATTCAAATGGGAGTGCTTCCACAACGTTGGAATGCTCCTCTCTTGGCGTGCTTCTCGGAGAACTTCTCATCAATTAAACCTGATGCTAAGCCCAAATAGCGACCCAGCTTGCTAGAAGTTTACTTGAAGTCAATGGAACTAGCACATGTTTGTACATGCTAAACATATGAGCGTTGGAAAATTTTGACGTATCTACTTGTTGCACCTTGGCACCGGTGGTACACTTCTCTTTTTCATGAGTTGCTTGGTGTACTTCTGATTCAAGAAAGCTTATGCTATCAGCAAAACGGCTGAAACTGCCTTGAAGTTGCCTCGAAGTCAACTTTGGTAGCACACCTTGGAATACACAAAACATCTGACCTTATGTGTATTGCATGAGTGCTTCTACACAGGATTTCAATATATCTCGAAAATTGAAGCGAATGAATCTCAATGGGTTATATCCAATATGGCAGGTGGTAAGACAATATCCAGACACTACTAATAATGCCATGTCTGCCTACATCACAACAAGAAATACTATTGGACCACATTCATTGAGAAATGTAAGACTTGACAACTGTCAATTCGAAATTGAAAAATAAAATTAGAGTTGAAGAAGTCACTTCCTTTTTTTGCTTGCCTAAATGCTAAATTAACCTTTAGAGGAATTCCAGTTCTTAAGGTTTTTGGGTTATTACAAGGAATCTCATCTCGTGCTACGCTCAGAGATCCGCAACCAAAGCATTCCCAAGATTCTTGGGAAGATCGGCACCCCAATGAGACAAATAACATTTGATTCGTTGAAATTGCTAGTCATTTTATTTTTCCATTTTTTGTCATTCTTTGACCCTTCATTGTTCAATTAGCATTTTTTGCCAAAGTATCTGTCCCCAAAATAAGGAAATTTGATGCCTTTCTTTTGTCTAAGAACTTTCTTGACACACTCTATGATGGATCGCCTCCCTCAGTATATTTGCTCTTATCTTGCTTCCAGCTAATCAGTGGTAATTAAAAATGAGGTATGGCCAGTCGATTGGTTATTTGTCCGCATATATTTGAAAACATTTTATAAGAAAAAGCCCAAAAATGAATGGTTTGAGCCAATCAGTGTTGGCGTTTTGGTTTTTTTCATCCCCTGACATTCGTGTTCAGAAAAACCGCCAAGAAAGCTTCAATTTATATTCATTGACAATGAGATAAACTAAGATAAAATCAAGATAAGCTTGAAAACAATTCTAATGGAGGCTTTAACAGAAACTTTGAAATACATTCTCGTAAATGAATTTCTATTCGTGGATTGACTTTGCATTCATTAGCTGATCAAGCGACAGTATCAAAACAAAGAGAAAAACTGTTCAAGCCTTAGAGGACTATAGAGAGGCCATTGTCGTCATATTGTCTGCCTTGTTTCTAGCTGATACTGGCCAAAGTTGCCCATAGGTTGCGTGAAAAGGCAAATATTTCCGAAGAATATCGTGAAATACTTGCCCAAACAAGTGGAAGATCAAAGCACAAATGAAAGTGCACAAGACATATTTTCAATGCCAAATCCTATAATCGCGTGAACTAATTAATGCCTGTGAATCAAATCATCATCTTCATTGAGCACCTTAGTATAATTTGGGAGAAGCAAAGCGTAGACAGGAGGCCACAGGGCCAAAAAACTAATGCTTTTCAAAAATGTGCCTTCTACAAATACATTTGTTTGGGCAAGTTTCAACAAGTTCCTGTTGATAAACGGCCCTTGCTGCCCACAATGAAATTTCACGACCGGCCTGCTTTAGTATCTCCACTCTATAGACCTCTATGGAGAAGACAAACAAGTGAGTTGCCAACACATTCGTCATTCATAACTCGTTGTCGAGAGGAGTTCCACAGGAGTATTTTACAGAATAAATCAGCCTGAAAACTAGTGTATGGGAATGGTTTGACATGGCTTTTGGGATTCCAACCCACTTCAACCTTGCTTAACAAGTGACTCTACTTGGCCTGGAATTGCAAGTTGCTCATGCTCCAAGAACCAACATGGAAAGGGCCTCTTCATTTGACTTTTGTGTGATTTGTGACAATCATGCGAAAAACGAGGCCTTGACAGCAAGATCCCATTCATATTTGTTTTGTTATCCAAGCCTTATACTATTTATATCAAGCAATGGAGAATAATTGTTGAGGTAAAGATGGTGCGAAGTTGTGAAAGAGTTAAAGACTGCATACAATTTAAAATCCCTCCATACCCGTTTATTTCATTTATTTGTTGATTGTGGTATTCACATCTTCAAAGGAAGCCTTCGTCATCTAGCGTAATTATTTTTACAATCGGTAGGTCACACTCTTCAGATTATAACAAATCATTAAAACCAGATGAATGTGCCTTTAACCGAGATTTCAATAGTTCTTCATCCTTAGGGGGTCAAAAAGTTGTGATGAATTCAATTCTGGTTATTATTGGTAGTTGGTGCTACATATGAAGTACGGTAAACCTTTGTCATTAACCTAGTTCCAATTTATAAAATCAACATAATATGTAAAGAAGTTCTAGTGCTTATACTTATTGGAAATAAGTATCAGCACTAGTCAATTTCATTTTGAGACAAAGTAAATAACAATTGCACCCACACTCTGTTAATGCAAAAATGGGTTAGACAATGAACGCAAAACATGTTACTACAATTTGGTTGGGATTACCTATATTCCAGATTTTTTAATAGTTATTCAAGTGTGGATAATTTAACACTGGTCTGGAAAGGAAACCTGTGGACACTGGAGATGTTTCTTGCTCTTTATTTCTCAAGAACTGCTTCACACAGAACATTATTTGCCAGGAGACTAGTATTTGTCGCTCAACCATTTTTTTCGCCTCGAGTTTTTTAAAGCCGTTTTCTATCAGAGGCTTTGGAGACTTCAATAACTTTTTACATGCTGAGAGGATGCTTGACAAGGATAAACATATGGTAGACTTCTCATAAAAACTTAAAGTTTGTTGTAACATATTTGAGACAAGCTTAATTTCTGAGGATCATCACATGATTTGCTTGATGGGTTTTGATGTTACAATACCTCCTTTTCCACACTGGTGTTAATCTTGTCCTTCATTAAACAGGAGAACAAAGGCTGTCTTTTCTATATCTTTTCCAAATCCGGAAAGTTTGCACTTGAGGAAACACATCCAATAACTTTTTCATCATATTTGTTGCATTCTTGATAAGGTAACTTTCTAGCAGATTTAAGTAACGCATGGTATAAAGCTGCCAAAGATACATTGAAACGTAATCAGAAAGCACCTCTTTCTGGTTGTTTTTATGGTTAGGTTTTCAAAGTTTTGTGCAGGAAGATCGTTGGTGAAGTATAGGTTATTGGTCACCTTTACTTTGAAATTAACCTGACTAGAGTGGGAAATTCACAGATAAAGCACTCCACAAAACGATTCTGATTTTTTGAAAAAGTACCTGAAACTACCCATTACCTATTTTTTGGAGGGTACTATCAAAATCATACAGCTGTCAAGTAAACCATGACACCAAAATTTTTCTTTGGCGAGCCAACCCCATTTTCTCAGTACATAACAAATCACCTTGACAAAGTCTCATGTGAAGAAAAATGGGATTACTTTTTCCTACAAGATTTCGTGAATCTTTTCGTTAGCCTCCCAGTCCAGTGAAATCCAGTGGTTCTTGGCTCAATCAATTAATCAATCAATCAACAACAATAACATTTGAATCTTGAATCTGCTTTTGCGGAAGACTTCTTCTCATATCATCATAACATACGAAAACCCAAAACTGAACTGTCGCCAATAACATCTCCTTGGAAAGGTCACAAGGAGTGGTGAAATAAATCTTATTTAGCCTTCAGAGCAACATGTTTGCCTTAGATTTGCGATAAACTTTGATGGAAACCAAATTCGTCGTTTAGGAGCAATGAATTAAAAATACCAGAGTGTAGAAAGTTGAAGAGAGCTGCGTGAGTAAACAATTTCACTTGTTCATATTGAGAGAGAAATATTTTGCAAGTTCTTCTTTCTTTAAAAAATATATCAAGTGAAATTTCCGAAACCAAAGCAGACATGCACTATAAATATTTGAGCTTAAGCAGGAACCCCTGAAAGGGGTATTTATACTATTATATAGGTTATCCCTGGCTTAAGATAAAAGTAGAGCTTAATTATTGTGTAAAAGCTCCGAAAGAAAATTTATTTTGCTCCTATCCTTTTATGTCCCATAGAAAATCAGAATGTTAAGGTGGAATAAATATGGACATGATTAAGAAGTCCGATGGTTTCGGCTGCGGTTGAGAGCCTATTCGGTACCTCTGTGCTGGGATCCGGATTGAATCTCCCTAATTATCCTTCCAATTTCTCGTATAAAAGTGTGTAAGAAACAGGAGACTTCAACATCAAGAATGGTTGTTCCAATTTTCTTAAATGTATTTGTGACTGAAAGTAAGTAAAAAAGGTTCCAAATGGGAAGAAGTAAACATGGTAATGCGCATAATAAAATCTTACCAAACTATGGGAGACTGGTTAATGAATATAAAATGTTGAGAAAGGTGCTATTACAGATGATAATCGTATGATGAAATGCGAGGACTGTGAGTAGAAACTGTTGCACTTTGTTTCGAACGCAGATTCAGCAACTGAACCAAAGCGGGAAATTCAACTCTCAGAACAACCTCACTACCTTTAAGGTAGATTACATGTATCAAAAACTGCACTTACCAATCTTGTAAAGATGAGCAATCATAACGGGAATGGTACACTTGTAAGAAATTCATTGCCAAAGAATACACCTTTTCATTTGCCCACAATACGCACACTCCTTCGGCAGTTATGTACCCTTGAAAGCTAAAGTGCACCCTTTCTTCTTGAGTTCAGCGCGCTTCGTTCCTTCCGCATTGAGGGTTCCTCTCATGCACGTCTGAGCGGTTTAAGATAGATCGAGAGGACCAAACAAGCTTGTCCAAGCTTAGTTTGAAACCAATCGCCGGGGGGTTTGATTCCTGAACACTCACATCTTGACAAGAAAAGGTTCAGCTTCAAGGATGGTAGGATTTTATGTTGATTTATTTAAAATCTGAACAGGGTTTGTTTTTCAATGACATAGAATGAATTAACTTAAATTGAAGTACGTAACTTGTCATATTTTTAAATAGTTCTAACTTTTATTTGCTTGAAAAATCAGTAATAGACAAAATTCTTCATTGCATTTCCTTTCAGATTGTCAACAATGTAATGTCATCTCAAGAAGAGCCACCTAAACCCCTCACAACCTTTGAAAGGGTCAAAAAATTCTTCATGAAATACTTCCTTGATGGTAAAACAAATCATCCTTGTCTTATTGAATGTAGCAAAACAATGCCCTATGTACTTTGCAGGTCAAAACCTCAGCACTGATCAAGCCAATGCTATTGAGAGCCTCCGACATGATGCTCCTTGGAGAGAGAAAATCTTGGTAAGGCATCGTCGTCTGGTAGGAATTCTCATTCCACTGATCTTCTTCCAACTTGGTTGGTGGACGCAATCTGTACGGTGGAACTATTTCCAATACTTTCCTGATCGGTATATTCTTTCAATTACCATGGTTTTTGGCGCCACCATTGCAGGTAAAGTTTGAGATATAGTTATATAGATATAAATATTGTTAAGCTCCTTCTATTCTTACCAATTTATTCTAGTGGTTATTGCAGGAACAAAGAGACATATTTTTTAAGGCTTGATTAAATGTTTTAAAAAGCCAAAAGATTTGCTTGGAACCAAGCCAAAAAAAAACTTTAATATTATAGTAAACACAGGCCATTTCATATTTAGAAAGGAAATCATTAATAAATACACCGTGCATAGAAAGTTTTGGAAGTCATATTAAACCTGCTGTAACTCTGGTGTTAATTCAAATTTCACGCTCAAATTTGCTGTCGAGAAAGCTGAATCTATTTGACACCAAATCTTAAATGTACAATTTTTTGAAAGATGCCTTCGGAAACTACAATGGAACTTCATACCTCCATCATTACGCTGCACAAAAACGGCCACTCCAACTCCACCATCCACAAGACTCTTATGAAGTTCAAGGTGACCTACAAAACTGTGTACAACGTCATGAAACGTTACAAGGAATTGGGTTCGGCTTTGGACAGGCCATGGAGCGGGCGACCAAGGACGGCCAGGATCTCTGACCGTATCAAGAGGGTCAGGTCCAAGGTGGCGCACAACCCGGCCAGGAGCATGCGCAAAATGGCCAAAGACGAGGGCATCTCTGAAGGCACAATGAGGACCATCATCAAATCCGACCTGGGGATGAAACCATTTAAGAAGGTCAAAGTTCAGCTACTTTCTGAGGCTACAAAGACCAAGAGGTTGCAGCGAGGCCGCATTCTTCTCAATGAGGTCAACACTGATAGGGTTGTTCCAATTTTGTTCACCAATGATTTTTAATGTTCAAGTGGTCCATGGTAATCATCAGAATGACCGGATTCTGGCAAAATCCACTCAAGACATCCCTGTGGAACTGAAGGCAGTCTTTAGAAGACAGAAAACGGCCTCTGTGATGGTCTGGGCCAGCATCATGATGGACGGGCGAGAAACCCTCCTCATCTTCATCCCCGAGGGGGTCAAGGTGAACAAGGAGGTCTATCTGACCATGCTAAAGGACCAAGTCCTTCCCTGGGGTCTGGCCGAGTACAGGGAGTTGTCGTTCTGCTTCCAGCAGGACAGGGCTCCCAGCCACACCGCAAAACTCATCCAGGACTGGTGTCAGCGCCATTTCCCCGCCTTCTGGCCCAAGACATTCTGGCCACCATCAAGCCCTGATCTCAATGCCATGGACTTTAGCATCTAGTCCATCCTTGAGGCCAAGGCCTGTGCTCGCTCCCACAGCAACATCAGCTTGCTGAAGTCAGCCCTCAAGTCAGCATGGGATGAGATCTTGCCCGAGGTCGTGTATGCCGCACGCTCCCAGTTTCCAGAACGTCTTCATCATGTGATCTGCCAAAAAGGCTGTTACGTCAAACATTAATAATAAAATGATTCAAAGATTAGGTACTGAAGTACTTATGGTTCAAATTTGGAAGTAACTACTTAATTAGGTAAAGATCATTCACTGTAGATGCCAATAACTAAAGTTCAATGAGGCTATTGTTTGTCACCACGAAATAACCATGGCAATAGTTAAAGGTTCAAGCACATTGTATTTTTTCTACATGAAATATGTGGCAAGGTGAAGGCATGTTAGGTTCAAGTTCTCTTTGTTACATAAAATGATTTCGACTGGATGCTTGAAACGTGTTCAAAAGCTCAATCAATGTCAATTGGAAAGGCGGGAAAAATCGGTCAAAGTTGGCGCAAAATTCAAAAGAATGATCACGTACTTTCGCTTGATTCACTTTTTGTGACTTCCCGAACTTTCTACGCACCCTGTATGGCATTGAGCTAAGACGGGCTTTGTGGCAACTCAGGAATGAAGACTGTACTCTCTCTCAAAAAAACAGGACAGAAAATGTTTGTTTTTTGTTTATTCTAAAAATACAGATATCTGAAAAGCATTGCTTTTGACTTTGCTTTAGCTTTCTTGGATCATAGGATTAATTCATTAATCCATTGGAAGTTGATTAATCCCTTACATCGTTCAGTAAGATGGATTAATTGATTTATCCATTGGAAATCAATTAATCCTTGACTTTGTTTTGTCAGATGGGTTAATTGATCAAATAAAAAATGCCATTTCTTTTTATTTGTGTTTTTTTCTTAACAATTTACAAAAAGTGTCCCCAAAAAGCTTGAAATTGAAGATTCCAGAAGACCTATGAACCAAGCAAAGGTAAATTCTGGTACAAACAACTTAAAAAATTGGAATGATAAATTCATGTTAATGAATGGTTGATGGATTTTCAAATACTGAGGATGGGAAATGTGCAAAAAATCAAGCACAATTTCTGAAATTCAACAAGAGGTCGGTTTCTGATGATCAGTCCCTACTGTCAGCAGGATCATTCTTGGATCTCTTAACATACATATTAGAATATGGAGAGTCTCTTATGAATCGGGAAGTCTTTAGTGAATGGAGTTCGATGTCTATGTGTGTTGTCATTGTGGATTTCATGATCCATCTGGCAATGTAATTTGCATAATTTTCCCAACAAGTCTGTTTCATGCACCTCTTTTTATGGTGCTTGATGGGTTTATGTTTAAGTCAATTTTGCCTGAAATTTAGGGCCTCAGCATTGTCGACTTTTAAGGCAACACTTACCCTTTAAGATCACCCTCTAAGTTAGTTGCACACTAACCTTCACTTGTGTCACTTAAAATAAACTACAACCAATCTTTTTAAGGAATGACCTCTGAAGGTGGAGGAGCTGTGGCTTTTCCTGTCATGACTTTAGGACTGGGGATTCAGCCAGCTGTGGCCAGAGATTTCTCACTTATGACTCAATCCTTTGGCATGACTGCAGCAGCCTTCACAATACTTTGGATGAAAATCCAATTAGATATGAACTCTGTGCTGTTTTGCAGTGTTGGTGCTACCTTTGGCATGATTTTTGGTAAGTCAACCTAACACCATGTATGTTCAAGGAATAAAAGGGACTTCAATCTTTACTTCTAGGTCTGGAATGTTTAGATGATTTGATTTCTCCCCCAATTAAAAAGCTTGGCTTTGTTTGTGTTGAGTCATAGCTCACGCTCATTCTAGTCATGCTCACGTTCTAGTCATCTCGCTCTATATAAATATGTATGTCTAGTCAAATAAAGAGTCAAACTAGTTTCGTCCATGACTTAACATGGCGCAGTCGGTTTGTCCGACCTGCTGCCCTCAGTTCATGGAACTTGTGAATCGTGATAGTGCCGTTACACCCGTGGACATCCGAGGACAGTAGG
>CM021317.1:1770639-1783390 GCA_010645155.1 Tigriopus japonicus | reverse complement strand
GTTAATCCATGGCAAAAGTGTGTACCCCAGGATGCTTTGGTAGGCCTTGGTGGTGAGACTCTCTCCAGTGTGGGGGACATCTTCTTCCTGTTGGACCCCAGGACACCCAGGGCTATCCATTGGGTGAGGTGCTTGCCCTGAGAATCCCCTTGACCTCCTCTGTTCATTGTGCCAACCGTCTGCCGATGTGTAATTACAGACATCAAACTCAATGACACTGACAATGTCCTTTTGTCTTATTCCGGTGCAGAAAAGATCTGAGACTCTTGTTCACGTAATTTCGGTCCTATGTTGCTTCAAAAGCCTTCTGCACATTTCTGTACTTAAAGGTAATTTGATTGACTGGCTCATTTAGGCTAAAAATTGGCAAGACACCACCGGACGTTTTTGCTGCCTATCTATTTCCCTTTTCTTACATTCATTGCCCTGACTCTTCTCATATTTTAATTTAGAGCTCAGTTGTGTCTACAGGATCCAAATTAGGAAATGCTTATTGATTAAGCCTGTGGCTCTGCTGATGGCTCACTACTGTTGTGGACTTTCCTCTACAAAGCACATATTGACTAAATGTTTCTTATTGACTAGAAATCGCGTTGGGCGAGAAAGAGGTCCATAACTTCACTGCATCAGCTATTATAACATATATAGAGAGAACTTGTGCCACTTAATTTCAAAACGTACTTTTTTACAGTTGCAAATGCATGGATTAATGTATTCAATGCAAAAACTATATTTTTAAGCGAAATTCATCAAAGTTAACAAACCTGTGTCTATTAATTTCAGTTAATGTAATTATTTACAATTGCACAATTAATTAACGACGACAAATTCAAGCAAAGACTCAAGGCCAACATTCAACGCAAAATTATCATCCTCTCTCTGAAACTGAATTAGAATTTGCGTTTTGAATTTAAAGAAAAGCGACCGATTCCCCTGTACTACTAGATAAACACGGCGTTTAATTGAGCTTGAGAAGTCATTTTTGAGTTCCAAAGACATTTGAGACCAGTTTTGAAATGAAGAGACAATGCCACATATGAAAGTAAATTCTGTTAATTAGGTCACTGGCCAAAAATTGATATTAAGTCACTTAAAACAGGCTTAAAAACAAGTTTATGAAAATGTTCTCTTGGATAATTGTTAGGCACACTTAGGTCGATAATTGTTCAAAATGTTGGTGAAATCTATTTTGCCGTTCATTTTTAAATGGGTATTTTCGAACACCATTCTCGAAGGACACAATCGGACTTTAGTTGATTCATATTAAAACAAGGGCTCAATAGATTTCGTGGATATTTTGGGTGAAGACAACCATGAGACCACCTTAGTAAAAGGTGAAAAGAAAAATGCAGAAAACGTGTTTTAAGCATGTTTTAAGTGACATTATATCAATTTTTGGTCCGTGACCTAATTAACAGAACTCACTTTCATGTGCGGCATTGTCTCTTCACCTCAAAACTGGTCTCAAATGTCTTTGGAACTCAAAAATGACTTCTCCAGCGCAATTAATCACCGTGTAAAATAATAGTTGACAAACCAAATGTCATTGCAATAACGTAAGTTTAATTGAAATTGCAATTACGTCACAGGTCTTACGATTAAAAGTACTTTCATAACTTATTCAAAAATAAACGATGAATGATTTTTAAGTTATATTATTTCTCAAGCTCAAGTTGCGCGCTTTTCGTCATTTAGTGTTTGATGCACGAGAAGAGACAAAGCGTTTATTGTTTTTGGGTTCACAAAATGATTTGCTCGGCCCATTTTGGTAAATCCAAGTCTTTTCTTTTTAAAGCATCTATTCAAAGTTACTCGGTCCTTTGAAATGATATGTACAATACGTTTGGATATCTCTACTTACTCCCGGTTGATTAAATGCTCAGTTTATTATTATGAGACACATTAAAATCAAACATGCTGGATTTGGATAAACATGTTGGATTAAATAAAACGGGTAGGACTTTTGGCAGAGTTATGCTCTTTTGGTTTTTAGGGTCAAAAAGCTGACGTCAACCTTTTGTTCATTAGGCAATAGGCCTTATCTCCCGTAAAATATGTCGACACTACTAGATACACTAAGATAGATATTGGCATTCGTAGGCTAACACTCGGTGCCGATGATTCACGCTGGTGATTGGTCAAGAGCATTCAGTTGAACATTCAGCTAATTCTCACAAAGTTCAATAATAAACAAGAGTAGTTCTTCTTTGTTGATTTTGTAGTGCTTTTACTTGGTGATGGGGTTGCCAATTTACCTATGTGAAATCAAATTCCCCTCTGTCTACCAGTATTTATAAACCCGTTTTTTCTTTAAAGAGCACCAAAAGGCATGGCATCCCTGACTGTAGTGACTTCTGAGCAGGGTTGCAAATCAAACTCCCATTCGTGTTCGCTCATATACAAGAGCAAAGCACCCATTCTCCAAGCAGTAACCCTACCTTGCAACCTCCCGTAAAAAAACTTGCGCAAGCCGAGATTTCACATCACTGAGATTTTGTTGTCAATCACCCGATCATGTGACATTAAATGGCCCTTGTTTCAACTCCAGACTAATTCAAATTCACTTTTTTCATATCAGGTAAATACCTTAAACACATTTCCAGCAGACTTGAGGATTTTCAATAACTAAACTGCCCTATCAAATGAGTGAAATAGTTTAGATGTGTTTCTTAGAAGTAAAGGTTCCTTTAATCATGAACGTCGGCTTCCCGCATGATGAATGACGTCACAGACAGTCCGTGCTGGGTCGGGCAATCATAGATTTGAATGCCAATCTCTGAGAGGGTCCCTAGGCACTACCAACTCGAAATCCATAAATGTTACTACTGGACTGATGGAACTCGAAATCGAACTAGTTCGAGTGTTGCCAAATTCGCCCCTGTTTGGGTCTTTGCAATAAGTTCATACAACCTGCCCTTTTGAACAATAATGTACTTCGAGTTAAAACTGGCAGCACTCGCAACTCGAAACACATGACTAGCCCAAGAAGCACGGAAATCATGGAGTGGGAGGCTAGAAATGAGAATTATGATTTCCAGTAGAAATAAACCATTTGCGTTCTTCTGCAAATGAGACCTGGCTTGCATTGAGAAGAACACGTATTTTCAATTTCAGCTCAATCGAATGCCGGAGTGAAAAGTTATGCCTTCTCAAATTTATGTACTAAAGAGAGCATAGAATGAATGAGTTCGCCCTTTTGAGATAAAACGATTACCAGAAAAGGGTTCATTCATTCTCGATAGGATTTGCACTGAACTTTGAGTGAGCATAACTTTTGTCTTCGACGTTCGATTGAGCTGAAAATTAAAATACGTATTCTTGTCAACATATGCAAGGTCTCATTTGCAGAAGAACGTAATTGAATTGGTCTTACTGGAAATCATTATTCTCATTGTTGGCCTTCCACTCCATGGATCTAGTGCTTCTTGACTTAAAGCAAATTTCAATGACTCAGGGAAAAGTTTTAACCCCAAAATAACTGGTAACATATGTTGCGAGGTGCTGCCATCAAACTAGGGAAGGAGATCAGAGGAGGTGTGAAAGGTATCTGATACTGTATGTTTTCAAAAGCATTCATGGGCTCTGTCCTAACCCAGGATTTGAGATCAGTTGTAGCGATCGTAGAAGTTTTACATGTGCTCTGAGAGCACCTCCAAATCCAAGGGAATCGAGGCTAGTTCCATCAATGAAGTCCTCCTCTCTTCTTTATCGGGCTCCTTCATTGTTCAATTTGTTACCCACCATTAGTCTTTGTCGGGAATATGTAGGAGCTGATCCTCTAACAGCATTTAAGGCAGGATTGGACAAATTTTTGAATACTATTCCTGACCAACCCACTATTCAAGGGTTGTGTAGATCTGCCATCAGTAACTCATAAGTAGATCAAATTTCGTATAAACGGTAATTATTGAAACTATGTTAATCATTAAGTCTCTTTACAGGGAATCCCATTCCTTGTAGCAGTATTATAAAATCCACCCCCTCCCCTCCCAAAAAAACTAAGGCCAGATATATTGATCATTGTTCAATGTAAGTACTACAAAAGCCCTCAAAGTTGTCGTCGACTTCTCCTATACAATTGAAATCCTTGGAACTATGTTAACAACATTGAATAATTGTTGTACTTTAATCAAAACTAGTTTTGCTCAAACAAAGCAGGTTTTTTATCTCAGGGAATCTCGGAAAAACGCATGAAAATTGCCAACAATTGCACAAAACTTGAAAAATTGCAAATAAACAAGAAAATTGAAAACTTGAAAAGAAGGGAGTTAAAGCTTGGTTTGAAAAAATAATGTAATTGAAATGTCATTGTTATTAATTACATTTGAAAATAAAGTGATTGTAATTGTATTTAATTACTTTTGACACCAATGTAACTGTGATTGTAATTAGTAGTGATGGACCGAAAGCGCTTTCAGCCGAAATTACGGCCGAAATTTTGGTTTCTGTTTTGGTTATGCCTACTGAAACCGATAGCAGACATGCGTTATAAAAGATAGAGTTTGACAACCAAATCGGATTTTTTTGGTAAAAAAACTGAAATTTAAGTTTTTTTTTCAAAATTTGCGACTACTCAACATCTAACACATGAGTAATTCAAATTTTTAAGGCGAATTTTGTATTTATACAATTTTGTTGTCAGCTGCTTTCGGTTTCGGTTTCGGTGTCGATCCATCACAAATAATTAATTACACTTTCTAAGTAATTGACACAGGCCTGATTTTTTGATAACTCGCCGTTAACTGCCTTCAATTTCAAACCACTGGGGATGTACCAAAGGCATTAAAACTTAGCAAAGTGAAGGGCAGATTTTAGGAATTTCTCTACCTCTATTTTTCAAAAAATGCGATAAATGCCGCTTGAGGTCGCTTTTTTCGACTGTCAATATGTCACAGATTACCTACACGAGCGGCGAGCATATGGTCACAATGGTACAGTGGTTCTCAATGTGTATATATGTTTAAGAACCTTGATTGTTGCTTTTTTGAATAATAAAAGACATGTGGCAACCTCCGATCTGAATAAGTGTTTTGTGTTTTCTTTATAGTGGTACAAAATACGTAACCTAAGCCTCCCAAAACCATATCACCAAGGATTAGGCGTTTCACACATATTTTATGGCATTATATGCTGTACAAATATTAACAAACGTCCAAGAATCAGAAATAATTAGGAAAAATTCTGATTAACAACACAAATAATAAGCCTCGTCATAATGGGCTCCAATACCCCACTTGCAAAAGCACGTAGTACATCTTACGATTTTTGCTTTGTCGTAAGGAATTGACAAACTCTATTCATTCATTCATTCTAACGGTCAGACTGCACTCTAACGGCATGCATTGAGTAAATTACATCCTTGGCTTGCAACTCTAAAAAGCACTTGTTATACTAGCTACAATAAAAAACCGATGGCCAATTGTCATGCTGGAATTGATATAATGTACATTAATCCAAGACATTAAAAGAATCGACCTCGGAATCGTTGGAGGTTAAACATACGGAAAATGTCGCTCAAACTTCGGCGAACATCACCATTATCGTTGCCGTCGTTCCTGACCTCCCGTCCTTGGAATCCATTACCATCTTGGAATCCATTTCCGCCTTGGAAACCGTTATTTCCTTGGAAGTTATTTCCACTAGGGAATCTGTTACCCCCTTGGAATCCACTTCCCCCAGAGAATCCGTTGCCCCCTGTCACTCCATTATCTCCAGGAAACCCATTGCCTCCAGAAAAGCCGTTGTTTCCTTGGGCTCCGTTGCTTCCAGAGAACCCATTGCCTCCTTGGGCTCCATTGCTTGCAGGGAATCCATTGGTTCCTTGAGCTCCGCCATTGCTTGATGCCGAACTTCCAGCTCCACTATCCAGGTTAACAGGTCCTCCAAAACCACTTCCCGAACTCCCAGGACCTTAAATTACACATTATTTTAAATGGAGATTTTTGAGGGTACCAAGGAGGGGGGGCAATATATAATATTCCTTTACGTTTTCTTCAACAGGCTTTGAAGGTGAAAAAGATCAAAAATGCCATGGACAACAAAGGAATTTGTGTACAAATTTTGAGCCCCCCCCCCTCAAAAAAAAAAAAAAAACCTTACCTGAAGCGACATCTCTGCCGTTTCCACTTGAAAATCCTCCACTGGCTCCTCCACCGTTGATCCCTCCAGGAGGAAATCCTCCTGCACTACCACCACCACCACCACCACTTCCACCACCACCGCTTCCACCACCGCCATTGCCTCCACCACCATTGCCTCCACCGCCATTGCCTCCACCGCCATTGCCTCCGCCGCCATTGCCTCCGCCGCCATTGCCTCCGCCGCCGCCGCCACCACCACCACCTCCACCACGGCCATCTGTTAGATAAAAGAATGTAGATATTTAGATACAGTGCTTTTCTGTTAAACATTCAGTTTTGTCGCAACTCGAATGAGAATTTTTGATTGTTCTCCAACTCACAAAATCCTTTACCAAAGAAATTTACTTACAAGCAAGGCTGACATGTGCCACAGCCAAAAGCACAACGAAGGAGGTTATCACTTTTGCGTTCATCGTGCCAAGAAGTTTAAAGAAATCACTTCCAGAATAGAATTAGTTGCAGACGTGAAGATTCTAATGCGGATAGCTGCCTGGACGTCAAGGAACTGACTTTTCAAGAAAAATTACGATCTTTTATATCGACAATGCCAATAGTTTTTGACGCCTGTCTTAGTCTTTGATTGACAGGTTTATTCAGGTGCATCTTTTTGACAAAAAGGAAACTTGCGATCGCAAAATATTTCTCCAAGGCTACATTTGATATTTCTTCTATTTTCAAGATATTCTGGCATTGCTTACCTGCTCTTTGGACAAGCACATTGATGACATTTTCATCTCGTTTCGTTTTCGTGCAACTATGAGTAGATTTTGCTGAATAAAGGCGTGAAGGAAGAGCGCTAAATAGAGAAATCAAAAGAGAGTTAAGAAATCAACTCTCTTCACCGCGCTTAAAAGGTTTGCATTAGCCCTTTATTCCTAACGTTCACAGAATTGGAACATATTTTTTTAGCAAACCAAGACGGGTTCAAGCCTTCAATTTCTAATAAAAGCATTAAGAGTGTTATATACAGTGGACCATTAAGAAGAAGAAATAGTCATTTCGTGACTGCAGACCTTTGTTGTTATTGTAAGTGAAATTACAATTACGTAATTGCAATTACATTTCCAAGTATTTGTAATTGTAGTTAGTAACATTTGAGATCAAAGTAATTGACTTTTTCAATTATAAATTTCGATTACATTGTCACCTACAAAGGAGATTTTGGGATTAAAATTTTAGCAGATATTCCACCACCTTTCCCATATTTTTCAGTATGCAAATCGAATCATCCAGAGTTCAAAATGCTTGGATGCTCTTCGCATATTTTTCACTAATAACTAGGGCCCAGAAAAATATTTGCAAAAAAAGTGACAAAATATCCAATATATATATTTTCTTCAAAAGGCCGAAATATTTGGAAAAAAGCCGAATAATTAAGAAATATTTTTTTGACAAGGCCATTATTTGGTAATTTTTGTCCATGTGCACTGATTTTCAAAATTTGTTTCTGGTGAATTTGAAGCATTTGGCCATTTTTGGAGGCATACTTAAATGTAATTGATTCAAAAACACAATTTTCAATTTGCCTCAATAGATGGCGCCGTTTTTTTTCGTGTATGACAGTAATTTTGGCTGCAAATGTCAAATTTCAGGAGAATTGCCATTTTTTAGAGGTGTTTGTATTTTTGGTTCATTTTTGGTAAGTCCTATTGAGCCTTGGTCGTTCATTTATTTTCCTCAATTTTGCCCGAAATATTTTTTCTGACTCAAATATTTGAGAAATTTTTTGTTTTTTCCATGAAAAAGCCAAAATATTTAAAAAATCGAGGAAAAATGGATAAATTTTAATTATCCTGGCCCTACTTATAACGAAAGGAATACCAGTTGAGTTGAAAGATAATGCAATTAAAAAGAAATTGAATGTAATTGAATTACCTTTTGCAAGTAAATAACCGAGTGTTCGGAAAAAATTTACACACTCACTAAAATACTAATAACTTTGCTAACGCTGCTCAAAACTCGAAAACCGAGCCAGAACTAGAATCAACTACCTCTTTCTGACCTGTGTTGTAAAAATCAACAAAATTGGTTGAGCCATTGTCGAGAAAATGTCCTCCGAACGCGACAGGCGAGTTTCTATTCTTGCGCTATTTGAGGCAGACAACACTCCTACCAAGATCTCCCGGCATTTGGGTGTGTCCTGCAAGACCGGTTACAACGTGACTAACAAGAAAACTCCCGAGCGGATGCCTGGAAGTGGCAGGAAGCCCAAACTTGATCCGGAACAAGTGCGAAAAGCTGTCATGGCCGAATCCTTGAAGTCAATCAGATCCCAGGCGGAAGCCGTGAGGGAAACGTCGTCCTTCAACAAGATGGGGCCCCAGCACACACCTCCACGGTGGCTCAGGAGTTCTTGAGGGGGAAGTCCGACATTTTGAGTTTCTGGCCAAAAAACTTTTGACCACCATACAGCCCCGATGCCAACCCGCTCGATTATGCATTGTGCCGCACGTGGAGTCCAAGGTCTGCCGCATTCGCCAGCCCAATGTCGAGACCATGAAGTCCAAACTTGACCAGTAGTGGAACAGCATGTCCGGCGACTACATCAGGAAGACTTGCTGTGCCTTCCGGAAGTGCCTGGAGGCGATCATTGTTGTCAATGGCGGCTATATTGAGTGATTCGTTATGTCCTATGAATGGTCTTTCCAACAAATATTATAACTCTATAACCATATTTGACCAATCTAGAGCTACTTTTCAAAAATATCATAGTGTGTAATTTTTTTTCCGAACACCTGGTATTTGTAACTATTTATATTTAAAATTTGGTAACTGTAATTGTATTTAACTACTTTTGAAACCAAAGTAATTGTAATTGTAACTAATTATATTTGAAATGTAATTGACACAAGTCTGCGTGATTGAAATTTGAGGCCTTAAAATCAACGAATTTTCACCGTTTTGGCCCAAAACTTTAAGCATTTAAATTGTTTAGCTTTAAAGACATTCGTGAATATGATTTTGACAATTAACAAACAAGAGTCTAAAAGTTGGTAATAAAAATGAACTCTAGTTCAATGTGCATTGATGCCGGATCCGCTATCAATTGAAGTTGATGTTCTCACAATTAGAACGTTAGGACCTTTAGGTACCAGAAATTACCTACAAAGAATCTTGACGTTCGGTACTGGGGCCTTACAAGTTTGCTCCAGTTATTCAGACCATTTTCGAAACATATCCTCATGAGGCGTCTCCTAAGTAATTTTTGCCTCAGTGCAAAATATTGTCACAAAGAAGAGAACGTCAAGGGCTAAAAACCCTTGGGTTTAAAAGAAGAGGGCAAAAAACGGACCAAAATAGGTTTTGGTTCTAACAATAGAACCGACAGTTTTAATTGAAAACAAAAATATCGCCGGACTTCAGCAAAGCCCTATTTTCGGCTTTCTAGCACATCATTGTACCATCCAAGACCCAAACCAAAATGCTCAATGCTATAATTTAGGTCGGTTGTCAAGTTAGTTTTGAAGTATAGTAGAAGCATATCTAGAAGTATAAAAGAAGCATGAAAAAAGCACATGAGACGGAGTAAAAATAAAAATGCACGAACAAGGTTCGCAACATAAGCTGCGTTTTTGCAATCGCAACTTTTGTAGCGAAACTTGATCAACCATTGTTATTTCTACTCCGTCTCATATGCTTCTTTTGTGTTTCTCCTATGCTTCTAGATGTGCTTCCACTATTGAGTCCTTCAAGCGCAACCAGTGAAAGGGAAATCACGTGCAACCTTTGAGCTTTGATGCACAAAATTTCTGTTCTAATGTGTCCAATATACCTTTAGAAGCTCGAAAATGGGTCACATGTTTGTGTCAGGGTGCAATTTCTGGAGCTGTATTACTAAGGTGACCTCCCAGTCAGCTGCTCCTTAAAGGACCCAATTGAGATGTCAAACTCAGGGTGGTGTGATGTTTTGCGGAGCCAAACGAAAACTGGACTCGCAACCTCAAACAACATGGTCGTACAACGGCAGACCGCATGTTATCGCACTTAATTCAAAAGCGAGAGTATACCAAAATCAAGTCGAATTAGCTTTCGTTGAGTATATACTCTCCCTATCTGCTGCGTTTCAGACACAGGAGTTGTCACAAGTATAAACTCGAGGCCGGTTTATCTGCTTTGATTTTGGTGTGCTCTCGCTTTTGAATTAGATGCGACAACAGGCGGCCTAACGTTGTACGACCATGTTGTTTGAGGTTGTAAAGTTTCAAAACTACCTCAACAGCCGACCTTGTAGCACTAAATATTTCCCCCAAACAAAGCCTGATAAAGACCGAAATTTGAAACTAACGCAAAAAGTACGTACAAGTAAAATGTAAGGTCCATGAATTTGCCCTTCAAAATTACCAAAATGCATTTTCTATATAAATCATCATTTAAATCACATGAAAGCTCAAATACAACGCTAATGAAACAACTTATTATGCATGTTGCAATTCAGTTTTAACAATCATTGGAGCTTTAGAATTCTTCCTAATTAAAAGAACTTACGTAAACGTAACATTTATGAAGGCATTTCAGGCACCCTAAAAAGAAAACTAGTTCTCTGGAAGATTCGTGTAAACACTTGTGACTCCCTCATTTTTTATCTCAAATAAATAAATCGTTTTTTTAATCCTTACTAACTCGGCCACCACAGATTTCAACACTTAGAAGCAAAAAAATTGAAAAACTTTAAAGTTTATTGTTTAGAAAGCCGTGTTATGAGTCTGGCTATTTTCTGAACCGGAATGGTTAGTGCAGTTAATCTCAACCACGATTTCATATGGTTAATTAGTACCTGAAGCAACTACAGGCTCTGGCAGGTAAATTGTGACGATCTTTAAACGGCAATAATTCATGAATGGGTAGAAATTTTGCTTTAAAATTTTCAGGACATATTTTCCAGACAATTTTCTGCAACTTTTATTGCTTGTGTGCGCTGCAACGCTCATGGCAATCGATACTGTCTCAGAAGGCTGCAGGGCCCTGGTGACCTTCGCGGCGTCTATGGAGGCCATGGACCTCGTGATGGCAGCCTTGAGGGCGGTAAGGTTCCTGAGACTGGTCTTGCAGGCGCCCTCGTCCACCCTGCCCCATAAGTAGTAATGGCAGGTGTTGCAGTTGAGGTTGTTGGAAGGCTTCTTGGATGGTAGCCAGAAGTGCGTATTGACCCCAGCAGCAATGGCTGCACCAACTGAGCCATGTGGACCGACCAACATTGAAAAAAAAAACCAAGAAATATCCTTAAAACTGATCCATAGGAGGTCAAACCTTTGCCATTGCAAACAACTGTCCCTTTTTGTTTTGGTATTTTTTTACATTCACTGGCGTGTGCACCTAAAAGAGGTACATAAATTTCTCCTTTTTCTCCTTGCTCAGCACGTCAGCATTGAACAGATTTGAAGCGGAAGGCTGTTGGCAATGACTGGCATTACGATAAATCATTCAACTGGATCACAGAGAGTTCGGACGATTTTTTAAAAATTCCTGTACCGCTGAAAATTGACATCCTTTTTTATTTTTTTTGTCTCATGTCTTTGGGCTTTCTCAAAATCAACAAGACATAGAAATTGCCTTAGGGTGGCCAAATGCAGACCAGTTATGCGACATTAAAGTTTTCCGAAAGATTTTCAAATTATGAAGCGATCTTTTGGTAACCTGAAAAGTTTAGGAACTAAAAACATAGTTTTACCCAAGTGTTCACTTTTTGTTCTGCTTAATTAAGGACACTGTTGGTCATATCCGCCTTTCTGTATTGGACTACAGAACATGTTTTGAATCTATTATTACGTTGTCTGACGTCGACCATATCAGCCCGAATGTTGATAATTAAAACATTGAAAGACACATGAAAGGCTTATTCGGTGGTACTTGTTCATGTTTTTTATTATTAGTATTTTCTCTTTTTTCTCTCAGCTAGTCATCAAATTCACACTTTTTCCAGAAAATTATGATTTAATTTGCGGCTACTTTCAAATTGATTTGAAAATGTATGGCCGGGGTAGATAAAAAACAAATATGTTGCAACATATCATGCGGGAATGAATTTATTATATTAGAATGAAAATGTATTAAAAGAAACGACCTCGGAATCGTTGGAACATGTGGAAAATATCACCCATGTTCCGGCGAACATCACCACCATCGTTGTTTCTGACGTCTCGACCTCCTTGGAATCCGTTGACACCTTGAAATTCGTTCCCACCTTGAACGCCATTATTTCCTTGGAATCCATTGTCTGCAGGGAATCTGTTATTTCCTTGGAAGTCATTGCTACCAGGAAACCTGTTACCCCCTTGGAATCCATTATTCCTTTGGGCTCCATTGCCACCTTGAAATCCACTGCCACCAGAGAACCCATTACCTCCTGTGACTCCATGGTCTCCAGGAAATCTGTTGCCCCCAGAGAAGCCGTTGTTTCCTTGGGCTTCATTGTTTCCCGAGAATCCATTACTCCCTTGGGCCCCGTTGCTTCCAGAGAATCCATTGCTTCCTTGGGGTCCATGACTTCCAGAAAGTCCATTGCTTCCTTGGGCTCCATTACTACCGGAGAATCCATTGCTTCCTTGGGCTCCATTACTTCCGGAGAATCCATTGCTTCCTTGGGCTCCATTACTACCGGAGAATCCATTGCT
>CM021317.1:1739320-1769847 GCA_010645155.1 Tigriopus japonicus | reverse complement strand
CACCACCATTGCCTCCACCACCACCATTACCACCACCACCTCCCTTCGATCCACGCCCATCTAGAAAAAAATGAATGCATATGATTTTTTTTGTTTTTCAACATTTTCTTTGCTCTTCTCCGAAATACCACAACAAAGTGATAAAAATGAACTTGAATTTTTATACTTACATACATTAAGCCATACTTAGTTGCTAACAACTCAGTGTGTTTTTTTTTACTTACAAGCAAGACTGACTTGAGCCACTGCCAAAAGCATGGCGAAGGATATGATCAGCTTGGAGTTCATTTTCCTAAGAGTTTAAATGAAGGGAAATGATTTCAAAGATATGGTAGAAACTTGACTATTTTTCATACGATGATGTACCTTGATGACGAGGAAGTGCCTTTCTGGGAGAAAATACGGTTGTTTTATAGGAAAATGAATCAATGACATATGGTTCATCTCTTGATTGATGTATTTATCCAAGTGCATGAGTTTTCTTTGAGAAAAAACATCTTCAGCAGCCTAAATAGTTTTACAGGGTGGCCGGGAATTGATAGAACAACGTCAAACATTTTTTTCAATGAATGATAACTTGAAAAGTAGCCTAGCGTGGAAATGATCTTACAATATGCCCAAATATAACACGATTAATCGCCTTTCAACATTCCTGATCAAAAGCCATTGAAAAATTTGACTTGTGTGTAAACCTGTGTTAATAACTCAAAATTGTGTTACAATTACATTGAATTACATATTTTACATTCCTTCGTATAACTTTCCTCTTGAGTTAAATTTTTGGCCATTTCCATTTTACTTTTGATGACAGTGATGAACCAGAAGCACCATCACCAAAATTTTGGTTTCTGTTATGCCTACCGAAACCGAAACCAGACCATCTGTAAGACTAAAAGAATTGCAGCTTAACAACAAAATCGAGATTTTTTTTTCGTTCAGACAGAAGCCTTTAGAATTTTAAGTTTTCCGATTTTTAAAATTTGCAATTCTTCAACATCGAATACATATGAAATTTGTATTTTTAAAGTGAATTTAGTTTTGTATTTAATTTTGAATCAGCTTCTTTCAGTTGCGGTTTTGCTGAAGCACTCTTTCAGCCGAAACTTTCGGTTTCGGTTAAGAGCCGTTTCGGTCCATCACTCACCTACAGAGGGTTGCTATCGCTGCGCAAATGAAATTAGTGATGAAAAATTCCAATCTTCCAACCTAAATAACCATTCAATCTAGCCCTAAATTAATTTAAACACAATGGTAAAATGAAGTCTTATTTACCCCGTTGTATGTCATTGTAATAAGTTAAGATTATGAGTGGTTTTCCTTAATTGTTTAAACTAACCTTATTTCTTAGCGTTGACTGGACCACATTGGTAATGTTCCAACAACGAGAACAAACTTGAATGAGAAACTGTAAGTGAACAGAGGTGGTTTCAACTTTATTACGAAAACCTCTTCCGGTCAAATTACCAATCAACAGATGGCGGCATGAGCACAACTTTTGTTGTTTCTTTAACACCAGGGTTGTGTGGGCTTCATCATTTCATCTGAAAGCCAAATTTGAAAAAAAATCTAAGAGTTGCGAGCAAAGTTGAGATTTGCTTTAAATATTTTGACTTGAAAATGACTGTTGGAATAGAACAGTTCACTACACTATTGCAATTATACTGCGGTCAAGAATATCTATCATTATAATCACGTACAAGATTTTGCGCCCTTTCTCCACCTATACAACTGAAATTCTTGGAACTATTCTAACTACATTGACAATATCTACATTTTGGCCATGCTTGCCAATAAAAACGTTCTCGAACCAAATGCAAAATTTAAATGTGGAAACACACATGTTGGATTAATAAATAGTCATACAGACTTTGTTTGAAGCATTGTCTATTTCAATCCTGACAAACTTCCATCTCCAAGATTGTTTCCACTATGGTAAGGCTGTATTTGAAAGAAACAGATTGAAATAACCTAATCCAATTGCAAGTTCTCAAAACAGCCCTAAACTTGGTTCAATTATCAATTTTCTCTATCCAATCTGCGATTGACCCCATTATTAGTGAATCTTCACCGCCAACAGTCCGTAAAAAAGGTGAGGTAACTGGTAATAATCCATTACTTGCTGAGACCTAGGAACTCGGCTAGCTATTTATTTCCTGAAAACTGGCCCTAAATTTTTTGGGGAAACCATAACAAGACTTGGCCGACAGCTTCATTTAGAAAAAAATTGACATGGTAGATACTTCCATTGAAAACCTTTTAATCGTGATAACTTGTTAATAACGCATTGATAAGCGTTAACGTTAACGAATAAAATGAAAATCTAGGATGTAATAATTAATGGCAAAGAAAGGCCTAATGTTGACAAACTATCACAAAAAGGCATTAATTTGACTGTTTTGCGTTGATAACTGTTTTTTACAATACCTTTACTCTAAAACTAAGATCTGGCATAATCTAAGCTTATTGATAAAGGCGCAGGGTTATGATTTGTATGTATGGATATAAAAAGAATATTTAATTCATTGTGTTCAGGTTCAGATTGGAGTGATGGGCAAACAAAAAAGGCTCATCCGAAACCAAAAGCAGGTGGCTACCATTTTCCACCACTATAAAACTGTAGGCATGCATTTTTCATTATTAAATTTATTTAGCCTATGTGTTTAAAGTCGGGCATCTTAAATTTTGGAATTTTAAATTTTTGGATTTTTTGGGTTTTTTTGGACAAGTCTTTCGAACTTTTCTCTCAAGTTACATTCTTTATTCTAAATGTCTGCTTTCGACTTCGATAAATATTATCGGAAAAAATCTGCCGACAGCGCTTTCCATTCATCGTTAAAAGGTTAGAATGAATTGTGACCACAACTTTCCAGCTTTTGGTTGAGGATGACACTGCAAATAAAAAATGCCTTCATAACAAGAATCTTCAAGCTATTGTTTGGTGAGCAAAAAAATCGATGTTTAACGATGATTTATTTGTGCATTTTTGTTCGTTTTAGTTCGAACTAGTGCATTGTAATAGAAGTGAGCAGTCCTGGAGTACGCCATCTAGTGCTTTTTATGTGACAACAGCCTTTTTCAGATGGCAACAGGTATATCACAGTTTTGGACAAATTAACGCGTCTAAGGGTGGAAATACACGGACAGGTTAAACTCCTCGACAGGCTGCTTTTTCAACCTGATAGGTCAAAGTTTCACATACCAAAATTGGAATCAGAAATACACGCGCAGGCTCTTTTCTGTTACGGAAAAGATGGTGCGTGTGGAGTTTTCAATTTCTCTGCTCTCCCTTGTACTTTCATATTGCGTTCCTCCTTCCTACTTGAACCTGTTTGGTCTTGTGTGGATTATCCATTTCTCCTAAGTTTTCACTGAATTGTGAGGTTAATTAACCCCTCTTGAAATGCACGATTGAGGTGCGTTAGCACCACGATGTAAATATCGAATTTCGTTCATGATAAAGAAGTCGACTACTATATCTTGACTCAACCACATGGGGACATCGTCGTCCCCATAGAATAAGCTTACCTACCGATCTCCCTTATTATACCCGTAGTTGCATGCCACATAGCGTAGTGATCATACCCGTGAAATGGCACAGTGCGCATCAACAAAAGGGAGCAACATCGGCAATATGAGTACTAAAAAAGATGAATCATTTGAATGCAGTCCTTTTAAGGCCATATAAGGTCAATTAAGACTTCCTTAAATCCTTTCTTTAGTTCCGGCATTTTGAATTTCAACTGTTTGATCGTAACTTCCAACAGGCAGGCATAAATTAGAAAAATTTCTAAATGAGCCGGCTTGCAAGTAGGCTTCATTTTTCAGCTTGGTAAGCTCGAACTTCCCCCGAGCAGGCTGAAAAAATGACTGTCCTGCCACTTTTCTTGCTCGTGTATTTCGACTCTAAATGAGCCGGTCTGCGGGTAGGCTTCATTTTTCAGGTGGGTTAGGTCAAAATTCAGCCAGACAGGCTGAAAAAATGGCTGGCCTGCCACTTTCGCCTGTCCGTGTATTTCCACCCTAAGATGTCAATTGAGGGACTCCAAATGGTACCACAAGCATTATCAGGTGCATCTGTATTGCACATAAAATTCCTTTTCAATTAAGGAAGCCAGAGTGGCCACGCGTACTAGCGCGTTCTTAAAAGTGCCGAGTGTAAGTGCTTCTCCAGACGGCGTAGGTTCAAATCCTGCTGGGGGTCGGACTAAAGCTGTCGGGAGAAATCCTTCAATTTACAGGGAATCGCATTCCTTGTAGCGGTAATAAAAAATCCGCAAAAAAAATACTATGTATGCACCTGCAAAGGAAGGGAGTAATGGCCAAAATCCGGCGGAGGGAGTTTCATTTTATTGGCGACCCGAGGGCGTCAGCCCGAGGGGCGTCAATTAAAATGAAACGAGTGATGTCGGATCTTGACCATTCCTCCCTTCATTTGTGGGTGCATATGGTATTTTGTTGACCAACTTATCCTTTTTGGGACTTCCGTTACAATTTTTCAACCCTAAAAATCAGTTCAACCACGGACATTCATATAATCCAACTAGCATACTTTGCTTACTCATTACCGGTATTAAGAGCAAGCTACGTTCACCTCAAGTACATCAGTCGGTGTGTTGGCTACTCAGTGCCATGGTATAAAAGCCTACCACGACCTCTTCAGTGGATCATTTCCCGTCATTGAGACGGGGGCTTCAGACGTGCAAGTAATTGTGCGTCTGAGATGTATTTGTAAAGGCATGATGCATTCATAGGGCAATAAAGTGATTGGTAGGGTAATAAAATGATTTGTAGGGTAATAAAGTAAGTTGTAGGTGAATAATATTTTGGACCTGACCTCTTTGGGCTTGGAGGAAGTCTCAAAAAAGGAGAAGGCGGTAAATAAAAATGTTAACGTTTTGACGTTTATCTTTGGGCCATAATACTATGAGCATACAAGATGACCATAGGAGACTGGGTTGACGGTTGATGAACACATTTATGAATAATAATGAAGAAGGAGTGGTTAGATATAGAAAGAGACAATGGATTTAAATTGCGTCGGAGGATTGCACAAGACGAGTTCTATGAGAGAGTGACATGATTAGAAAACAAAAGGAAACACTTGCAAGGATTGTGGGGCCCAATTCAAGGAATTGAAAACAAGCTAATGTTGGTGAAAAGTTGGAGAAAGGGAAGAGCCATCATATATTAGATGTGGTGAGTGATCAATTTGGCCAGTCTGGCTCTCGATCTAATAATTGATGAGCTAGAGCGACAATAAAATGTTTTTTTTTTCTTGCAGAGCAGAAATTCTAGATTTTTTCAATGAAAGTCAGCTGGCGTCAGCTGAACACAAGCAGTAAAGGAGATTTGGCTGCGTCAACTGTCTAGAATTTTTACTCTACAAGAAAAAAAAATTAAAGACCCTTTGCTTTTTCCCTTTCTCCGCCGTTTTACCAACATTGGATTGTTTTGATTTTCAATACCTTGAATACACAATCCTAAGTGTTGTCAATACAGAACAATCTCAAAGGGATTTTACCCGTTAATTCAACCAAAAACCATTGTAGGTTCATTTGCAAGCCTTAATCATTACAACAGGCCCTTAAGTTTGCCCAAAACTCGTTAAAGACCAATTATCTGCAAATACATGCAAGTTGGAGCTGTCGTCACATAAAATGCGTTAGATGGCGCCCGCTGTGGCTGTTTCTCTTTTTATTGTCCACTAGTTCGACACTGGCTTGCCTTTTCACACTCGAAACTTTTGATTCGGGATCATTATTAACTTCAAGTTTTTGAAGGTGAATACATGGATAAAGGGGAACCTTTAATTTAACGTGCCAATGCACACTTATGGCTGTGGTGCAACTTTCTATTTTCATTACGCCATCACTGTTTTCGTTTGTTTGGAACCCTTGCACTTCTAGTACTCCTGCACAAGCCAATTAATCTCAAGTATGTTTTCCTGTTTGGGAAAACTGTTTCAAACCTTGTCAACACCTCCCACTCGTATGTTGTTTTTGAGCTTGAAAGGACCATGAATTGGGCTCTTTTATTTGCATTGGGAACCACTCTAATGCAATTATCAGTAATCAAATCAGGCGCCTCTGACCACCTTTTGGCCAAATTTGAGGCCTTGTCACTCAAATGCCAGGGTGAATGGTCGATTGAGGACAAACAAGAAATGGGGTAAGATTTTTATCACCTTGCAATTAGTGAGTCAAAGATAAGTACTAAAATATCCAAATAAAGTATTCACACTGTTGCCTAACAAATGAACGTGACGGGAAAGCAAAGCACTTTTTCTAGTGATGGTTCATCACTAGAAAAATATTGGGATTTTTTAGATTAGATTTTTTAAATTTTTAGAAAGGGCTCAAAATCGAAACTGAAAGTTTTAGACGAAAGAGATCTTAACCGAAACTGAAACCGAAAGCAGCTGGTTACAAAATTGTTTAAATGCGAAGTCCACCCTAAAAATTAGATTGCTCATGTGTTCCATGTTGGGTAGTCGCAAATTTTGAAAAATCGTGAAACTTAAATTACCGAGGTTTTTGGACGATTTTTTTTTTTCGATTTTGTTGTCAAACTCCATCCTTTTTAGAGCATGTCTGCTTTCGGTTTAGGTAGGCATAACCGAATGCGAAAGCACCGAATGCATAAAGCATAAATATTTTTTTTGACTAGAATATTTAAAAAAATATTTACTTTTTCGTTGAAACAATCAAAACATATAAAAAATCGAGGGAAAGTGGAGAAATACTTTTAAAAATATATATATTTTTTAAAAAATATTTCCGGGCCCTACTTACTACCTTTAATTTACTCTCTTATCATCAATCCTGATGTTTGAGTGGTCCAAATAGTAAACAAATAGTGGAGCGGCAATATGCCGATGTAGCGGACAGTATTTATCAGATCACAACTGCGAAGTTGCGTTCTGACTCCAGCACAAACAAACAAACAAACAATAAACAATAAAAATTGTAAATTGGTTCATGAAAACGTGCTAAGTTCGCCAATAAGAAGAAAATCATATTTTGATGTGCTGGCATTTTAACCTAAGAGTCTTATACCAACTTTCACAATGAATTTCGACCTTGAGATTGTTAAGAAATGTGGAGTTTGGTTCGTTGCCAGTTTGAGGTAAATAAAGTCAATTTTTTACTGTCGACTTTCCTGAAAATATGTGCTCAAGTATGGGTTATTTCGTTGTCCTTTTACTGGAAATAGGCCTTTAAATTCGTTCGTGGATTATGAAATTGGAAACAACGTCATTGCAATCCCGTTTTTGAGTGAGTATACTAGTTGTATTTTAACCGAAATGGTACATAATAAACTTTCGGAACCGTTTTTTGCTAATGAAGAATGGTTCCAAATATGGTTTGGAGCCGTTTAGCTAAAATAATGCTATTGCATGTATTTCAAGTTCAGTTCAACACATGTTATTCCATACATACAAATGTATTTTCGAACAAAAGTTTTTTGTGATAAATCTTCGTACACAGTTTTTTACAATTAAAATTGTACATCAATTATTTGGAATAGGTCAATGTCAAACCTTCTTTTTGTATGACTGGATAATGCAAACAAACCAGACAATTCTGGGTTAAAATAATAAAATAAATAGGTTTGTGCCTAAAAGATAAAGAAAAAAATCATCGCCATTTTAATCATGGTAGACCTCAAATTGAACTCCCCCAAAACCCGTTCGTCCACTTGATTGATGGGTAGGCTCAGAAGAAGGGTAATGGTGACGATGTCAGGTCCGGACGAAAGGGCGAACCAGAGTGACCAGAACTTTTCGAGATATTCATGCCAAAAACACATCATGAAAAAGGCTAGATTTGGTTTGACAAAAAAAATTGTGTCATGCAATGATTAGCATCTGTACTAACAAATTTGGAAACCGAAAGTATTGATTTAATGCAATTCAGACGTTCTAGATTTACTCCAAAGAATGAATGTGAGATTAAAGCTACTCATTAATGATCTGGAATTTGGAAATTGGTAATCTGGTAACCAACAATTTTCGTTAGGTCAATAGCTAAAGATGTTTTTGTTTCGGTTTTGAAAGTAGAACATGTTCTAAATGAGAAGAAGTGTTATCCATGGCATTTGCCATTTTACAAAATGCAGCCATTGATTTGGAAATATCTGGCAACACTGCTTAGTTCTTTTTTTCCGGACCTCATATCGTCACCATCACCAAGGAGAAATTTGTTACATCTTGCTTATATATTAAAAACACGCCAAATATATTTCATATATTTATTTTAAATGTAATCGACCCAGGTCAGAATTATAATACAATAAATTTGTGGAGTGTGATCAACACTCCATCAATTCAAAGTCATTAAGTGCAGTTTTATGTATCTTGGACCATTTAACACGAATCACTAACTTCATATTTCAGATCCGGGCTATTAATCTCAGCAACTCAATGCCTGAGTTCTCGATCCTCTCCAAAATGCATTGGAATTAAATGCAACTCTTCAATTTGTAGCATGGTCCAACAACCAAGTTCTCGCCCCTTTCGATGCATTAAGAACTTCAATTTTGACGATCATGCTGAGGAAAAACTTTTTTTAATAAGCGAATTTTCCCAACGACCTGGTTAGAGACATTTGTTTCATAAACCTTATACCCGTTTGATATTTCTCTTCCTTGACACTATTTTTGGATAGTTTAATGCGACAAATTATTTTCGTCATTACGGCTACAGAAATACGTCATGTGATAAGAGTGATGGTGATCTCCATTATGCACTATTATGCATTAAATCTTCGTTTCCTGTTCACCACTGCAAAATTATGAGGAAAATATGTTTTGCATGAAATACTTTGCAAACGAGCTTTGTGAAAATAAGGGAAAATGTTAAAAATAGCCACATTGTTCTTGTCATAAATATGTTCCCAATGGTTTGCTTAAAGTTTGGTCATTATCTGCACCTTTTATCCACCATTTTTTTGCCTTAATAAATGATTTGAAGAAATTTAAAAAGTAAGTTTTTCTTGATCCACGCTTTAGGTGAAAAACAGATGCAACTCGAAATTGTGCTGAATGTTGTTTTGAACGATTTGCATTCCATAAGTTAAAATGTATATTAGCTCTCTTTCGTGTCCATAAAACACTACAATTTTTTTGTATTTTTAGTTTCTTTTGATTTGGGCACTTTAAAGGCTAAGTTGATGCAACTGTTTATGCCTCAACCCTAAAGAAGTGTTTATTTATTACGCTCCTTTTTAGGAAATGACAAAAATTCCACATTTCTTTCTACTATTTTCTGCACTATACATAAAGCAGCATCGTCTTCATTCCTTTTACTTGCTCCCATTCAAAGACGCTATAGATGGAACTTAGATTTTGAGTTAAAAAATATTTTCAAAGGTGCAATTGTCATTTAATCTCCTATAAAAAGAGTGCCTAGTAGATTTTTCGTTCATTACAAGCATAAATTGTTCAATTTGATTCTGTGCGCATCTGAATGAGATTGATATTGATTCTGATTCGTAATTCTGAATGAAATTGATCCATATCACTTTTCCTTGCCCTTTCTTTTTCCACTAAAGCTTTTTACCAACATGCTGCATTTTTTTACAGAATTGGCGTTGGTTGACTTGTCCGAAGGCAAACTAGAACTAGTTACCTTAAACGGAATTTCGCCTATTTCAATACCCAAATTGGAACCAACCAGATTGCAAGTGCAAGTAGGAAAAGATATTTTGGCTTGTTCAGAAGATTCTCAAGAGTGCAAAATTTGGATGGAGCGTGAGTATTACAAAGCCCATTTCTTGTCAAAGTTAACATCCAAATATACAAAGTCAACTTGCTAAGTGGCGATGTCTAGATCAGGGTCAGATCATCTAGATCATCTGTGGCCCAAGGATGGTTTTGGGTGGGCCAAGGATCTAAGGGGTAGGTCCAAAATTGTGAGCCCGAGAGACATCCTCAGTACATACTGGCACGAAAACTTTTTTCCGCGATTCTGTTTTCCGTGGTACCACTTTTCCGTCTCCTACCAAAGGAAACAAATGGCTGAGTTTTTAGCAGAAACGTCCTACAATTGTCACACTTATTAGACATAGACCTCTTAGTCGGAAAAAATAAAATCGGACAAATGATTACTCGGAAATCTGTTAAATGAGCCCTGAATCGGACTATTAACTAATCGGAAATATATCACATTCGGAAAACTGGTATTCGGATTTTTTTACAGCCGGAAAATGCTTATTCGGAAATTTTGTATGGATCCCTAATAAGTCAGGGGCCCACACATTAGCGATCAAAGAGCTTTGGGTCTACGAGTAAAGTACTATTGATGTCTCACTGGCTGGCCCACTATATTAGACTTTCCACATGGCTCCTGGGCCTACCAATGACTAGCCTTGGGCCTACATATATGTGGGCCCATGCACACTGGTCTATTGGCCCATTGTCGACCTCTGGTCTTACATATTTTTAACACATTTATAAATTGTTATCATCAGGAACAAATCAATGGACCATGTTTCCTCCCCTAAACTCAAGTCATTCCGGAGGAACCATGACTCTTGTTGGAAACAAGATTGTCGTCATTGGAGGAAATTCCACCACTTCTACTGTCAATGAAATCGTGGAGATTTATGATCCAATCACTCACCGATGGACATCGGGACCTCCAATTCTTCCTGCTAGAACTCTACATACGACAGTGGCTTTTAATGAAACCTCTTTAATAGTTATTGGAGGACTTAATGACACTGACGTCCTTGAATCGGTAAAATTATTCAACGTTCAAGCTATGACTTGGAGCGACGTGGCTGATTATCCATTTCCGATCTATGGAACTGCTTGTGGAATTATCAAGGGAAATACCGTGCTCTGTATTGGAGGAAAAAAGCCTTGGTTAATGATAAAAGATGCTTATGAAATACGTATGTCCTCGAACTCTCCAACGTGGAAGAAAGAGGACAAATATGAAGCCAAAAGACCAGTTTTTGATGGGTTTCTTTACTCGATGAGGTGCTTTTTGTATTCCATGACTATTTCTAATTCAGACATTGCTCATTCTCCATCATTGTCGAGGCTGAATTTGACCGAGGAAAATCCAACGTGGAACGCGATTCCGTTGTCTCCAAACTTAACATTTACTCATGTTTCGCCTTATATAATTGATGGATACATATTTGCAAAATGAGAGGCGATCGGGTCTTTATGAGATTAAACGTTGATTTTTGTCTCTGTACGAAATACACCATTGTGAAAACATCTTTACTTTAAGATTCAAGACCATATGTGGTCTTAGATAAATTAACTGCAGATCTCTCAATTTTGATGGCTCCCAACAGCACTCTCTGGAAAGGATTACCTCGAGTTATCGCGCAATGCAGCGCTTCATGATGAAGCTCATAGAGAACGTTATCTGTTGAGCCCATTTACGCTTTCCTTTGCTTTGATTGCTAAAGCTAAAGACGCTCATGGGAAGGAAGCGTCGACACAGTCACGTTGCTTGGCTTTTTCGAAGCTTCAAATGTTTGCCGTTGTTGTCGCCACCATCAATCAGGAAGTTCAAGTTGAAACAAAAGTCGATTTTGCAATCAGTTTACCTACGTAGATCATGAGAGTAAAGATTGATCCAGTCATTGGATCATAAAATAGGATGGATTCAAGCCCATCCATGGATATTTTTCGGTCAATGTCTGCTATTTGCTGTATTTTTTCTCTTGCACTTCCCTGTATGTTTGGATTTTTTTAAAGCTTTATGATAAAGCACCGTCGCTAGTGTTCTGACGACGCTTCTTTCACATGAGCTTCTGTAGCTAAAGCTAACAAAAATGACGCCCTTTGACTCAATGAAGGATATGTTATAGAATACCTCTCACATCCCAGGTACGACAATGAAAATTCAACGGAACATTTACTTCATTGAAATAACTTTTCATTGCAAGCTGTATTTCTGTAATTTGTCCTGAGAAATGCCCTTGCACTTGTCTATACTATTGCTCTATGAAAAAGCAAAACAAAGACACACTTCAATTGCCCTATTGGTTGAAGACAATTATTTAGACTAAGGATGACTTAGGAAAATGTCGTAGAATTGACCCCAGGATTGACAGTTGGGGGAAAAAGTTTTGCAATTGCCCACTTAAAGCCCAATATGCTTCCAACCTTTTGTGTGCATTACCTTCTTGGCAACATAGGTGCGACTTGATGAAAACATTTGTTTCTTGACTTGTAAATGACTTATTTTTCCCACAATTTTCATCCAAAAAATTTTGCCCGTCATCAAAACACAAGTTCTCTCATTTGCCGTTTCAAGTCCTTGTATAAATCTCATTTAATTGTGCAACAAAAATGAATAAATTTCAGCAGTGACAAGTATCATGTGTTGTTTTTCGAAAATTTCACAATGTGTTTTTGAATGACAGGAAAAACAGATAGATTTGTGCACTTTTGTTTTTGGACTGACCATCTCAAAATGTCATTCAATTTGTGGATTCGATTAAGACAAGTCATGCACTTCAAGTGCTTATTTGTATTAGCAAGTATATTGGTGTTATTTGGACCACAATCATGCATTTCCAATTTCATTTCCTCCCTTTTTCGTCCTTTGAATTTGAAGTGTGACCAACAATGGCCGCAGTCTAACTCACAACAAAATGGGTGAGGTTTATTTGCATTTTTTTAGTATCATTATAGGGGATGCGTCAATTTTAATATATTGACATGTGAAAGAGAGAAATACTTAATCTGATGATATTCAGGGATGCCACCGTTTTGACCATGGATCATTCTAGAATGAAATTTTTCTTGCATTTGTGTTTTGGCTCATCATAAACAGGAAAAATCATAATTAGAGACAATCAATGACTGCAATAATGTTGTCGGCAACAACACAAATTAACAATAGACAACATGAAATTATATCATCTATTAAAACCTCAAGAGATGTTTTGATGAAATCATTTTTTAATATTTATTTGTTTCAGGTGCAAAAATTATTTTGAAAATGAGTAGATTATTGAGTCATCAAGCCTAAAAAAGATTTTCAATCACTAAAACATGGTGCAGAACAAAAAAAAACTTGCTAGATAAAGACATGATCTAGTTGCAAAACAAACCAAAGTAGTTGAAACTAGTGCAATAAGATAAAAGAGTGCAATCATAATCTCCACCATCTAGTGCTTTTTATGTGGCAACAACTCGCACTTTCCATAAAACTCATGGGGTTGCAGATAGCAAGGGTTATTCATGAGATTCAGACAAAGAAAAAGGGCTCAATTTTTGATTGGAGATTATAAATAATCCTACAATGATTTTTGGCCAGGGGCACCGGATAGTTGTAAATTGCGTTTTTCAATGTAATCAACAAAATCTTCCATTTTTGTCCTTCATTATAAAAATTGAGATTTTTTACAAAATATGTGAAAAATTGCTTGTTCTGCTGGAAGTTTTCTGAAACGAGGTTAATGCATCAGTCAAAATCAAAGTAGAAAACAAGCCGGCATTTTATATTATAGTTACATTAAAAAATATTTGGTTTATCCACGGGGCAACCAGAACATGTAAATTAAATTTTACAATGTAATTACAAAATTACAAAGGTTGGAAAATGTCAAAAAAATCTGAGGAAATTGCCTTCAGAATGATCTGGAAAAAAGACTGGCAAAATCAAAATAAGAAAAGTCGCATTGAAGATTGCTTATTTTTTATTGAATAATCCTCTCAAGTATCACAAGGATGGTAAAGAGTATAGGAAATGAAATGGAAGTATTAAAAAAGGGGGGTTAGTATTTTTATTTTATGTAGAGAGGGGGTTAATATTACAGTGTAACAGTGTGTTTTTAGTTTTTTAGCTATTCTAAGCTATGAAGTGAGACTTACAAATGTGAAGAGAATAGGAAAAAAATCAGTTTCTAGTGCAATGATTGAGAAAAAATTACCAAAAATCCGATTTCGTTACATTACTTCCCAAAACAATTACCAAGAATTATAAATTTCTTGGCATTATTTTTTTCCAAAATTTGGTGGCCCTGGTTGTTACTTAAATAAAATCTCTTCAAGATTTGCGTGACAAGCATGATCTGATCCAAGCCGCGACCAGGCTGGAAATTTTTATGGCTCAATTTTATCATTTTATTTCCACAATGCAGAATGTGCTTTAGTTTATGTTACACTGATGTTACACCTTTGTTATCTGCAAACACATATAAGAGTCATAGAAAGAGCGAGCTGTTTCCACTTATAAAAGCATAGCATAGCGCACTTCATGGGTGTCCTTTTTTCAGTGCACTTGTTGAAGCCATTTTATTTTATTTTTGATTTTAGGTTCTTCAATTCCCTTAGTTTATTCAAGGATCTCTGAAAGGGATTAATACTATTAAAATAGATTACCCTGGTTTATATCAGACATTAAACTTCATCGGGACCACTTTTGCTTAACTTTCCTTTCGCATCAGTGGTTCTTTCAAATATTGTATCATGCATTCGTGGTTTTCCATCTATTGAGTGCTTTCAAATCGCTTTCTGACTTCAAAATCATGCAATTGAAAAGAATGGTCAAAAATGCAATCGAAACCAAATTGCTGAATAGAAATCTCTTCCCATGACACTTGAAATGTTGCAAGTTGGTCTCTGAAAGTGTTGATTTTGTCGTAAAATGTTGCATTTGATCCTTTTTTAACATTGCAAATTTGCTTACTTATAGGCTGAGTATTTTGGAAACGGCAAATTTATGCCTTGACACCCATGATCAAATCTGCGTTGGAATAAAGTGCAATGAAACCAATTTAGATTGCCAAATGATCCAAATACAACCACCAAAGACCATTAGATGCATTGCAAACCCTGAAAATACATTGGAAAATGTTCATTTACGACTCGGGTTGGCACAAAGGCAACTTGGTGAGATTGTTTGATTTATCTTTCTGGAAAATATTGGCATTCAGGAATACCCACCATAACGTTACCCGACGAAGCAAAATGTACATTAATTTCATAAACTTAGATGATTTCCCATTTTTTGGCAGGCGCATTAACATGTTTTTGATTTAAAAAATGCTAATTTGCTTATAAAACTGTAAATTGATTTGATTAAGCTTTGAAAAAATGGTATTTTATGTGACCTTTGTATAACTATAGAACAGAAACTTGAAAAATATTGGTTTTTTTCCTCAGAGCTAGAAATTGCAAAACGCTAAAAAGCGAAAACCGGACTCCAAAAAGTGCACGATTTGCACAAAAGTGTTAAAAATGGAAGCAATGCTTGGAATGTGATAAAGTCCTGTTTCCTTGAAAATTATTTGCACTACTACCACTTTTCAATTTAATTTCATTGTTTTAGAATTAGCTTTGATCGAATTGGGACACGGTCAACTCATGCCTGCATCGGTGGATGGAATCTCGCCAATTTCCATTCCCATTTTGAATACCGCCGAATTGCAAATACAGTTTGGAAGAGATATTTTGGTTTGCTATGACAGCAGAGAGTGCAAGCTGTGGGTTCAACGTGAGTACTAGAAAATTGTGCCACATTATGGGCTGCATGTTAACGCACATGATTTTTTTGAGAGTATAGAGTCCTTTAAGCGGAACTGGTAACAGAGAAAACACATGCAACCTTTGAGCTTTGTGACACAAAATTTCTAATTCTTTGTGTCCAATTTTTATTGGGAAGTTCGAAAATGGGTCAAACTTTTGTGGCAGGGTTCAATTTTGGGAGGTGTATTAGTATGGTGACCTCCCAGTCTTATGTACTGTGACCTTCCAGTCAGCTATTCGTTAAAGGACCATATACCAAAATCAAGTCAGAGTAGCAATTCTTAAAATACTATCGGCTTTAATTAAGCTGTGAGTAAAACTATGTGGTTGAGCTGTTTTTGGTCAAGGACCGTTAGTTTGACTAGGTTTTGGTATCCTCTAAAAGGATGCATACAAAAACATGGGACCTCATTATCTTGTGTTGCTATCAATTTCTCCGCTTTGCCACCTATCACTATCCGCGGTGTTCCTTTGTTATTTTCATGCATTACAAGGCATGGCTAAAATAAAAAAAAATGTCTGAAATGAAATTTACTGAAATATTACGGGACGTAGGGATGGGATAGGGATAGGGTTCGGCATGAGTCGGCTCAGTACCGGATCAGATCGGTTCTGAGGTCGACTCGTCGTGAGAAATATCCAAAATCCCAGCAGCCGAGTTGGAGTCGGAACCAACCTCTAAGGAGTCGACTCATAAAATTTGGATGGGATTAATGTTAATTGGAAACTGAACTATTTCAATTCTTCCCCAAGATTCTTATTGCCTTTGATAAATTGCAATGATGTTAGAAAATCTTTTTGAAGAACATGTTTGAGCCGGACCCAAAATTTTAATATCGGATTCGAAAAGTCGCCGAACTGACCCTGACCCAGAACCAAAAAGTCTAATAAATATGTGATCACAGGGTTTTCAAGATTTAAGTTGTAACTGTGGCCACAACTCCAACCACGAAAAACCAAATATGCTTGTTGGTTTAACTCCTCTCGTCTATTTTATTTCCAATACGTACATTTACAAGATTTTGCCCAAATTTAAAGGCTTCGTCAATCACTTCTTTTGGAAATGGTCTTCTTTTCATTATATGCAAAACACGTTTCTTACATTATATTTTAGGGACCAACCGTTCGAGTTCATTCCCCTCTTTGACCTTTGTGCATATTGAGGGGACCATGAACTTAGTCGGTCACACTCCCATTGTGATAGGGGGTATGGATCAAGAAGGAACAATTCATGGAATAGTAGAGCTCTATTATCCAGCGAATAATCAATGGAAGCAAGGGCCTTCTCTCTTCCCTCCACGCAGAGTGCATTCCACGGTGGTGTTGAACAAGACTTCTGTGGTGGTTGTTGGGGGATTCAATCATACTATGCTGAAATCAGTGAAAATCCTTAACCTCAATGACATGTCTTGGGACGATTTAGCTGATCTTCCTGTGGCAACAAACGGCATGGTATGTGGTATAATCAAAATTGAAACAATCTTGTGCATTGGAGGAGGAGATAGGACGTATGGCAAGACTGCAAATGTTTTGGATATGACCGTAACCAATCCACTATGGGAGAGGAACTCTACTTTTGATACCGATTCTCCAATTGCGATGGGTTTCATTCTTCAGCTTCAGAATACTCTTTATTGTATGTCTTTGTATTAAGATTTTAAAAAGGCATCACGAGCTTTGAGACGTATGAAAATGACGGAAGAGGATCATGAATGGGAACTTCTGACAGAATTTCCAAACTCTTTATTCCAATCTGTATCGCCTTATGTTCATGAATGGGAACTTCTGACAGAATTTCCAAACTCTTTATTCCAATCTGTATCGCCTTATGTTCTTGACGGCTACATTATTCATATAGAGGGTTGAAAATGAAGGTCACTAAATTTGAAAAAAAAAAGTTGGAGACAAAATCTGTGGCACGAAAAGTCTGAAAATTTAAAAGTCAAATGCAGAGGAAATTATTTTTCTCATTTGCTGTTGCTTTTGCGAATTGTGGAGAAGGAAATAAAGATTTCAGGAATTCAACGAACAGTTGGTGCTTATGTACTCCAGTGACACATATTTGAAAACTTCATTTCTAATTCATACTTTTTGAGCTGCTCCTAAACAACACCCATTTAATCTTTCGTTTAACAAAGCTACGTAAATGTGCAGACCTCTAATCATGTTTTTATATTTTAAATTTACGTGCGCCACTTCCTTCTCCAATGATGATGATGATGATTTATTTCAGGAATATTTTTGTGTCTCTTCAGTTACATCATGAATATGGAGGTGTGGCCTTCAAATAACAAAGATATAACACAAAAAGACATACGTATATTCCTCAGATCCTGGATAAGCTATTGCTTGTTTTCACCAGGACCTCCAATATGTCTATTTGTAATTTTGCCTGTGTGTGTCTTACGACTTGTGTTAGTCCGTTTGGTAGTACAATTGTAAATTGTTTAAAGGGGCCTAGAGTCTTTGAATGGATGGATGCTAACATAAAGTTTCTTGGATTTGCCAAAATGGCCCAGAGCAACTGAGCACAACGAATTTGACCATTTTAACTTTTTTTTTTAAGCGAGTCAAAACGCTCACTGGAACAACTTTTATACTGTTCCCTCAGCAGTTGTGTTCAATTGTGTGAGACTATCTAAGTCAGGTTTTGGCAACCAGGGGGTCCTGACCCACATGTGGGCCCAAAGGTGTTTTTTGGTGGGCCCAAAGGTGGTTGTTGGTGGGCCCAAAGGTGACTGTTGGTGGCCCCAAAGGTGGTTGTTGGTGGGCCCAAAGGTGGTTGTTGGTGGGCCCAAAGGTGGTTGTTGGTGGGCCCAAAGGTGGTTGTTGGTTGGGGCTATGGAGAAAGGCCAAAATAGTGATCAAAAGAGCATCTAAAGCGGGCGCTCTTTGATCGTAGATGCGTGGGACCATAAACCTACCAAGATCTTTTTCGAGTGCCCATGACCACAAAAATCAAATTTGGTGGGCCTTTACCCAAAACCTGTCGCCGACCTATGATATGGGATATAAAATCCCAGTTTAATTATAATTGCTAAACGCAAAACACAAAACTTTTTTGGAAGTTTAGTGGATCTTCAATCTAGACAGGAAGTGACAATCTGCATCATCTTGCCAGGAAAAAGTTTTTCAGAGAAATATTTCGACTTCATTTGTGCTCACTCATTGCTATTTTTGGACTTTGAAATGCAATAATGTCACAAGCGAACTAAAAAAAATGAAACATTAAAACTAATCAATCTTAAGATCCAAGCTGCAGTTTTCGCATCACGTTTAAAAGGATTACTGCATTAAAATCAAGCGATTTTACCCCCTTAACCTTTTTCAGGGATCCTACGAATCCTACGACGGGCTTGGATACTAACGGTAAAAGAAGTTATTTTTGTGACCCGTTTGTCTACAAAATCAGCTCAAAAATTGACAAATTTCTACATGCGCAGTCGAGCCACTCTTCTTTTCAGAGCACTTTGAGTTGCTCTGCCCAACTCCAGGCTACCAAAGCCAAAGCAATTTGCCATTCAAGCGGCTGAGTGGGAGTGTCTCTTCTATCCATTTAGCCCTCTAGATGGATGGACAAGACATGGATCGTAGGATTCGTAAAAAAGGTTCAGGGAATATTGGTACTCTCTTGTCACAACTGCAAACTTTGGTGTGGTGATTCAACAAGAAAAAGAATGGGAAAAAGCAAGGGAATCATCACCAATTAGACAAGAACAAGCACGAGGAATTAAAGTGGTAACTGTAAGATACAGAGTAAGACTACTTTTGGCTAAAGGCTCACAACTTTGAGAAAGATCAACTATGAAAAGACCAGTCAACACAAGACATCAATGGCTAGCCAACTGCAAGAGAGCACCTTCATGCCTAGATTAGACTACATCTACAAAGATGCTAAAATTTGCTGATGATTTGAAGATCGTTTGGATTATCTTGCAACTAAAATTATACTAAGGTGCTCAATGAAGATGATAATTTGATTCACAGGCAGCAGCTCACGCAATTGTAGGATTTGGCATTGAAAATACTTCTTGCGCACTTTCATATTTACTATGATCTTCCCCTTGTTTGGGCAAGTATTTCACGATATTCTTCGAAAATATTTGCCTTTTCACGCAACTTATGGGCAACTTTAGCCAGCATCAGCTACAAACAAGGCAGACAAAATGACGACAATGGCCTCTCCATACTCCTTTAAGATACCGGGAGATGACTTTGGAGGGGCCGTGTTGTTTCCAGCTATTTGAGCAAGAGGAAGTGAACGAGCCAGATGGATTAAAAAGGGTTTGGCATCATATCCAAATGAATCTCAATGGGATCCCAACGATTGGCCCCGTCATGGGACGAAGTGTGCCAAACTCAAATACTTGAGAGAAAAAGGATTTGAGTTTTAAATCCACGCAATGAAGTACCTCAGGAGTAATCACTAGTGATGGATCAAAAGCGCTTTTGACCGAAATTTCGGTTTCGGTTTCGGTTATGCCTACCGAAACCGAAAGCAGGCAGGCACTATAAAGGATGGAGTTTGAAAACAAAATCGAAAAGTTTTCGTCCAAAAACCTTTGAAATTTAAGTTTCCCGATTTTTCAAAATTTGAGCACACATTTGAAACACATGAGCAATTTGATTTTTAAGATGCATTTTGGATTTATGCAATTTTGTAGTCAGCTGCTGTTGCTTTCGGTTTCGGTTAAGCCCTGTTTTGGCCGAAACTTTCTGTTTCGGTCATGAGCCCTTCCGGTCCATCACTAGAAAAAATTATGCAAAATTATATTTTCCAAGGTAAATCACCATCAATTTTTAGTACCGATAACGAATTTGAACCTTTAGAATCTGAAAAATCAAATGCCACTGTAGGAACCATGATATCACTTGGATTTTCCCGCTATAAGAGACGCGGAGTTTTGTTGTTTATTCAGTTTTGAAAGTCGTTGGAGTTATTACGTTTTTGGGAGATTTGAAATAGATGGTTTGTCGTGTCCTAAAACTGGTGACCTCGCCATGATTTAAACCACACACATCCTCCACCTCATCTTGGCCAGTTAAAACAACGATAAATTCAACCCCAAACGCCATGGTTTCCTTCAATGACGTGACGACCCTTCTTAGGGCGCCAGCTCCCTAAAAAAAATTCGGGATCCGACAGTGTGCCTCCACCATTAAAACTAATGGCAAACGGCTAATTCCTCTCTCAATTTGCCGCAAACAGTACACTCTGGAATTCTGGTTGGCAGAGGTAGCCAAGCCTATCCTTGGTGCCAAGTTCTTCATTAAGAATGGCCTCGCCATTGACCTCTGCCGCCGCGTCGGGGTTGAAAGCTGGTCCTAAGCCAGCATCAATGGTGCCTCCCCCATTGCCGTCATGATGATGCCGGATGACCCACGGATTGCAGCCCTGCTTAATGAGTTCCCAGAGATCTTCTCTCCTCACATGATGCTGAGACAGTGGCTCCCGAGGTGAAACATTTCATCCCCACGTACGGTCGACCAGTTCATGCCCGTGCACGGTGACTCTACGGCGAATACACGTAATTTAATGTGGTTAAAGCTTCCTTTGATGAAATGGAGATTTTGGGCGTAATTCGCCGAAACTCCAGTCTATGGGCCTCTCCTCTTCATGTTGTTCCAAAGACAGATGGTGGCTGGGGGCCCTGTGGCGACTACAAGGCACTCAACAATGTTACCTGTGATAGCCACTACCACCTGCAGAATATTACGGACTTCGCCGCAAAGCTACATGGCAAGCAAGTTTTCTCCCTCATTGACATGGTCCGAGCGTTCCACCAGATCCCAATTGCGAAAGAGGGTGTGCCCAAGACCACCATCATCACACCATTTGGTCTCTATGAGTTTACTCGGATGCCATTTGGGTTAAAAAAGCGGCCCAAGCCTTTCGTAGTTGAATGGATCAAGTGTTGGGTGACTTATCATTTATATCTGCTTAGATGATGTCCTCGTCACATCTCGGAGCATGGAGGGACACAAAGATGATGTGCAAGGTCCTTGGCCGTCTTTTCGGCGCTGACATTGCCGTGAACCAAAAGAAGTGCAAGTTTGGTTGGTCTGAGGTCACATACCTTGGCTACACAATCTCTGTAGGCGGCCTCAAACCCCCAGATAAGCGTGTTGAAGCCATCCAAAAGCTCCCATGGCCTACAAGCAAGAAGGAGGTACAACAAGTCCTTGGCATGGCGAGCTTCTACCGGAAATTCCTCCCTGGCATTGTCCACATCCTCGGCCCCTTGCATAACCAGACTATTGGAACAAAGAAGACTACAAAGTTGAGGCTACAGCCTCCTTCATTGTTTCCTATGAGGCTGTCCACAATGTCCTTGCCAATGCTCTCTTACACTTTCTTGCTCCCAATGCTCCCTTGGCTATCTGTATTGACGACTCGGCTTTTGCCGTGTGTGCCAAACTGGAGCAACGTGGTCCTGATGGTATTTGGTGCCCTATGAGTTCTTACTCAAAGCACCTCTGAAAGAGTGAAGCTAAATACGGGACTTTTGACCGTGAGCTCCTTGCTGTTTTTCTTGCCATACACAAGTTCCGTCCCTTTGTCGAGGGCCGCCCTTTCATCATCTTTACAGACCACAAGCCTCTCATAACAGCACTCTTCTCGGACCACCCACGGGAAATGACAAGACAGGAGCGCCACCTGTCGTTCATTGCAGAACACACTTGCGACATCTGACAAGTCAGGGGTGTTCTCATTGTGGTGCCTGATGGCCTCTTGGCCACCAAATGAAGCTCCTCTTGAAGTCACGGCAATCCCTGCTCCAACCATTGACTATGTTGGTATGGCAGCAGAGCAGCCGTCAGGCGCTGATTTGGCTACCGTTAAGGAAAAGTCCCCTGCCTCGTCCTTGAACAAGTTGATTACCATAGCCACTCCCTCCATGTTGACACCTTTACCGGTAGGTGGTGCCAGTTTGTGCCAAAGTCATGGCGGTTCCATGCCTTTGAAGTTGTGCACAACCTTACCACGCTACTCTGGAGCTCGTCCATGCATCCGTGGCGTCACATGGTGTTTTGCACGGCCAGACATGAAACGTGACGTGCGCCATTGGTGCAAAGTTTGCCTGGCATTTCAAAAAACAGGTGGGTGTCCTTGTCCATGCCCCACTAACGCAGCGCCCTCTACCAGACCGACGCCTTGGTAGTTTGCACCTTGGCATCTTGTGGGCCCCCTGCCCATATCAGAAGGGTGCTCTTACGTCTTCACCATGATTGACGGTGCAAACTGGTTCCATGTGGATTAACCCCTCTTTGACCTCTCTGCCCATTCCTATGTCAATGCATGCATCAGGGGCTGGGTCCAAAAGTACAGCTGCCCTGATGACCTGACGTCAGCCTGCGGGCCGCAATTCACTGGAGTCTGGAGTTGCTGCTGAATTGGGCATTGTGCAGCATCAGACCACAGCATATCATCCACAAGCAAATGGTCTTGTGGGGTATGCCCACAGAGTCCTCAAGGGGTCTCTCAAGGCCAAGGCCATTGGTAGAGAGTGGCGCTGAGTCTTCCTCATGGTCATCCTGGGCATGAAAAATTGCGGCCTTTCGGCCGCTGAAATGCACTATGGTTCCCCCTTGAGGATCCTTGCCGAATGCTTGGTGCCCACACCACGCCATTTGTTGAGCAGTTTGGCCGCAGCTTAGCAAATTTCTTGCCAAACCCTACCACATTCCATGGCAATGACAAAATTGTGCGTGTCCCCAAGTCTCTCTCAGAGGCCGTTTTTTTATGCGTCGTGATTGCTGTTTTTGCCTCACGTTGCCGTGAGGGACCATTGACACCTCTCAATGATGGCCCATACAAATTTGTGCAACACCACCCCAAGTTCTTTGTCATTGCCATGGGTGGCGCTGACTACAAGGTGTTTATTGACTGCCTCAAAGTTGCACATGGTGCCAATCCAACAATGTGGTTATTCCTCCCGTCGTGGCCGTCCACCAAGGGCGCCCAAAAACATGACAGGCCAAAAGGATCTTGCAGATTTTCCTCCATGGCCCTAAACAACAATGTCCCGTTCAGGCCGTTGCTTACACCCAACCAATCGATACCAGGCTTCATGTTTTGGATTACCTCTCCTTCTTCAGTTACCTGACTTTGTCGTTGGGGGAAGCTGCAGTAGGAACCATGATATCACCTGAATTTTCCCACTAAGAGAAACGCGGAGTTTTGTTGTTTATTCAGCTTTGGAAGGTGTTCTAGCCATTACCTTTTTGAGAGATTTGAAATAGATGATGTTTGTCGTGCCCAAACCCCCCCTATCTTAACACCAACTGTTTTTACTGTTTTGTAAGGGTATTAAGCCACCAAAGTTTGCAAATATTATTGTACTTCAGCAAGATCTTCGGAAATTTCAAAATTTGTCTCAATTTCAGATCTACAGTACTATGAAAAGAAGCCTTAGATTTGGGATCATTCAAAAAATGACAAAAAATCAATTGCATAATCAATTTAAAATTACCAAGAACACTTTTTACACCGTAAATACACAATGGGGACTTTTCTATCATGGCAGTAAGTTTTGAACATCTCTCGACTTAAAAGTTATGTACATCCAACCGGTTGTTTGAAATGCTTTTGTTCCCTTGCCTTGAATATGACCATCGAATGTCCCCGTGTCTTGTATTTGAATCCCAAGATCTGTGATCGAAAAAGCCTATTCAATTGCATTACTTTCATTATCCTGATAAGCCTGTTTAGATTGCCAAAATGTCATGACCTGGAACTTATTTTCATTCAGGCACATGTTATTGCTTTTGACCCAGTTATAAACTTGCTCCAAATCGTCTTCCATCCCAATTGACGAATGACCATTCCTTCCAAACACAAGTTTTGTGTCGTCAGCATAGGAGGATATCCGTAGAGCATTTTTAGGGACGTTTTGGAGAGGGGCAATGAATATAACGAAGAGGGTAGGGTCCAAGATTGAGCGTTGTGGAACTGCTGAAGTAATGTTAACACTTTGACCTAAATTACCCTTAACTGTTTTCCATTTCAAATTGTTAATCTTCATGCCTAAAGATTTAATGGTTGTTGCGAGTTGTTCATTTTCCCACCAACTCTTTGCTTTTGCACGCTTTTTCTTTTAAATGCACAAAGCTTTTTCATCAGACCTGTTCAATTATCTTATCTAGATTCAAGATAAAGATAAAAGATAAAAGCTAGTTTTAGCTCTAGATCTTTTATCTTTATCTAGATACTTTTTTCGGGAAAGTATCTTAAAGTATTTTATTTAGATACTTTTTTCGGGAAAGTATCTTAAAGTATCTTTATCTAGATACTTTTTTCGGGAAAGTATCTTAAAGTATCTTTATCTAGATATTTTTTTCGGCAGACTATCTTGAAATATCTTTATCTAGATACTTTTTTTGAAAACTATCTTAAACTATCTTTATCTAGATAATGTGTTCTCTCAATCTTTTGTGTTTAAGCATCCTTATGCATTAAGCATCCATTATGCATTGTTTTTAGGCATTTTGCATTTTCCCAAAAAGTATCTGTAAAAGATACTTCTAGATACTTTTTTTTATTCATAATGCATAATGTAAAATTATTTGTGCATTATGCACATTAAAAGTGGATGTATCATACATGTTGAGACTTGAGAGTGGACACAATATGCACATTGAGTGAGGAATCTGAGGATGCATTCATTATCCACTTAGAGGAAGGGTGCATTTATCCAACCACTCTTAAGTCTCAACCTGTATAATGCATCCACTTTCAATGTGCAAAATACACAAATAATTTGACATTACGCATTATGAAGAAAAGTATCTAGAAGTATCTTATCTAGATAGTTTTTCGGGAAGCTAATCTAGATACCCTTTCAGGAAAGGATATTGAGGTATCTTTATCTAGATACATTTTTTGAGAAATATCTCAAACTATCTTTATCTAGATACATTTTTTTGAGAAATATCTCAAGCTATCTTTATCTAGATACATTTTTTGAGAAATATCTCAAACTATCTTTATCTAGATACTTTGCGGAAAATACTATCTTTATCTAGATACTTTGCGGAAAATACTATCTTATCTAGATACTTTTCAAAATATCTTGAACAGGTCTGTTTTTCATAGGTACTTTTTATTTGATCGCCCCGAAAGCAAATTTTGCAAATTATTGATTCAACTCCAGCCAATGTTTTCCAACGGCAAAATGAATAACTTCCACAAACCTACGTAGAGGTTTTAAATAAACATAAAAATTGAAATGACTGGGATTTGCAAAAATTGGCAGAGCAATTCAGCACAGCCTGCGACCCTGTTTTACCGCTAGCGGTATGATTTTCAATTGCCCACTTGGGCAACCTTTGTGCATGTCATTGGCCTTTGAACATAAACTTCAATATTTAGTGCTCCTCTGGTTTTCGATTTGTCTTCAGGATTATTTATTGTGTTCTTGATTATGCTTAGCTCTCAAATGATTTTGCAAAATAATCACAAACCAAAGATATTGTAAAATTTTAGATCATAAATGCTAAAAATTTGCTCCAAATATCCCATTTCATTATTATCTTGGACGAATCCGACAACACACAAGTTTTCGGTCTCAGCTTTTTCCCATCGAAAGTGAGCCATAATTCTTTGAAAACAACTTAACCCAACATTAAAGATTTATAGCATCAAGAACATAAACATGTTTCTGGCTTCATTAATTTTTCTCGTTTCAATTTTTATTCATATTTGGCGCAATGAAGGTGTCAGCACATTTGGAGTATATAAACTCTTTGCCTCATGGACTCCATCGCATCACCTTTCTTCTTCCATTCAGCATAATGAGTGGTTGTTCAGCCATCCTTATTCTCTTGGCTCTTTCTGTGAGCTTTTCCAATGGAAAGGAGCTACCACCTTCAAGTGGAACTGGCGGATCTAGAAGATTCGTCTTCACTCCCCTTCGGAACGATGAGCTTCCTTGTGTCGCAGAAAACCTTAGGGTGAGTCAGTACACTAAATAATCGTATTTCTTCTTTCTTAATATATTCTTAACCGGTCATGAATAGCAATCTCATCGATATATTTGTGACGATGATGCCAATGTGATTTGTCTCTCTGGATGGCAAGAAGATCCTGATTGGTCCAAACGTGATCTCCGAAATCCTTGTCCAATTCCAATTTGTGATTACCATGGAGAGACTTGCCAACATGGAGAATGTGTCAGACCCAATGTTTGTGCATGTGACGTGGGATGGTAAGATTGAGCTAACCATTCTAAAAAAGTTTTGTAAATCTTTCCATGGAATTTCTTTTAGGCAAGGCCATCTTTGCGACACTTGCATTACTTTGCCAGGTTGTCTACATGGATCTTGTAATGGAACCTTTGAATGCAATTGTGATTACAATGATGAAGGGGTACCAATGTGGGAGGGTGCCTTTTGCGATCAACGTGAGCATTTTGTATAAGAACATAAAACAATTATTTGGTACCTGACGTCATAATTACAGCTGCTTGCCCGGATTGTCACCCAGACCATGGATTTTGTTTCGAGCCTTTTGAATGCCAGTAAGGTGCCAGTTCATAACCTTTGACATTTGGATTACTAAACGCTGCTTTTAGGTGTCATGATGGATGGGAAGGGTCAGATTGTCAAGAGTGTGTTAAATTACCTGGCTGTGTTCACGGCTCTTGTCAAGAAGGCAAACCCCACACTTGTCAGTGTGATGAGGGATGGACTGGTCACCTCTGTGATCAACCTGTTTGCGGGTAACCTTAAGAGATCTTGATTTTAAATTGTAAAGAAAAAATGAAATAAGGATGTTTCTTTTTCAGGGATGGATGTCATCAAGAGAATGGATTCTGTTCCGAGGTTTTAATTATTACTACGATTAGATAACAACATGTCTTAAACTAATGCTTACGTTTTAGCCTGACACATGCATCTGCAAGACTGGATGGCGAGGGTCCAATTGCTCAGAATGTGTTCCCTATTGGACCTGTCCTCAAGATGGTTACTGTTTTGAACCCAATCAATGTATTTGTAACTCTACCATCACCAACCAAGATAGCACTGGTGTTTGCAATCTCGAAAAGATCAATGGTTAGTAATCAAAAGCCTATCAGCTTGCACATATGAGAGTTATTGTCATTTCTCTCTCACATTCAGGTCCTATGTTAGAAGAGCAGGAGAGTGAATGTTCGTTGAAGTGCGCTGATTTTACAGCTTATGAATTACTTGATGATTCTCCCAGAGGAAACAAAACCATTGGATGTGCTTGGGGCGCAAATGAGGGGTTGTGTGATCCGATTGTGAAATTTTGCGTCGGGAGTCAAGAGTGGAAATATGATGCCACTCTTGGTGTTCAAGTCCTTGATACCTCGAGCTGCCGTTTTGGACCAGGAACAGAAATAACTCCAGATGGTTAAACAAATGACCAAATTCCTCAAAGAGTAAAAACAACCCAACCAGATCATCAAAGAAAAACTACTAAACCACCAGAAAAAAACAACTCTAAAAACCTTTATCATTCATTGGTAGGAATATTATATCAAAGGCATTTGCTTTTCTCATAGCAAGGAGTAGTTTTTCTTGAATTTAAAAATAAATTATTTTGCAACATGTCTGAGTTTTATTTCCCATCCTCACAGGTCTAAAAAGTAAATGTAAAAAGATGTTAATACAAGCTCCTTTAGTGTTCATAAATGCTCAAGATTTAGGTTTGACCCAAGCTGACCATTTTTTTAAAACTCGTTTTGAAATTTCTAACTCCGAATTTTCACACTTTGAAATAATTTCACCCACCAAGTGACTAAATTGATGTGTACAATACCTAAAAACAATGGCGTTAATATTTGCTCTTTGTTGCACTGATTATTGCACTTGATTGCAATTAATAATTGCAAGAAATTGTATGCAATTTATTGAAATTGGTGTTCCCTCGAAAGAGTAATGCAGTAAAATTATGATTACTTTAAATAAATTTGAGGGCATTAACAAGAAGCACTGGAATCATGGAGTGGGAGGCTAGCAATAAGAATTACGATTTCCAGTAGAAACGAGCCAATAACGCTCTTTTTGCAAATGAGACTGTAAGCTACCTCAAAGCTAATAAAGGTTCGGACACGGTTGTTGTGCATGAGACGGTATATTGGTCAATGATTCTAAAATGTACATGATATGATGTTCAGTCATGAGTCAAAGATAATCAATTAGAAAGTCGAATAATGAGCCCTTAGGAACACATCTACCATGCCCGCCCTCTCCAAGAGACCATCCGTAGGATAGGGCTCATTTAAGAATTCCCAATCGGTCAGGTGGTGTTCGATAACGACTTCCACGCCTTGGAACGACCATTGGGGATTTAATCTGCTCATGTACTTCGGGTCGGTTCTCGTTCTCTTCCTTCTTCTCTTGTTCTTCTGTTGGCACTCTGGCTAAAAACCTTCTGTTTCGCCAATGAAGCCTTCCACTCTCGGTCTTGACCAAATAACTTCTCTCTGGGTAACGTTTGATCACCTCTGCCAACACGTTCCATAACCTAGAAGTAGGGTGCTGAATTCGAACAATCTCACCAGGCTCCAACTCACGCAGTTCACGAGCTCCCGCATCATATTGCTCTTTGGCCTTGATTCGAAGAGTTTTGGCCTTTCTATCAGCCTCTCGAATCACCGCAGACACCTCAGGACAGAATAATGCCGGCCCACAAGGCAACCTCGTTCGCGTACAACGACCAAATAATCGCTGAGCTGGTGACAATCCATCCTTTCTATTGGATATTGGTCATATCCAATATATATATGCACCATAATATATGTATACCATGTATATACGGATAATGGTCATCCGTTTTGACTTTGGATGCAATTTCCCTCGTTTTTCCTTTGACACATGAGCATATACTAGGCAACCCACTCTCCTCAAATGTTTCAAGCTTGGTTTTCTGCCCGTCCAAGCTTCATAAGGCGTCTTGTCGATCAAAGCCTTGGTTGGCCCGCGATTTCTTAAATACGTCGCCGTTGAAATCACTTCCCCCCAAAATCGCAGGGGCAACTTTCCATCCACTAACATGGCTCGAGTTGTCTCGACCAGCGTGCGATTCATACGTTCAGCAACACCATTCTGCTCAGGAGTTCGAGGTATCGTCAGTTCATGTCGCACTCCTTCCTTGACAAGATACTGTTCAAATTGTTCCGAAGTATACTCGCCCCCGTTATCGGTTCGGAGCACCTTCGACACTCGGACTCCCTCTCTACTAACGCCTTCCACTCCAAGAAAACCTTGAAAACGTCACTCTTCTTCTTGATGACGTAGACCCAAACAAAATGGGTATGATCGTCGATAAATGTGAGGAAGTATTCCCCACCACTGAGAGAGGGTTCACCGATCTTGCCACTGACATCACTATGGACCAATCCAAGTTTTCCGTTAGCACGAGGTTTGGCTTGCTTAGGAAACGAAGACCGATGTATCTTGACCTGAACACATGGTTCACAAACTTCCTTGGAGTTCGAATTCTTCACATCCATTCCTGTCACCAAACCTCCGCGGCTCAATTCCTCTAAACCACTCGCTCCGAGATGACCCAGACGACGATGCCAAATCTGAAAACTCAAATCGGATTCATCCTTCATGGATATTAACACACAAGGTGGCTTGAGCACAAAATCCAAATGATACAGTCCTTCTTTCCTTTTGGCAACGGCAACTTGATTCTTCTTAGGGCCAAATATCAAACATTTCTCTCCTTCAAACTTGACCGATGCTCCTTGTTCCGATGATTTCGAAATGCTGAACAAATTGAAGGAAAGCTCTGGCACCAACAGCACGTCATGAAGTGTACAATCAATATTCCGTCCATTGACACGCATAGTAATTGGAACTATGCCTCGCTGGCATGATGAGACACATCGAACATCTCCAAGCGTAATTCGCAATGGTCGATCCATGGTCTCCAAATTACTGAACATCTTGGCGTCTTTGCCCATATGGCACGTAGCTCCGGAATCGACTATCCAGGCCTGGTTGTCATCGATCGTCGTATTAAGAATCGTGTGAGCAGTGAGACCGACTGT
>CM021317.1:1722520-1739220 GCA_010645155.1 Tigriopus japonicus | reverse complement strand
GGCATGGTTAATGTATGTTGAGAAGTATTGCAAAGTAATTTGAAAACAAATGGAGAAATTGGAAGCCTTCAATTAAACAAATTATTTGTTTTTAGGTTTAGTTGCCCCAGGAACCGATCTCCTCTGGCGATCTTGTTATTCAAAGTCGGTCATCCTAATTTCAAAGTTCGGAAGAACCCTCTCAACTTATGTAGCGAAATTTTAGATAAAAGAAACAAAACACACTTTTTTGCAAATACAATGTCAAGAATTGCTATTTTAACTTCAATTTGTGCAGATAAGAAAGGCATTATTACATATACAATCAACAGGCCTAAACCTTCGTTTTAGTTACCTCGCACGCTCATCAGAAACACAGGTCTTCCGAACTTTTTTTCCCGCCAAAAGTGATGACGTCACTAGTTATTGCTGTAATTGGCGAGGAATGATTTCTGATTATCAAGATCTTTGAACTACTAGTTATAGACATTTAGACTAGTGATGTTTTTCGAACCAGGAGTGCTGCCAGTTTTGACTCAGAAGTTTATCGCTGTTTAAAAGGGCAGGTTGTATTGAACTTTTTGAAGAGACCTAAACAGGGACCAATTTGGCAAAACTCAAACTAGTTCGATTTCGAGTCCCATAAGGTCTATTGCCTGTTGAATAGTTTAGTTGTGGTCAGATTTTTTACCCTAAAAACCAAAATGGCAAAACTCTGCCAAAATCCAACTCGAAACACAAACGGATCAGCGTTGAAGTATTCAAATGGGAGTGCTTCCACAACGCTGGAATGCTCCTCTCTAGGCGTGCTTCTCGGAGAACCTATCATCAATTAAACCTGATGGTAAGAAGCCCAAATAGCGACCCAGCTTGCTAGAAGTTTACTTGAAGTCAATGGAACTAGCACATGTTTGTGCATGCTAAACATATGACTAGCGTTGGAAAATTGTTGACGTATCTACTTGTTGCACCTTGGCACCGGTGGTACACTTCTCTTTTTCATGAGTTGCTTGGTGTACTTCTGATTCAAGAAAGCTTATGCTATCAACAAAACGGCTGAAACTGCCTTGAAGTTGCCTCGAAGTCAACTTTGCTTGCACACCTTGGAATACACAAAACATCTGATCTGAAAGGTTTCCTTGAGCAAGGTCGGGGAGGAGAATCGAACCTGTGCCCTCTCTCACAGTAGGAACCTGCGCTAACCACGACACCACGTCTCCGCCCAGTAAAGAGGAATTCTCCTCACAACTTTATTCCGTTAATTGAACTAAAAGGCCAGAAAGGAAAGAATCCCGATAGTTGATTCCTCTCTCATAAAGTCACGGTAGGCTCTTGGAACTACCTTATGTAGGGAGAAATATTCACACAAGTCTGACCCTTGGCGATGCTACTCAAAGATTATACTGATTTCCTCGAGGATGTAAATCCTTCATTCTCAAGCACATCCGGTTTTAACTTGCTTCAATGAAGGAACAGCGAGAAACCCTCTCCAATGAAATTAATCCTTGTGGTATTCATTGTTACCCAAACACGCAGTTTTTGAAACCATGAAGGGAAGTTAATTTACTGAAAAATGTGTGGACCTTCACCCAAGACAAACACCTATATTCATCATTCCGAAACATTTTTGCAAAAAAAAAAACCAATTCAGATATATTAATCAAAATGTTAGTTCATTTTGATCGGGCATCGGTAACCATTGGTCTGTGCTCCAAATCTTGGGGCATAAGTATTACTCTTGAAATGAAGGCCGAGATCATTTACCTTTTTCTCGGAACTTATGAAGGTTTCTTGTTTCGAAACCGTTACCACTATGTTACATCATAAGGGCACCTAAACCACTAACTTTGTAGTTAAGTGCTGAAGGAGTCCGATTTACTTGGTTTTGGATTTCGAAAAGGAGTCTAACAAAGCACAACTGATTAGATTGAAAATCACCTATATCAGTGGAATTGGCAATGGATGTAAAAGGAGGAAAACACCATTCAAAAGTTTTTTTGCACATTTTAATACTTCTGCAAGGCATTCGATTTTTTATAGAATAAAAGGAGTTAGGAAAGTTAGGAAAAAGTGATCACGAACGTATTTGTTAGTTATTAATTACGATTGACTGAAAAAATGGTATAACGTGTGCAAGTACAAAGCAAAAATATTGATTGTCTCAAACACGAAATAATTAGTTTCATGATTATTTTTAGCTCACAGTTTTTAAAATTGGCAATTGAAATCATCTTGTCCTCTTGTTCTCCCTTCTTAAAATCGACTTCGTTTTCATTTTTTGCCGTGTAAAAACGCGTCTCCTCCAATTATTGATCAATGAAAATTTTGGCACCACCAAACCACTCAAAACCGCTTTTCATTAACCATGAAAGTACAAGGATCATTTTCTGGCTCACACGCATCATTCCTCACGCCTTAAATACCTACATTAACGTACCCTAACCTTCACCAAAAGAGAGAACCGGGAACGAACAGAGAAAGAACAAGGAACGCAACAAGAGCGAGCCAAAAAGCGAGCCCAAGGAACAAACAAACTACGAACGAACGGTCTCATCTCGTTTGTTCGTGCAATGAAGGAAAGGATGCCGTTGGGATTGGGCGGATTCAGTTGAGAAAGATTGTTGAGACAGCGGTTGGTCTTCTTGTAGTGATTCAAAGACATCGGTGACAAGGACAACGTTGGGGGTCGTAAATCACACGGATTCTCAAAGTACTATTGTTGTGTCAATACAAGGTGGTGACAGTGTTGTTAGACGTCTGGTTTAAGAACAAGTGTCTCACGGCTGGTAGGAATTACAAACTTCGTAGTGGTGATATGTCAACTTTGAGAGGTTCAACTTGTTATTGTAGCTGATTGGAGTATCTGATCGTTAAGGTCGCAGGAAATGGCGTCCAATTCCAATGTCTCACAAGATGCTTTTGGCAACGAGATTGGTCTCAGAATGGCCAAGAAAGATCCTTTTGGGCATCTGTATTTCCAAGAATGGAAAGTCGTTTCATGTGTGTCTCGGCTGTTGGGGCATCTTTTCGAGATGATTGGTAATAATTGTGCTCTTGGGAACCAAGAAAACGAAGAAAGAAGCAAAACTAGGTGAACTGTTGAAGGTGTTAGGAGGTATAGTTAGAATGCAACGTAAATAAGGTACTAAGAAAACAAGATAGGGTTGCATGGTGATGCAAACTAGAGAAAAAACAGAGGACACCAAAATCAAGTCAGATTAACGGTTCCATAAGTGTACTAATCAGCCAAGTCGTCAGCTGTTGGTCGGATGTTGATTGCACTGATTCAAATAGCTTGTGTTTAGTATTATTAACAACCATAATTAAGTGTAGTCTTAATTCATAAGCTGTGTTGTCAATGCAGGTTTTGTACTGAGACTATACTGGAACTTGGCTATTTTGACCATACTTTGGTGTACTCGAATTAGTCGAATTAGTGCACTTAACATTTTACCTTGTTTGTAACGTAGCTGTTGGACTGAAAGTATCCTCCAGAGTCGTTAAGTTGACCCGATCCTGCTATATTCTAATTAATTTCTAACGTACGTTAACATGCGACCCACAGTTTCAGCACATAAGATGCGTTTTTATGTCATACAGCGCGGTTATGCTCGACAGTGGTTTTCATCCAGTAATTGTAATTTATTGTTATCTTTCCAAATACTCACAATAATTAAGCTAGTTTTGTCAACGGGAATGATTTTTTCGTCGATGAACGCCTGAAGCAAAATACAATCACAAGTATTTACAAGAAACAAGTAGTGATGGTGCATAGTTCCGTACAGAAACAGAGTTTTATAACTACGTTTTCTCTTAAACATGACCAGAAATATTGTCCTGTATCTAAACCTTTGAAAATAATGGTGCTTCCAACCACTGGGATCCTACATGATTGATCTGAGTGGTTCAACCATGAGGTTTATGTGAAATAAAGGATGAGCCGAACAAATTGCCATTAACAAAGTAGATAACAAACTACAATTCCAAAAATAACATATACCGTAAAAGTGGTTGCTGTACTATATCCATGAGCTAAGATAATGTTGACAAAACCAGTGCCCACGAATTAATGTCTTGGACAAGTAATAAAAGAAATCTTCAAACGAGTGGAATATCGTCGCCTTTTACCATATCATGCTGCAGAAGCATGGCATATCGAACCTAAAAAGGCCTGTATAATGCTGACTTCTTTGCAGAAAAAGTATTGGCTTTTGGAGTTGACTTTTTGAGCTTTCAAGTCGAATTTGGAACTCGTACAAAATGTCTAATTTTATTTGAAAATACCTCGTCAAGTAGCTCGTAAACCTTCAAGTCTAGAATAGAGCCTCAAGTCTAGAAATGTGCGAAATCTGTTGGGATATTTCGATGGAACACAATAGTACAAATAACCAAATTAAGTAAAAAAGGCCACTGATTTAAGGTTCCAAATACTAGAGTGAACATTCATTTTTTAAACCAATTCAAAGTAGTTCAAGGTTGAAAAAAACAGGTTTAATCCACAGAAATAATGGGTCTGGTTTTACTACTATACTACATTTACAAATGTCGTTAACATGCGACCTATTTTGTCATTCTCTTGTTCCAATCTAACAGGATACAATCGCATGTACTTTTTATCCCTGGTTTCCCCTTAGTAAGATTAATTGATGGTCTTGATATTTGGATTGAATAAAATATTGTCACTTAGAAAGAAAACGATCAAAGTTGTTCCCACGTAAGCACCAATTTAAGTTTTGATCACCCTGTAATTAATAATCCTAAATCTACAAGTTTTGTTCAGCGCAATATTTGGTTTCCCATGCATGCGTAAACATCAACAATTTCGATCCAAGATTATTTTGTGTGTTTTTCTCCAAGATACAATACAATCCTTGGTCATACTTTGCTACATTTCGTTGCTTAGGAGGCTAATAAAGGCTGTTCCCGCTTTAGAACGAATCTAGTTCCAACCAGTTATTACTTCTAGGATTAACGAACTGAAATGAAATTATGGTCTTTTTCCCTTTTCACCAAAGTTTGCACAGACAACCAATAACTTGATGTGTACTCAATTTGGAGCAACGGATGCTCCTTTTCGGTTATTTTTACCATAACAATGCTCCTAGTAACAAATATCAGAACATCGGTAATTGACTTTTTGGAAGTAAGCATGAATGCCAAATTAACACAAACCGCTCGAGAAAGTTTTCCACTAGAAGCAATAATGTAGTTCTCGTTAAAAGTTTGATTAAACAAGGTAAAAATATAACTGAATGTCAGACCTAACCAATTTTTTCGTTCAATTTGTGTGGGTTGATTGTAAATGCATTGTAAATCGAATCAATCGAATTGGTATCATCAAATCTATTTTACAAACTACTGATGCAAAAGTTACTTTTCCTCTTTGAAAAGGAGCAGAGCTTTTGATTACTCTGTAATTTGTTCATTACGAATTTTGCAAATAAAAACGCGTTCAGAAAGCAACGTCTCATCGATTCTCGTTACACAAAAAGTATTCTTTTAGAAAAGCTCACATGAATGGTGATTTGTGACTAATGTACTCTCTTTCATCTGATAGTCATTAGGTCAGTTGTCGAGGTAGTTTGGAAGTATAGTAGAAGCATACCTAGAAACACAAAAGAAGCACATGAGACGGAGTAGAAATAACCATGCTCGATCAAGTTTCGTTACATAAGCTGCGTAAACGATCGAGCATGGTTACTTCTACTTCTTTCATGCTTCTTTTGTGTTTCTAGGTGTGCTTCTACTATACTTCAAAACTACCTCAACAACCGACCTATTAGCTCTTCACTAGCACTCTCTAACTAAACTCGTTGATTACTTTGTACTCTACTCTAACCCAAGTTTTGTTCCAACAAGGAGATATGTGCTAACATGGAACATTAGAGACCGCTCATTAATTGTCCGTAGCAAGAACTGGCCCGAAACAGATGTAGAGCACAAGAATGTTAAGGATGGAAACTGCATTGTTTGCAATGAATTATTTAAAGGGATAAGACTGTATGCGAGAACGAGACTTCTGTTTTCTGAACACATGTACGTATTTAGAACATCCTATGGGAGATCATTTGTGACATCAGGCCCATTAACCTTATGATTTATAGACCCTGTTATCACAAGACCATTCTTTGTAAATGGAAGAATGGCATTAGACAGCTGTTCTGGTGTTCGTGACTACTAGTGGATTAATGAACGATCAGTGGGAAGCGTTCTGGCATACAGGGAGGCCAATAAAAATGAGACTGATGAAAACATTCCATTAAGATAACGTTTCCAGTCTTTTTCTGATCAAGAGCCATTGTACTTCAAGATGGATTTCAAAAATACACCTTGGGTCCAATCATTGTACTAAAATGTGAGTTTTTTTGAACAAATATATTGTTCCGTTGAATTTTCATTTACTGATTGGACCCAAGATGTATTTAAAAGTAATCCAGCATTGAGCCATCCTTGATATAATTTATTTTGCTTGATACGCTACTGTCATCTAACATTCATAAGTATCTTTTCGTAAAGAGTTGCTTCTTTAAAACACGATATTTGCCAAGACTTTTTTTGCAAATTGGACATAAATCAGACTTGAATGAAACTGAAAATAGTTAAGAAAGACATTGTATTCATTCGTTTGGTTTTGAAACGATCTAAAACATGAGAGGTAAGAATTCTGCTAAATATGCAAAGTGATTTTTGATAATATAGGTGGGTTTCTTGGGCAATTTGATCAGCTAAGCATCTTTTACTGTTTGTCAACTTTGTCTCCTGTTTTGAACGTTTAATGTCAAGCTGTTTTTGATTGTTATGGACGAAACAAAGAAGCCAAAATATCATTAATTAGTTCATTTGAAAACTTCAACGAATTCTCAATGTTGTCTCATCAAATGATGCACACATAGAGGAAAAGAAGTTTTTTGCGTCTCCCTGTATGGAACCAGAAAATATATATTTTTGGGGGGCCAATGTTGTTCTGAGACGCTTAACATCAACAAGTAGGAACTCATGTTGCCCTTCTCATTCAAAGGGATCCACAACATTCATTCAATGTGTATTGTTCGCAAATTGTTTCGGGATTAATGATTCTGATTTCCAACTTGTTTCAATCAGTCAAAGTCAAATTTAAATTCACCTCATCTATCAATCTCTTCAGGGACAAACTTTACTTTCCAATTTAGGATCCACTGATTGGAACAATCAGACAAGGAACACGTTTAATTTTGATTGAAAAAGGGAAGAGGAGATGAATCAGTACGAAAAAAAATTGGTCATCAAATTTATTCCATGCTTCTGAAATTGAGACTTATCTTTTCTAGGGTTTATTGCTTACTTCAAGAACCTGCTAAAACAAGCAAATGGCGTTGTATGTAAAGTAAACTTTGTTAAGTTTGAAATGCCTCGCGGACTTTTTTCCAAAGAAAGTTTTTAGACGTGGATAAAAGACTCTCCTAAATGTTGAATTGAAACCGAATACCGAACATGGCATTAAGTATTTAGTAAAGTACCCAAGAGCCCCAGATTAAGTTTGAAGCTTAACAGGATTGAGGAACTGTATATCACACATTTGTGACTTGCAGGATAAATTAAGAAGGCTTTTAGGATTACTTTAGAACACTATCAAATTGAAAGTACTAAGGGTTCCTTTCCCCGAGCTTATTTTATACACAGAGTTAGCAAACTATTGGTCATACTTTACCAATAGGAACAGTTTCGAAAGAACTTTGTTGGAGAAAGAATTCTTCAATGGTATTTCTTCCTGAGAAAAAAGCTGATAACTCATAAGATTGATACAAGAATTGGCAAGAATGATTTGAATCAAGCACTCTTGCATTTCAATTCTTCAGGGTTTCGGGTTTAAGACTCACAAAATGTGTCCTGAAATCTCAGTACGATCAGATACATGTCTCAATTTTCAATCTTTTCCAAATGTCAGAGCAAAAGCAATGGCAAAATGTAATCTTATTCTTCCTCTGGTGTGAAGTTTGTTTCGTCTGGTCACTGAAAGAAAATTTGAAAACAAATAAATGCTGACAACAATGGTTTGATCAGAGCTTTCGTTGTTTTGAGCCAAGAGGTTTAAGGTAGTAATCATCATCCTGCAATTGGCCTTTCCTCAAAAAAGTTTTTTCAAGGTTCATGATCCAAAATGTGACAAATTTCAGTCCAAAATCTTGCCTTTTCAGTATGGCACAACGGTCCTTTAACGAACAGATGACTGGGAGGTCACAATACATAAGACTGGGAGGTCACCGTACTAATACAGCTCCCAAAATTGAACCCTAACACAAAAGTTTGACCCATTTTCGAACTTCCCAATAAAAATTGGACACGTAAAATCAGAAACTTTGTGTCGCAAAGCTCAAAGGTTGCAAGTGTTTTCTATTTTACCGGGTCCGCTGAAAGGACTCTTATTTTCTATGTTTAAATTCGCATTTTTTCAATAAACCCATAACGCTCATTCAAAGATCTGCAACAAGCATATAAATGAAAACAAGGCGACCAATATTTAAAAAAAAAAACTCAAGCTGCCCTACTTTTTTTCGTGACTCACTTTTTCAAGTTTGCGGCTGAAAATCGTCCCTTAGTTCGTCTATCGACTCATAATTACACCATCAAGGTCGACCTTGTGGTAGGCCTTTAAGTGCTTTCGATTCCTCCCATGATTCTGCACACCTGACAAATGGCGAAGGCTGATTGAGAACTAAGGGTTCAAGGTAAATTGCTTTAGAGACACCTGAAACTCTCTTGATCGCTTCGGTTCAAGAGATCTTGTCAGAAGTTTTTATCTGTGTCATCCATTTCCACTCTCGCTGAACTTGATCCACAAGAAACTTACGAACTTTGAGACAGGATCCCGTCCACCAATTTCATCATTTCTCTATCTTAGCGAGGAGGATCAACTTTCATGATTCCAATCCATTTCCGACAACCTTTTGCTCGTAGTTTAAATATGACCTTTTGAATAGAGGAATGGAAGCGACTGAGATTTATTTTTCATGTTTCTCAAAGGCTTAGATTGACGGTCATAGAATAAATTTATTGTTGGTTCAATAAAAGTTGCCCTAGCAAAGACAAAATGTAAAATATGAGATTAAACCATAAATTGGGACCAGAAAAAAAAATCAACTAAAATTTTGGATTTCTACCTATTTTTGAGCATTTTTAACTGTTTCGTAATTTTGGGAGATGCTTTTGATATTGCAGCACAGCTTTCTATAAGTGCGTTTTTTCGTGAATATCTTACATTTTCTATTTTGTAATTTTGGGAAGTAACTTGAAACTTGAAAGTAAATTTTCATTAATATAACCAAACATGTTAACTTTTTTCCCAACAAGTTCGACATTTTCAACTATTCTACTATCTTTTTATCCGAAAAAAGCTAGATAAAAAATTAACTTTTTGCCGTTCTCGCTAACACCGGATCACCTCAATTTGTACTGACAATTTCCACAAGTAGGAAAGGACCAATAAGTGCCAAAGGAACAGTTCCATGGTGTCAGCTGGTCCATTAGATGGATTGGATGAAGCTCCTCGGTTGGTCGAGCAAACGATTAAACATATCAGACCAGGCAAATTTGCAATTAGGAAATCGTCGTACTTCCCGGATGTTTGCCTACCACTCGAGGAGGTTGGATGTAAAAGCTTCCCGCAACTTTTAAAGCACTACATGTTGCTTTTTTCTTTCTCTTAAAGTGAGAAGATCTTCACGTTAGATGATTATATATGAAGACGACATAAAATCAAATTGATATACATGATTGCATCTCATATCAATACAATGATGACGAAAACGGGTAGTCCTGAATCAAATTTATTAGCAATATGATGTTAGTTATGTTCAAACCCAACAAAGATGGACTTTTTGGAGTTGCTTTGGGCGGTTTTGATTTACTAATTTACTACGAAGTTGACTATTCACATTTAGTTGGCTTTGTGGGTAATGGATTTTTAGATTTAGAATATGCACGATTTTTAAGGATGATATTCGTACATATGATAATAAACAATAATCACACGTTAATTCTTGTCTCAAAACTTCCTTTGTTTATAAAACGAGCCCTTGGTTTAAAATAAAGGTTAAAAAAAAAACATTGTGTGGGAAACAAGCGAGATATTTATTCAGAGGATGGCCGCAACCCTTTGATTGTGTAGTGCTTTAATGAGATGGAGACTTACAACGACCACAGTTTCATGGGTGGCTAAGCACATTCAGTTTGGAGGGCTCTCCTCGAAAAAGGACAGGGTTGCCAAAACGAAGACAAATGATCTCTTTCCCTTTGACCTTTGTCCTTGGTTCTGCGTTCGTTCCAAACGATTGAATGTGTTTCTTTTCACGGATACATCCCTTTAACCTTAGATTGCCCTTTCCCCAAATCGATCCCCTATATTATGTGATCCAAGTTGATCCTGTTCTAAACTTTAGAACATAAGCTTTCAAGGAATATTTTTTCAAACAGACATGTACCACGAGGAGCAAACTTTTGAATGTGTTTTATAACATAATATGATGTAAGACGGTTGTTATTTTTACCTTGGGCATATTTTAAAAGCCTAGTTTGAGCTGAACCCACTTGCAACAACTCTGAAAGGCTAGAACTTCAAAATGGTCCGCGGCGTTAATGACACTAATTAAAGCCGTCTGGCCACTTTACAAATGTGGATGCCCATTCCTTGCTTCTCAGGGAGTCAGTTTCTAATCGCCTTTGTCCAAAGTAAGCATCAATTGAACTACCGCTTGCGAGATGGACTTGCAAAAGGAGCCAAGAATAAACGAATGACTTGGTGAAAGAACATTTTTGCAAAAATCATTTCAATGTGTTAAGGAGGTTTATGACCCTTAAAAGAAAATCAACACTGCTTGCTTTTTATTATATGTTACTAGCAAGAACTCTCAAAGTTGACAGGTTCCGGTAAACGGAACCCCCCTAACCTTCAGGGTTGTCGTTTATTGTGGTCCACAAACCGAGTACAGCAGTGGTTTTCCAATGTCTTTTGATCCTTCATTTATTTGTTCATTTTCCTCTGTTTCTCCTGTCAGGTTTGTTTCCGTTACAAAGGAAGCTATCGACCATTCCATTTCCGATCGTGCCCTGAGGCAAATATCAGCGCTGAAAATGGTCACCTCCCTATTGGCCTTGTCAGATGTGATCGGGTTACTTGAGTGAATGGTTCCGTGATGATGCTTCGCCAGCCGGAAATCCAGTCATTTAGGCCCACAATGAGCCTTGCCAATCACACCATGGGCTCAAACTCTTTCGATTTGGCTTCTAACGGCAGCTATTTGAGGGAACTGAGCAACTGTGGAGGTCAGCTGACGCCAGAGTATGAAGCCACGTGGTCAGGGTTCACCTATTGGTGTGAAGGTGTCTTAACTGTGGGAGTGGGCATGATTGGCATGGTGGGCAATATCCTTTCCATTGCTGTACTAGTAACCAGGTAAGAATGGTCTTCTTTATGGATTTTGTTAAGTGACACATGATGGGTAATTCAGTCCATTTGCATTTGATCGCTCATTCATACGTCAAGAAGAGTTTTAGGGCGATTTTCCTCGTGTAAGGAGAATCCAAATTAGAAGAACACAATAAGGGACGTCATGTTCTTGTTGCTCCTAATGGTTATGTAAGCTTTAGGACTTAGCTAAATTACCACTCTTAGCCGGCGATCAATGACAGGTTTCCTTCCATGTAGGTTATCTAAAGGTCCAGGAAAGAAACTCGGCATGTATGTAATACAATTTCAATGAGATTACATTGTGGGCGACGGAACCTTTTTTTCATTTACCTTAACCTAAGTAATGCATTGGAAACCAAGTGTGACATAGTAACACTCTTCCTACTCAGCTTATAAAAAATGTTTAAATGAAATCTCATTTGATTCCTAGTCCTTAAAGGTTTGTTTTATGTCTACCTCACTGGAGGTAAGAAAGCTTGGTGAAATACCGTATCAACACCTGGAAAAAACTAAGATTTTGTTTTCGTTGCTCTCAAAAAACTAATTTCATCAAGCACCACGTCTTGATCTACGTATACTTGATTTTTAGCTGATTCATAGTTTCAGCAAATTCATTTACGGTCAGCCTGTTGTAATCAAAACAAAAAAAACTGTTCACCGCTCATAACTGATCAACCCAACACTTTTGCTAGTTGTTTCGAGTTTGTCAATGATAGATCGCCAACTCTCAGAACGTCTGTTTTAGATCATGGGGGTGAGATTTTGATTGGAGAAAATGTTTAAAAGACCTGATTCGTATTGATTGAGCCAAACCAATTCTGTCCTGATTTTAGAGTTGCACTTATCTTGAATTTGTTACCAGAATTGAGGCTTAAATCTTAAAGCATATTTTTCTTTTTGCGTCTGGTTGAATTCAACAACGATATGAATGGGTTTAATAACCAATGAGCCATGCTGAGTAATTATAAATTAAAACCAGGGCCACCAAATTTATGTAAAAAAAATCGCCAAAAATTGTATTACTTTTGGCAGTTTTTTTAATAATGTAACAATATCGCCAAAAAATGTATTATTTTTGGTAGTTTTTTGAGAAATAATGAAACAAAATCGAATATTTTGCTAATTTTACTAACACTTTTCTCACTGTATTGCCTCAAAAACTGACCAGTTATCATACTTGCATCACCTAAACTTTATTTCATAGGTAGGAAAAGATGCTAGAATAGCTATATTTTGTCACAATTGTTGCAAATATAGCCACTTTTATTCTTGTTTTGATTTTGACATCTTTTTTTAGATCATTATTAATGGAACAGGCATTTCTTATACAATGTAAATTGCCATTTACAACTATCTAGCAGGCCTGATGGTAAACTAAATATGCTTAGTAACAAATGCTAAACACTGTATATTCTTGCTTTTTTATCTTGACTTTGACGTAATATCAAACAATTTTCCATATCCTTTCCATTAAAAACTTCCCCATTTATGTAATTTTGGACAAAATTCGCAGATTTTGGAGTAATTTACACCTAATGTACATGTAATGTGGTACATGAAATGAGTGGGATATGAAATGTACGTGTAATGTAAATGTAATGTGGTGAAATGTAATTTACATCTATCTGATGGCCCTGATTAAAACTAAAGAGTTCGTTGAAACTTTCAAATTTATTTTTCCCTCAAGATGGCGCAGATTGTCCTGTCTTTTTCCACTTTGAAGCCAAATTTAGCTTCCTGTACGATGTTTGTGCAGACGACGAGTTGTTCATTTTGAACAAGAAATGGCACCCAAGACATGTTGTATTAAATTATGTTAATGCTATCTACGAAGACAATGTTTTATCTTAATTGCTTGGAATTTTCCGTTATTTCCAATAGAACGTTTGCGAATATCATCTTTTTTTGTTTTATTACAGGGACATGCGGAAACATTCTTTCAACCAGTTATTGGTGGGCTTGGCCATTTTTGATCTCACCTTCATCGTGTGTGGAGTCCCAGTTCATGCTTTTCCCATCCTAAACATTTCCAAATTGACTCAATTGGTCCAATCATGGATGTATGGCGTGGTTTATAAGTATTTTTTATATCCCTTCACCACGATATCCTACACGGGTAGTGTGTACATGACTACAGCCATCACCATTGAAAGGTTTGTGTTCTAGCGATACTTCAATTCATTTACTGGTACCCAAAATGGTCGGTTTTGGTATTTGAAGATTCAAAGTGTGTTTTGGGATCCTTCGATTGAAATAGAAATCTTGAAGCTTTATTTTCAACCTGCCAAATAATTCTGGAGCTTTCAGTTCAAAGGAATAAAAGAGAGCACAATTTCTTCAGAGTCTCAACTTATTCCACGCACAGTTCCAAAATCCGGAACCTTTAATCCCCTTCCCAATTTCTTCAACACACACTGGTTTGAGCTTATTTGGATGTACCTTCATAGGTTATACTCATTTTAGCTCCATATAATAGCTTCGTGTCTGAAGATCACATGTATCATCAAATGCAAACAATCGTAAGACGTTGTATGATTCCATTTAACCAAAAATGCCTTCCATAGCTAAGAAAAGGCTTAAATAAGGGACCAGAAGTTGATCAAATGGCATAATTTTGGTTCAAATTTTCCGGTTTTTAACGAGAGCCACTGATTGTAATGCCTTGCGACATTGTTTTTTCCGCCCAACTCTTGGATTTTTTAATGAAATTTACCGCCAAGTTGTGTCCAAGCAAAAAAAAAATTGTCTGATTGTAAAATTTGTGCTTCTTCTAATTATTCAGCAAGTTTGTATGACGAAGAAGTAACGTTTTAGGTTCAGATAATGCTCGAAAGACTCTTTTCTTGTATGTTTACACTCATTGATTGTTTGTTACATCTTCCAATTCAACCATCTTCAAGATCACATTACAGTCATATGTTTTCTTGAATGAATACGGATATCAAACTCCATCAAGGGGGCACTGAGGTGTTTTCTTGTTATCGATAACATGAAGTATGGTCATAAAGTGCGCCATCTAGTGGATTTCATACGACAACAGCTCGCAATTCCCATGATACACATATTTTTGAAGATCACAACGGTCAACCATCAGTTTTGGACAAACTAAAGTGCCTCAAATATTGACTGAGTATTGTTAATCGACCTGTGGTGGTTTTTGATTGGAATGATTGGTAAAAATCCCGTTCAAATTGGCATGAAAATCTGTCTACTGAAAAGATAAATCAGGCAAGATCTATGCCAAAATTCATCAGAAAAACACTTAAAGTTCTATTTGGAGTTCCACCATCAATATTTTAGGCACTTTAGTTTGTCCAAAACTGATGAATGACCGTTGCAATCTTCAAAAATATGTTTATCACGGGAACTGCGAGCTGCTGCCGCATGAAATCCACTAGATGTCGCACTTTTTGACCGTACTCTGTTATAGACGCCATCTCTCAAAGCAATGTATTAGGCATTTGAAATCCCTTTGGAAGTCTCACAAACAAGCTTTCCTGATGGAGTATTGCTTTTGTAATTTCAGATATATAGCGGTATGCAAGCCCCTCAGGTACCGTGAATTCATCGCTGAACTCTCGCCCAATGTTCGTACCATGATCTATGTCATACCTGTCACCATCTTTTCTGTGCTCTTAAATCTGCCCAAATTCTTCGAAATTGAGGTAAGCTAACAATAGAAACTTCATTTTCAACTTAATTGGGGGTGAACATTGCTTGTAAATGCATGATGGTATTATAATTTCAAGAAAAAGAAGGATCCGATCACACTGTAAAAATAGTGCGATCGTATGTTTTGGGAACTTGTAGGAAACCCTAATAAAATGACAAATGTGATGAACTGTCCCGAATTGATAAGAGAAGATGTCAATATCTGATGAGGAATACATCTCGGAAATGGTCAAAGAGGTTCAAAAACTAGCTTAATATTAATAGAATAAGCATTTGGGGATTGGCTGCCGCCACATTTGAATCAACCCTCAAGGGTTTGGAAGTGTGTTTTTGATATAAAAAGCTTCCATGTTCAGGGCAATACAAAAGTCTTTGTCAGTTCCAAAATTTCCAAAATTGGCACTTCTTCGCCCCATTAAGAAAGAAACCAATTTAAAAAAAGAATGGGACATTTTTATTGGCATTTCTGAAGTTACCTTAAAGTAAGTTGTTGAAAATATTCAGAAATACAATAAAAGCATAATGGAACAAAGTAACACTAACCATGCTCAACTATAGTCTCAGTTTTCACTCGCAAAAACGCAACTTATGTAGTGGTGGTTATTTTTATTGCGTTAAATTATGCATTTATTTTCCTTCAACTATAAAGGAGACATTTCATTTCATGACTGATTTTAAAAATATACCTTGGGTCCGATCATTGAACTAAAATGTGAGGTTTTTGTAGCAAGATGTATTTTGAAAGTGAGCCATCCTTGAACTATAGACTGTCTCAAAAAGCGACCTCAAGTGGCAAAAATCGCATCATTTGGACTGCAGATGTGGAAAATTCCTTAAAACTGGTCTTCACTTTGCTGAGTTTGGATGCCTCTTGACCATCTCCAATGATTTGAAATTGTTGGCAGTGAAGTGAAAGTTACCAGTTATTGTATGAAGAAATTGTTTTAGTGTTTAAGGACATCATGATTTTGCCTCATTTTCATGTTCTTACAGATTTAAAATGACACTTTCAACTTCAAAATCAGTCACCCTCTACAAAGAGGAGCAAAAGAAGAGGGAAAAAAAGAGAAGGCAATAGCCAAGGTTGACCAAGTCAGAGTGATCAATTTCAGACCTACAAAAAGGAGAAAGAGAAGCCATCAGTAAGGCTCGAATAAATATTCAGTTTTGCTGCGGAGCAGAATCCCAGACGTTTCACAATGTAGTGTTTGTTGTTGGCTGATCGTCAGCTGACCCTACTCCTTGGAACATCTGGAATTTCTGCTCCACAGAAAAACTGAATAGGTCTCCAAGCCTTAGCCATCAGACCTATGACTTTCTAAACTCTGGCGTGAGAAAGAAAAGCAACTTTGGTCTTTTTGAAGTGCACAACTTTAAAAGTGAGAATAAATGGCTACACAATGAAATCAAAAAGAAATGCAAAAATATGTAAGTTATGCACAAATGGTAAAATTGCCTACAGCATACAGAGGGTGACTTTGTACCCCATGTTCCAAAATTAAGGTAACACTTACAAAAATGGGCATAACTTTTAACTGAAAGATTTTCGTGAACATCGAATAAAAGGTTTCATGATCTTGAGAGTCTACCAGTTGCCCTTGTTTAC
>CM021317.1:1637076-1721397 GCA_010645155.1 Tigriopus japonicus | reverse complement strand
GTAAACAAGGGCAACTGGTAGACTCTCAAGATCATGAAACCTTTTATTCGATGTTCACGAAAATCTTTCAGTTAAAAGTTATGCCCATTTTTGTAAGTGTTACCTTAATTTTGGAACATGGGGTAAAGTACATATTGTAATGCACCTCAGTCATCAGCTTGCTTACAAAAATATAGTGTGTGGAAGTGGTGACAGAGTTTTTTGCTCCTCAGGCACAAGGGAGAAGAAGAAAATTGGTTTTCGCCCCAAGAGGCAAAGTTTTGAGCAGCTTTGCTCCATGATCTTTTTTGCCTTTTCTGTGGTTTCTTCTGTGCCTAGAGGACTTTGCGGTTGATTAAGAGGTGATTTGAGTGCCAGTGGTCTTGTTGGTGCATCATTTTTACTTAACTTTTAGCCCTTGGATCACTTTGTACCAGCATGCACTCTACGTCTTGAACTGCAAGAGTCTTAACTTCCAAATCCCCCAAACAACTGATCTATTACTTTCTCCTTTTTTTAGGTTGAGTAAAACTAGCAAAGGTATTGTTTCCTTTACTTAGTTTGTGGCAATATGTAGACATTCAGGGTTTAAAACTGTAGTTCCATTGAGTACTAAGGGAGCCTGTTTATGTACTATGTTCTTGTAACTTCTTTGAGTAGTTCACAAACGTTTGGCTTTTTTTACATTTCATTGTGCAATGCTTAACTCAAACTTGAAGTTTATTGTACTGCAGCTTAAATAGTAATATTGCTTCAGTTTGTCACACGAATGAAAAAAGCATTGTCCAAAAACTTCATTCCCTCCCTTTTAGAGTGTGTCTGAAAATTATCACTCTGAGTTACCCGAGTGTAGGGAAAAGGGGGGCTAATCCTTTTCTCTTTTTCTTACTCATTGCCTCGGTCTGGTGGCATAGAGTTCTATAGAAGGGAGATACTAAAGCAGGCCGGTCGTGAAATTTCATTGTGGGCAGCAAGGGCTGTTTTCATCAGCAACTAGTTGAAAGTTGCCCAAACAAACGTATTCCCAGAGGGCAAATTTTTGAAAAACTTATAGTTTTCGGCATGTGGCCTCCTGCTTACGGTTTGCTTCTCCCAAATTACACAAAGGTGCTCAATGAAGATAATAATTTGATTCACAGGCATGAGTTCACACAATTATAGGATTTGGCATTGAAAATACGTCTAGCGCACTATCATTTGTACTATGATCTTCCCCTTGTTTGGGCAAGTATTTCACGATATTCTTCGGAAATATTTGCCTTTTCACGCAACTTATGGGCAACTTTGGCTAGTATCAGCTACAAACAAGGCAGACAAAATGACGACAATGGCCTCTCTATACTACTATAACTCTCGTAGTTGTAAGGGTGACTAATAGTAGTTCTAAAAACTAGTAGTTGAAACTAACAATGACATTTTAATGAGCCAAATTTATGATATTTTGAAATGTTGACATCAAATTTCAGTACAATCTTTTAGAATTTCCACCTAATAGACGGTTTTTTCAAGGCCCTAGGATGGGTTGAGAGACATTCAAACTTACTTGTGTGTCTTTACTATTTTTCGACTTTTACACCAACGGTTTTGCGCATTAGTACCACCAGTTGTCGTGAATCTGGCCGAATCGTGAAACTCTATAATCAAGACATATTTAAACACAGTGTTTATAAAATCACATTCAACGCCCTCTTTTGGCCTTATTTTTAATAGATACAACATTTACAAGTGGTTTATTAAAACCCTAAAATTATCTTCTAGAATTTGCCGAGTTCTTCTCCCAACAGAGTTTGTTTTGAAATTTTGGGGCTGAAACTACCTTGTCGGAGAGCCATTGAAAATTCTCTAAACTGAAGCTCTTTGAAAACGACCTGCATTGGAATTACGTACATCTTTGTACATGAGCCACTCTAAAAGTTTGGTCCTTCCATTTTCTATATCTCAGTATACGTTCATTCATGGTCCTATCTTGGAAAATGACTAGATTTTGATAAGATATGAAGAGCCCACTTACACCCTTGACAGTTTTCTAATCAAAAAAAATACCCGCAGCTCAAATCAGAGTCAACGAAAATACGAGGTTTTGAATATAAATTGAATTTTTATCTCATCAGTCTTTTGTCGAGCTTTTTAAGTAAGAAAAAGCTCGTTTGATAACCTCGTTTAATAGAGTTTCAAAAGAGCAAGCTCTGAACTTCGGAAATGTTAAGACTTTCGTTAAGAGGTGCAACAATTTTGTGATAGAATATATTTGTACTTTCCACAAACAAAAAATATTATTGGTGAAACATTTGATCAGAATGAGATTAACACATTTTATTTTCAGGTTGCGTATTACAATGGAACCCTTGAGTATTTCATGGCAGATTTGAGGACTGATCCCACTTATGTGTGGTGGTACACGCATAGTTTCATTATCCATCCGTTTCTAACTACAACCATCCTTCCCATTTGTCTGTTGTGCGGTCTCAATTATAAAATATACCGGTGAGTGCATTAAGCATCATAAAGAATTATGGTCTATAACGCTACTTAAATAAAAGAAGATTTCATAAAATCAGTAAAAAAACTTCTCTTGAACAAGAATGCCAGAAGTCTTTTGAAGGAAATGATCCCAAATTCGTGTTCGAAAATGTCTAAAAGATCAAGGATTGCTTGGATGTTGCTAGAAGTAAGCATTTTCCTCGTACAAAGTATTGTGTCATTCTTTCTTGACGTCGTGAGAAAATGAGGGTGCCTTTAGAACCAAAATTCTTGAAGGGTGATAAAGTTTGTGCTCTTATGACAAGTTCCTTTTCCTCCATTCAATTTTATATGAAGGTCAAATGTTGATGGTTGCTCAGGCCTTTCGTTTCACAACTAGAAATTTTAGTCAAAAATGATATGGAAGACATAAAGTAAATATTCACAACTAATCGAAAAGGTGATCTTAAATGTGTTCTTACAATGATTTACCCTATATCGTTATTTCCTCGACTTCCAAGCTGCACATTATAATGGTAAAAATGTATTCCGTGATTTGGAACCATAGTCAGAAGTGATCTTTGCATGCTATAAAACATGGAAATGGAACAAATTGTGTACTCAAATGCATTTCATAACTACTTTCTCATTATGAAACCATCCAAGTGCTATGGTATGGAACTTGGAACACAAATCTGCTTTTAGTGAAGTACGGTCATCCTTTTAACAAGGCTACTTTTTGTCTACTTGCATTTGTGTAATTTATTCTTTTGAAGCATAAATGGCCTTTGAAGGTGGAGAAAAAGCTTGAAGAGCATTTTTTTTTCTCTTTGAGGAAGTGGGTCTTTTCCATAAAAAGAACACCCAAAATGCGGAAGGAGGTTGAACGTATCAAAGACATCATAGAATTTTCAAGATTGATTATTGAATAGGTGCTAAAAGAGAGGGTAAACAAAAAAAAAAGCTTATCAAGAACCTGACAATCTTGAGTTTGAGTTTTATGAACGATTCAAGTTTGGTGCTTTTTTTCACAACTGAATTCCAGGGTCTGCAATATTTTTCATTACAGTTTGGATCTTTTTATATAGAGCGTCATCATGCATCGAGACTTTGTTAATAAAACAGTAAAAAAAATGTGAATTGATATTTTGGTCACCCAAAAAACGACATGTAAAACAAATTGCGAGTTCTACTCTAGAATTTTTCAGATAATTATCAAACGAAAAAATCACTTTTAGTTTTTTCTGAAATAGTTTATGATCATGAGCTTGAATTTATAAGTCAATGTCCGCATGTTCTTGCCTTCAAATTTCAATCTCTGTGACTTTCAGCAAATTGCTCTATAAATGTCGCCATTTTGAAAAGCAAACTCTTGGTTTGCTCCGTAGGGCATTTGGTATTGCTTTAATGCCACAACACATTTAGTTAAGTGAATAATAATGGTGCCATGATACGAAAACTGAGCCCCAATTTTGACGGTGCACCCTGTAAATGTCAAAAATGCTCCTTTAAGCATAGTTCATCTAGTACATTCAAGCGCTGCTTTTACGTTTGTTAATTTGCGTCTCAGGCTGACATTTTAAAATGATCTGCCGTATTAATTCAATAACAATAGCTTCAATTTTTGACGGCTTGAATGGGTAAAGTTTGAGGTTAATCTCAAGGGTGAGGTGATTATGAATCGTTGATATTCTCATGTGGCCGCAGATCACAGCTGCCAAGGCGGGGTTTGAACCAGGTGTCAGCAGAGGTATCTAAGTGTAAAATAGCGATCATTTCCAGGGACCAAGAGTATCTCGCTAAAATTGAAATGACTTGAACTTAGCAAAATGGGCTGATGGCCCTGTTTTACCGCTTGCGGTATGATTTCAAACGCTCAAAAAAGCAACCTTTGTGCACATCCCATTGGTTTGATCCTACTGGAAATCCCAATTACCATTACTAGCCTCCCACTCAGAGCTTCTTTTATATCTCGATCCACAAAACCGTTCTGCATTCATCCCGAGGCAAAATTGCCATCTCATTCATGTTGACATACCAGCGCACCTAATTACCAAAAAGACAAAACTTATGCAACTAGAGAGCTTTCCAATTTCCACAACAAAAACCTTTTATGTACTCCAAGCTCTATTTCTACTCAAAGTTGATTTGCTTTCTTCTACTTGGTTTTCCAGCGGCATTTGTGCGTCACGTTGCCGCGTCCAGGCTTCGAACAACCACGGAGAAGTGAACTTGGCCATGGTTTTTGTGACCATCTGCTCAATATTTGTGTGCTGTCACATTCTCCGCATCATCTTGGCTCTTCAGGCCTTCACTCGGGCCTCCGAGATCTCGGACTGCATTGCCTCCAATAAGAGCTACATCCCGCCCATTGAGCTCGTGTGCATGGAGTCCATCTCCCACATCATGATCATGATCAATTCCTCGTGTAACTTTATCGTCTATTGCACGCTCTCGACGCACTTCAAGGTAATTCCCAGGAACGGAACATTGCTTTTGATAGTTTTGCAGTCGTCCTTGTCTTGGTGGGCTTGATAAGAAATGGAAAGGGTGACAAACGACCTTCTTTGAAAGACCTTGCTGATACTGGCAAAAACAACGATGAGGGAGTACTTTCGTAGCTGTGAAGAAAAGCAACGAAAGAGTTACAAGAACAAAACAGTCTGACAATCACTCTTCGGGAGTCGTAAAAGAAACCCTGGAAAGAGATTGAGTTTCTTCGTACCTTGGATGACTTTGGTGGCGATGAAGCTTTTTGTGGAAACATTTCGGTTTTAAAGTGATTATATATTTAGTATTTATATTTGTAGTTTGTGGTAGTTATTTTGACTTGCAAGCTAACATTGCTTGTCTTGAAATTGGAGTTCTAAGCAAAGCAATGGTAATAGGAATTTCCATTTTCAGTGAGTTTTTCAAAAACAAAAAAATGTAACATTGAATTCGCTGAAAGAGAACAGATTCATTTGTTGGGCAATACTTGTGATAATGATAATATAACTTCCAAAAATGTAGAGAAAATGACCCGCAATGAAAAAATAGAACGTACATCATAGCGTACCTAGGTAGTTCCAATGGCAATTCCTTAAATCGAAACATTCGACATTCTTTTTGAGTAGCATAACAACAATAAATATCACACCATTACACTATTTTATCTGGCAAATTTTCAAAGTTCAGCAAAATGTATGTCTTTGAAAAACTTAAATCAAAACCAAATTCATGACATTTTCCTTTTCTTTTTCCTAAAAGGAATAAGTGGAATATTAGAAGGGCAATTAGATAACTTTTAGTAAAGAAGCTCATGGGAAAGAAGCGTCGACAAAGTCAAGTTGTTTGGGTTTTCGAAGCTTCAAATGTTTGCCGTTGTTGTCACCACCATCAATCAGGAAGTTCAAGTAATAACGAAAGTCGATTTTGAAATCGATTTACATAGATCATGCCACTAAAAAATTGATCCAGTCATTGAATCATAAATTAAGATGGATTCAAGCCCTTGCATGGATATTTTTTGGTCAAAGGCTCCTATTTGGTATATTTTTTTCTCTTGCACTTCCCGGTTTGTTTGGCTTTTTTAAGGCTTCATGATAAAGCCACCGTCCTTAGTGTTCGAACGATGCTTCTTTCACATGAGCTTCTGTAACTTTTACGTACATCGTCTTCTCTCTTTTCTTCTTATGTTAATTTCAAATAAAGATCATATCATTGCTTATATAAACACCTTGGACGAATCCTTCAAAATTGGACCACTTCCTCTGAAACTTCATTTTCGGCGCTTTTCGGACGTCCTTTGATTTCTTTCGTATTTAACTTGAGAACTAAACTCTGCCTAGCTAATCCACGGACTGTCAGACGACCAAAGTTTCATCGCTCGACAGGTTATTTAATTTCAAAGTTAGCGAGCTCCCTCGGGAACCTATGAAAGATCCCTATGGACTCGTTCGCAGTTTGAAGGCCGGAAGTGGGTAGCTTATATCCCTACCTAGAGTAGTTTACATCAACACAGACGCTACCTCGTTGTCGTTGTAGGTCTTTATGTGCAAGTTATTCTACAAGCGAGCTCGACACAGCATCACTGATCCCAATCATCCGGCACTTTCAACGCTTCCTCCCCGCATCTTGTGGACCAATGCGTCCTCCATGAAAACCAACCTTCTGTCCATTTGTTCCACACCCAGAGATCTAGAGCTCCGACCACTACAACCTCGCAAGGTAAGGAACAAGATAACGTTTCACAAATGATGAGAATGTGCCGAATGTGCGCTGAATTTGAGGCCCTTAAATGGGTGGTTCTATGCCGTTCAGAGAGAGGCATTTTATGGGACAATGGAGCCAGTCAGCATGAAGGACGTCGTATCTCGTTGAAAAATCATCTAAGATGGGAAAAGAAATGGAACATCATGGTGCACTTATTTAGACATGACGTTGTTTAACAGATTAAATGGGGATTGAAGACGAAAGTTAAATTAAATCGTGGCCTAGCAAATGAGGAATGGTTTGGTTTCTCCGAGGACACTTTTTGGCTTGGGTATGATTTTACCACTTAAGATGCCATATTTGACAAAAATCAGAGGTTTTTAGGAACAATCTAAAATAGTAGTTCGTCTCAAACCCATTGAAAACAAACTGACATTGAAAAACTAAAATTACTTTCATCTTTATGCTCCTATTGGCTTTGAGCTTCAAAATGGCTTTTTTGAGGAATGTAGATTTTTGGGCAAAATTGAAGCTTTGAGATATAAAAGTTTTGCCCTACCAAGCATTGTAATTTGGAGGGTATAAACAACTTTTTATAGTTTCACAACAATTCTTGCTGTGACCACCAACCAGTCATACATGAGACGATTTGAAGCTGTTTTGCTTTACATATCTAAAGCTAGCTGAAATGAGCAGAAAAAATCCAAAGTGATTTACATCTTTTTTAGTATTGTTGGTATATATAGAGCTCGAACCGTCACTTCATCTTTTACATGTAGACAGTCTTGGTAAATTAAGTCTTGGCTCAGTTTTTTGTTCCTTAACTTTTGCAGTATTTTGATTATCAATTCCCAAAATATACTACCAAACTTGTTATACAGGGTCATCCATATTTAGTGTCCCATACCGTTATTGGCACAAAAATATTGAAAAAAATATCAGGTAAAGGTAGTTTCTTTAGTTTTACTCGTAGAAAGCCTAGGCGAAATTGTTCGACTTGTTTAGACACTATATATTTGAATCCAGTGGTGGCTCTCCCACTCAAATTATGCACGCACTCTATTCTGAAAAATCATCCTAGCTTTGACCGCACATTACCAAGCACAATAGTGAGTGAATTGCTTAAAAAAGGAAAACAAAGTTTTAGGCAAACACCTCTACTTTTTCTGTTATTTTTACCAAGAAGGCATCTTTATTTGTCATATGTTAGTGCGAAAATCGAATGGACGTTAATTATGGACCACCCTGTACACATCAGAAGTGGCTTCGGTTTAACAGTTGGCGTGCTTTCTCAGAAAAAAACTCCAAGTACAATTTGAAGCTTCAAATGTGCCGTTTCAGCTTATGTCGAGGAAAATAATTTTTAGATCCTTGCCCGTGCATTTATCATTCGAACAACGGGAGCAAGATGCGTTCAAACTCATTGTACCATACGACATACGTAGTTACTAACTTGGAACGGATCAAAGTCTGCCCATGGCAGGTCTTGTCAAGGTCAAAGTTTTATGGGTAATTACTAAGAGCTCTCTCAACTGAAAGTTAGCGCGGACCGAGTCGACAAAATACTTCAAGCTTTGAAAGCTCAGACTCGTTGGACCTCATTACAGATAATAGGCCTGAAATGGGCCTGCAATTCGTCATTCGTTCAAGCCTCGACAATTTCATTTCGTGACATCGCCATGGCAATCTCCTTCAAAAGATACAATCAAAACCCTCTCTTGCTAACTAGACAATTGAAGTTTCCCCTCTTCGAAGATGGTTCCGATAACACGCGAGATTGTTCATCTGGTGGTTAATTGAATTTCAACCTCAGATTTTGAAGATGAAGGAAAAAAAATCAGAATAATCACATTTCTGCTTCTATCCGCTGACTGAATTCAAAATTATGAGCAGCCTCTAGAAAGTTACCTTTTTCTCGGAAAGGTGCGACGGATTATTCAGAAGTTTGGCAAAGTTTCTTTGAATCTTTGAAATTTTTGGCTCTGGATCATTGAAGAACATCTGTTCCAGGTGCAAGTTCAAGTACAAACACACAAAGTCTAGAACTGAATCCCTTTCTCTGGGTTAAGATAAAAGTTCTTGACAAACGCTAGTTTTAGATAGAAGTCGCCACCTAAGAAAAGTTAAGTGAATTAAAAGAAGTCAAACTCAAGATTAGATTGAGAGTTAATGGACCTCTTGATTTTACAGTAATACAATGAGAACGAATAGCAACCAGATGAAAACAAAAATGTAATATGATAACTACTTTTAGGCAATCTAAACCCAACTAATTTTTGCGTGTACGAATTGTCTGTTAATGCCGTCTATCAAAAAAATAATTGAATGCGTTCATGAAATTGATTCATTTGTTCCATATATTTTACAAGTTTAACACTTTTCTGCTTAAAATCCATTTATTACAGTCAGAACAAAATTTTGCTATATAGGATTGTTAAGGAGAAGGCGACGTAGTTTCGTGGTTAGCGTAATTTCCCTTATTAAGAGAGGGCCTAGGCAAGAGGCACTCAATTTCACTGGACTGGGAGGCGAACGAGAGGAATCATGATTTCCAGCAGGAACGCTTTAATTACGTTCTTCTGCAAATGAGACCTTGCTTATGTTGATAAGAATACGTATGTCACTTTTCAGCTCAATCGAACGTCGGAGTCAAAAGTTATGCTCTCTCAAAGTTCAGTGCAAATCGTACCAAGAATGAATAATGAGCTAGCCCTTTTGTGGTAATCGCTTTCCAACAAAAGGGGCGTTCATTCCATGCTCTCTTCAGTGCATAAGCTTGAGAAGGCATAACTTTTCACTCCGGCAATCGAATGAGTTGAGATTTGAAATACGTAGTCTACTGAATACAAGCCAGGTCTCGTTGGCAAAAGAACGCAATTGAATTAATTCTTCTGGAAATCAAATTCTCACCGGTAGCCTCCCACTCCAGTTTTAATGCTTCTAGGCCCAGGTTAGATTCTCCTCCCCGACCTTTCTCAAGGAAACTTTTAAACAACGCCAACAGACGGAGTACAGCTCTCAAGTATAGAGTAAAATCATGAGATGCGACCTCTTGCGGGCTCAGGCGTTCAGACCCAAGAAGCAAAATTTTACCACAATATCATTTTATTATAACCATTTTTCGACTATTGGGAGTTGTTTAATCGTGGCGGCGACTTTATTCAAAAATGTGGACCCTCATCAGATTAAACAGCACGTAAGGTAAAATCACTGGGTTTACTTTTGAAATAATTGAAGAAATAGGTGTTCAATGCATCCATGTTGGTCGTTCTTGAATATTCTTTGATGTGTCAGTGCTTAGCCTTACTCAAGGATATATTACAGAATACCACTTAAGGCCGAGTTACTACAATGAAAATTCAACGGAACATTTACTGCTTTGAAATAACCTCTCATTTTAGTACAATGACAGGCCTTAAGCTGTATTGCTGTAATTCGTCCTTGCCTTACTCTATGAACGTGTTTTAAGACTTTTAGTATTATTCGTCAATGTTTGAGTGTCCTAATGAAAATATTTTGCGATGGTGTTAATTCTAGATGAACTTAAATAACTGTATTAAATCTCTTAAAACTCCTAATATCACGAATTTATAAATTTATTTGAGCAAATTGAAATTGCACACCTTAACAAAAGTTCTTCATTACAAAACTTTGACATTGAAAAATGTATTAAAAGTCTTGAAGCACTTTTATAATGAAAAGTTAAGCACTGATGCATCAAAGAATATTCAAGAATTGTCAAAATGGATACTTTCAACATCAATTTCTTCATTTATTTCAAAGGTAGACCCTCGCGTTAAACCTCACAATCTGTTTAATCTGATCATAGTCCTCATTTTTGAAAAAAGTCGTCGGCAGGATTGGACATCTCCTAATAGTCGAAAATTGGTTTTAATTAAACGTTTTTGTACTGATTTTTTTTCCTCTTGAGTCTGAACGCCTGCGCCCGCAAGAGGTCGCATCTCATGATTTCACGCTATACTTGAGAGCTCTAAGACGGAGAGCCATTTTGTCTAATCGTCAATCACCGATGTCAAAGATGAGTGACGTCACACCTCTCAGGTTAAATTTAAGTTAAGTTAGGTTAGGTTAGGTTAGGTTAGGTTAGGTTAGGGTTAGGTTAGGTTAGGTTTGAATTAAGTTAAAGTAGGGTAGGTTAGGTTAGGTTTAAATTAGGTTAGTTTAGGTTCAAATTTGGTTAAATGTGACGTCACTCATCTTTGACATAGGTGATTAACGGTTACAGTCATTCTGATACCGGACTTGAAATTTCCTATCGGACGGAAATATCTGGACGATGTGATGGCTGGCTTCGCTGGCCGGGCGAGGCTCAACCCTTCGACCCTTGCACCCAACAAAACTTGGCGCATTTCTTCATTTCTTTTTTCTTGCTCACACAATCTTGTGAATTGTTCTTAGGTTTACAGAATGACGATGCAATATGTTGAGTTCCTCGTAAATTTGGCAGGATTGCTTAGGTGAGACAAAAAAGCCGTTTTTCAGATATTGACCATCTGCCAGCCTTATTCTTGAAATTTGAATTTAAGCCATCAAATTCAACCACTTTTTTACTTCACATTCGCTTTCCGAACGTCTTGCAAATAGCTCATTTTGTTGCATTCTAACTTAATCTCTTTCAAACTTTTGTTAGGGTTTTCGAAACGCCATAGAAAGTGAACGAATACCAATGCAATTGCAAAGCGAGAAGAAATGCGCCTTGAACGGAATAATGATTTTCGCTCTCAACGACTTCTCTTAGGAATTCGTTTCCAGTTTCTGTTTCGCTAAAGGAACATTTTTCTTTTTCATTTCAGCCTTTGGTGGTCGGTTCAATTCCGAATTTGGCAATCATCAGAACCCACTCGTGTCCTTTGAGTGCCACAAATCCATTCAGTATTGATCTTGAAGCCTCGAGGACTGACTTTCAAAGTGACAGTGATTTTCCTCATATGGGGTTTCCTCTCAAAACGTCCTCTTCTTATGAACCTGAGTCATCTCACATTGAGACGCCTGACGGTTAAATCCCCATAAGTATGTACGCCCATTCCGCTAGGTACTTGATTAGTACAGCGCTTACTCTCTGACCTTGACAGGGAGGTTGATTTCAATCCAGCCTAGATGAACCTAACAATGGTAGATATTACCCTTGCTTGGCCCCTTAATAACACTTATGTTTGGGTAAAGGTTTTCCTCCTCAAAGTCAAAGGCACAAGTCGCAAGAACAATAACTGAGTTGATCTTTTTACCCTAGAGGGCGCAAGTTCCTGACAAGGCAAACAAGGGTGCGGGATCTATTCAGAATCGATGAGAATGATTTTGAATAAGATATTTCACCACATATCAAATCACAGCTTCAACTGATAGCATTTTTTCGGAAAAAAATCAAGACTCGAATAGTTAAACCTCAGAAATCCTGAAGACCTATGGCAGAGACAGGCGCCCTCTAGGTATGATAAACTGAGGTAGATTGTCATTAACTTCGAAAATTTAAGTGTTTTTTTTGAAATGTTAGAGGGCTATATATATTTTTTAACCCAATTCAACATTCAATCTCTAAGCAACTTTGTAATATTTCGCTGATCCATTTTGTATTGAGTTGCAACAACGCGGGGTTTGGGCAATGATTGAGTAATTCGATGTCTATATCTAATTTTGTGATATAAAAACTTGTGATTAATCTATTTGGAGTATATAAATAAAGACATGTATTTATCTTTGGTTTGAATTTTTCAATGAAGTCGTCAGAGCTTTAGGGCAAAATTACAGGGCTTGGAGTCCCTGAAAATGGCCTCAAGCCCAATGTTTTCCCCATGCTCATTCTCAAACCCCTATTCCCTATATAGTGTCTTGTCCACGCCATTCAGTTTTCTTTGGCATGAATGCCCTGTTTTAAAATTAGTGACCACGTCATCGAGCTAATGACAGATCTGAATGATTTGACCAAGCCTTTGGAGATTTTCGCTCAACCTCTCAATCTTCTCGTTCAATTGAGACGTCATCTACATCCCCTTCATTACGAGCCCGAAACACGCCTGATTTTTCATGCCTCATTTTAGCCCGAGCTATAAATGATTCCGAATCCCGTACTCTCGGCAGGAAAATCTTTGAATGTAGAACAACGAAAGCTTCTTTGAGATATCAAGAAAGAGAGAGAGGAGGATGGATATATATTTCAGAGTTCAATATCTCACTCCTTACCTCCGTCAAAGACAGGTTTAGAAATCGCTTCAAGATGAGAAGGAAAGATAGAATATGACCAGCCGAGTATTACAAGGAGTGATGCACGTCTCTGAGCAGAGCAAGCCAGCCAAGAATCGAGCACAGAGCAGTTAGAAGCGCCAGACCTGAGCTCGATTGTGATGTAGTATATGTACTCATGAGTGGAACGTGAAGAAGCATGAACGCCGGACTCCTCCGACTGAAAGATCTCTGGAGAAGAAAGAGGAGAAGATGGAGAAAGAAAAAGATGAAGCCCAGGAAGACCTGAAGAAGATGGGGCGGAGAAGGAGCAAACAGATGTGAGGAGTGTTTGGAGGCGGTGATGCTTGGGCTGGATGGCAATCTTTTCTTAACATCTAAGGGTGCTTTGCAAGATCACACAACCCCCTCATCATCGGAGGAGAAGGAGGATTTGAATTTATACTCGTACTTGTGCATCTCTTCCAGAAGTCATGGCTTGACATTGCCAAGAGAATCAGATAGGGAGGGAAGTTTCCTGTCATTCCCCAATGATTTTTCTCTTCCTTTTTTCCCCCAAAGGACCTTTTGGTTGTCAAAGTGGAGTAGAGAAGGGGAGGTATAAAAAGATTAGTTTCCGCATTCTCTTCAGGCCCCAATTCCGAGTTAACTTGGAAGTAAGTGAGACAAGAATGGCAATGGAGCAGGGGGTTGGACTAATGAACCACAGACATCTATACCATGACTAGAGCCTTCTGATTCAAGCCATCTGTGGGCCCCAAGATGCCCAAGCTCCAATACATTCATATATGTCCGTCCATATGAGACACTCGCCTGAGTACATAAACACAAAAGAGTCAAGCAATTCATGCGAGAGCGCACCTACGGCGGCTTATTCAGTGGTGCTCACAGCCGTTACTCACTCTCATGCATGGACTTGCATATGTGGATTGCGGTGGGCCGGCCTCTCGCCTCTGTTCTTGTGGGTGCTCAATCTCGGGGATTTTAGGGCCCAATGCCAAAAACGAACTCCAAACGGGGCCAAGAAAAGTCAGGCGGCAAGGCAGTTGGCCAAGAAGCTAAGGAAGCCTGCAAATCCCCCCTCCATCTTCCATCCTCCACCGTTCAAACGGTGGGGAGGACCAAAAACGGCGGACGTTTTGGAGAAGGAGGACAAGGAGGAGGAGGGTTCGACGATCGCCGCTTCTTCAATGGTGGATGAGGAAGCAAAAGCATAAACGAATCTGGAAAAGTTGAACTGACGACCAAGTACGTACATATACATACCCACAGTGGTAAACTACACGGACGAGTCGAAGGACTAACATTCTTGGGTTGATCTGAAGCCCCACCAACCCACCGACCGACCTTGGTTGACAGAGGATCTGATCAATGCTAAAGGGGGTGAGGAGGACACTCTGGAAAGTGAACCTAGCGTGTTGTACTGGTTATTGACATCGATCCCAATCCTCAAGCCAGTTCCGTTTGGAAGCATGTGAGTGTGTGGTTCGACCGTTTGATTGCCAACGACTGTACACAACTATTCTCGACGATACTTAGTCAGGTGTCAAGTGGATGGCGAAATGATCATCATCCCAACCACTATTACTACTACAACAACCATCACCATGTGTGCATGGAAGTGACTCACGTCCCCAAATACAGCCTTACCAACCAGTGTTGAATCCCACCTACGCCAATTCCCAAAAACCAGGTTCTTGTGCTCATCTGTTGGCACACAACGTGCAATCAAGCGTCCCTCCCTAAAACAAAATCAGTCGTTTCAAACGAAAAATCTGGGAACAAATCATCAGCATTGCTCGTGGCTGTGGAAGTGCTTGTGCCAGTTCCAGATCTCGAAAAAATAAAGCCAAACAAACACGGGGGAGGAACTCGCGTGAGCAGATTGATGAACTTTCCGCGAGTCCAAAGAAGGCTAACGCAACCCGAGTGAGAACAAAAAAGTGAGCAGCACGTCCAGTACGTTCGTTCGTCCCGTTTACTACTCAAGTTGTTTGAGACACGGAGGTGAGCGAGTTGTTCTGTTGAAGGATAGATAGAACGAAGTGAGCACCTCATCAGCGGCCTTTGATTTTTTTCGTGAAGTTCTGCCAAAAATCGCTCCGTTTCATGGTCACCCACAAGGGAAAGAGGGCCAGTTTAGCCTATTTTCAAGGCATGATTCAGTTTCCTCGTACTCGAAACACGCTCTAAGAAGTCATCTCTCGTGGCATTCTCACCAATGGGGGATTTTTTTGTCTCGTCGGCCCCACGTTTTAGACTGATCAATTGAGCCCACGAGCTTTCCAGAAGAAGCTCACACCATGTCAGACCACCACTCTTCGTCAAACTCGCCCCAGAGACCATCCATGCCAATACCAAAGGCCCAAATGTGCTCCAGGACCCGTTGGAAGACGGGTGGCCTTCAGTGTGGTGAAGTGCTAGTGGTGGCCTTGCTCAGCTTGGCCACCTGTGTGAATGCTTTCAATGTAGATGTGAATAGCAAAGTGATTCACAGTGGGCCCCGAGGGGCGTGTGATCAAGATTGTATGTTTGGATTTGCCGTGGCCCAACATCGGGAAAGCGGAACCCCATGGTAAGGCCCAGTTTCAAAATGGTTCCCGCCCGTTTCTCTCTCTTCAGAGGAGAGTAGCGATGCGAGGATGAGTAATCGGGCATGAATATTCATGTTTTCCCGGGAAACGAAAGGCAAACACCTGGATGAACGAAAATTGAACTTTGAATTTGGGCAAAAAGTTGAAGCCAACAATATTTGTTGGCCACTAAAGGGGGGAGTCAAGTCAATGAAGACTTGGGGAGGCACGTTCTCAAATATCAGGCCCGTAAAAAAATCCTCTGTGCCAAAAACAAGAGGGATCGACGAGCTCACACCAAAACTGAAATTAATCCGACGATCGTCAATCTTGATTTTTTTTCCTGCCGGATTGGCGTGCATTTATTCGGTTCATGCACCGTTTCATAGGCCTTGTCATTTAAAGGGCTTAATTGCACATGCGAAGCAATATCCATTCCGTCGATTCAAGCATGGATTTCACGGACTAGATGGGCCAGTTCTGGCAGACGTAGATTGCCAAGCTCAATCAAATAACAAGGGATGGAGGTCTATGAATGAGGGAGTGAGGGAGAGTTGGACACCACCATGGATTGAATGTGAGCCTCGCCCTTGTGTGTAAGCTGTCAATGTGTATCTAACAACCGGAAGCCATAAACATTGTCGAATGGTCGTTTTCACTTGACATTGAGCGCCAAGCACAAACACCGAAATACCATCAATATAATTAAGCAGGCGGATCCTTCCATTCATGAACCGGTCGAGTGTATAAAATCACGCACCTGATTGACAGTGCTGATTTGTCATAGGTAGGATGCCTTTTTTCTAAGAAGAGGCTGCCAATGAATGATTCTATGATAAGATTTATGGCTGCAAATTAAGGTTTTATTTTGAAGCTAATGTCAAAATGTCCAAACAAGATGTCATATACCTAAAATTTATAACTGACAATGGAGTACTTTTTGTATCGCACAATTTTTTCATCCTCTTGTTGCACTTATTTGTGGCATGCTAATGTATATGGTTTCTGATTCCATGTTAAAAGTGTCAAAATGACTTGTTCAAAAGATCAAACCAATGATTATGCCATTTCATCAACCATGACAATACTTAGATTCATGGGAAAAAGGACATTAAGAAAACGTACACAAATTCACAACCCCGCATTCTGATGTTTTTATTGTTATTTTTTTATATGTTGGCACATACTTTAATCTGACAGCTCATTAATAGAACAAATAAGCATGATTAAGACTACTACAAAATTCCATTCCATACAATCTACAATCATGAACATTATTCAAAAACCCTTAAAACTAGAGCCACTATAATAAAATAGCACTCATAGTTTACTTTCGGTCCCAGTTTCTCCTCACCATAAGTTTTGTGTTTCCACAAAACTTGGATTTAATAATTTAAATAACCAAGATTTCCAAAAAGTACACAAGACTTCACAAGCAGATATGAAGTTGCAAATAAATTCTAAGGGACCCTTTATTCCTCTCCGAAAATTTATCACTTATACGCTTACTCTTTTAATTATGATGGCTCAACTTAGAACTGTGCTGAAACTATTGTTTGAATGCATATTCGATCATCGCCAAATTCTGACTTGAATGAATTGCGAGACCGTCTCGGTCCATTTCTCAACTTCAAAGTGCTCATAGAAATCCATCCGGATGCTTAAGGGAGAGATGCAATGAACCCAATGGATCTCTCTCTTTACCACCGAGTGCATTCATTGTAATGCACTTTTTGCTCCTTAACCATTCAACCAGGGTTGAGGATTTTTCCCCACATACAAGCGAATCCGCAACCAAAATCGATTTTCGGACACAAGTATGCAGATTTGATTGAGAGGGGTTTTCCGAAGGCGGAATGCGAGAAATGTAGGCCAGATGCGCCCGGGTTTCTTCTCGGAGCCAAGGACCATCCATCATTGTCTATCATCACTCCCTCGATTGAACGAGGGTTCACTTGAAATCTCGAATCGAATGTCCCTCCCTTCTCTGAAGGATTAACCCTGAACTGAGGACGTCTTGAACAATGGACTGATAGGGTGGCAGAGGGATGATTGTTGTTTAAGTTAAGAAATGAGCAAACTAGATGATAGTCACAAAAGAGTCCTTTAATCATAACCAGCGACCTCAAAAATATTTGCAACCTCTAAGCATTGTGACACAAAGTTATTTTGCGTTTTATCCACTTCCTCAGAACTGTAAAAGCAAGTCCAATTTTTGTGTCATATGTGTCAGGGTGCAATTTTTGGGTGTGCCAGTAGAGATTTATTGACCCTTGCATCCCTCCGTTATTGAAGAGAGTAAACATTGTCAATGTTGTCTACCTACAAATGAAAGAGTTGTTCTTTGAAAAATCTTAACTGGCCATGTGCTCTTTTATTTTATTAACTAATACTACAAGGAACTTTTCCACATTTGTTTGATTAACTTGATTGTCTAATCAGCTTTAATCTTGAACCTGTTGGTCCTTTGTAAGAGAATTTCTTGCTCTAGATAGCTTACTTTTCATCTTGTTTTTGGTGAAAGGTAAAGTGCTAAGGGCACATTCTCGATTACAGTTTAGTACAGAAAGACATCTGCTCCATTTCTTAAACTCAAAAACACGCCCTCGCTATCGGAACTAAGCTCTTCGTCACTTTAAATTAAACCGTAATTCCTAAAGATCCAAAACATTAACAGATCACCTACATATAGGGAAACTACGTTTATTACTTTCAAACGGTTTGATCCGGGTTCAGTTTTGTTATGATTGGCCAAATTGGAATTGACATGAGTCACAGATAGTAAAGTTCTGGATTTGAGCAACTGCTCGAACGATAGATAGTTACATACATACCCATGTGTGACACTTCAATGCCCATTTTTGAGAGTACACCTGTTGAGGGTTTCAAGTGAACTTGTTTTGAGAGCGAGTGGAGCTAGAGCCTAATATCAAAGCCGATAATCTTGTTCATTTCCGAGCTCAAAATGACCCATTGCTAGGAAATAACTTTCAGGTACGAACCAATCCATATATAGATGTATAGATGTTATGAACAATTCCAAATGTAGTGGAATCTACCCTTTAATGCTTCTATCTGTGCGAGTCATCTAGGCCAAAGTGTAGAGGAACTATAGGGTAGCCAAAATGAGAAGATAACCAAGTGTTCAGTGGAGTGGTTTGTTGAACCTTATCAAGAAATAAAGGCATAAAAATATATTATGACAATTACATTAAGTTACCTTAGTAGAAGCTAATGCGTTGGTTGAAATAATACACTTTTCCATACTTAAGATGACAATTGTTAAATGAGTAACAATATCTGACTGAAATTCAATCTCTGCCACCCTTTTGTTTTGTCTACACTTGTGGGTGAAATTGCTCCACCAACATATTTAGTTCACATCACTTATTACCAAGCGTTCCAGGAAAATGGAGAATGATAATTAGAGAATGCGGGGCATTGACTTTGATGTTTTTATCCAGAAGAAACAAGTTTGTCGATTAGTTATACTCCTTAAAGCTTCATTTTAAATGCTTAATTCAAAAAATCATTGCAGAGAAAGTGCTACAATCTTTAACATTAAGACCAAAATAATTGTAGTTTTCAAAGAAAAGCGAAATGCAAAAAGGAACTTTGCTTGTTTAGGTTGTTTGTGATGTATTTCCCACGAATTCGTACATCCTCTACGTTACCTGGAACTGAATGAAACCTTATCCTTAACAATTCCTAGGACAAATAGAATTAGACTTGTCGTAGTTTTTGTGCCCAAGTTTCATTCATTCATTCATTTCAGACCTAATCATAACGTTCCAATTTGAAAGGCAAATTAACCAAACTTGTCATTTCACCAAACCAAAATGGATTTCCCATGCCAGTTGAATTTGAAAGGAAACGTAACAGGTTTTAAAACTTGATGAAGTGGCTCTTCAAGGCTCAATTAACCTATTTTTAGACTCGTTTCGGCGACTCTCCGAAATTAAGAGTGTTCAAACAGGACTCAAAAAGCCATTCTTGAGATTGATCTCACATCCTCGTTTCTCAATCTGGCCATTTGTACTCTACACAAAATCTTGATTCAGTTTCAAAGGAAAAAAAGCGAATTTGGTGGAGCTAAAAGAAGGCCGTCAACAAATGCAACGAAAGCAGATCGAGATTTTTTTTCAAAGAACAGCAAGCTTGGCAAAAATCCAAGTTGTACTCTGATCATTTAGAAAGAGTGGGAGAAATTGGTGAGTGAATTAAATGGTCGAATTCACCTCATTTGATGACTTTTTGCCTCATTCCTAGCTAGATCCATTTCTGGATTAACAAAGGGCAATAACATTTCGCCCTTTTCACAATAAAAATAATGTTGGTTATTAAATATAATTTTGGAATGGCAATTATATTAAAATGTTCTTGGGCAAGAATTATAATAGTTCAAGCTTTTACGGAACTAGTCATGGTCCTTAAAACGTTAAATTGAAAGAATTGGGATTCTCAAGCAAGCATCTTCTTGTAATTTGCCAGTAACCGTGTGCTTTTAACGATCAATATTTACGAGTCTTTTGTTTTTCAATGCAGATTTTGACAAATTGCTTTAGCAGACGATCCTTGTTGCAAAATCGCACCGATGCCATTCATGATGTCTGGATGCCATTTTAAAAGCAATGACTGCTCTCAGACAGAAAAACGTGTCAATGGTTTGTTTCGAAATGCAAATCTAATGAGTTTGCAGATTAGAATCAAGCAATTCTAAAATTAAGCCAAACAGCCCCAAATGCACAAAGGCATCGTCAAACGACAAGTTTACAAATACAATATCTTAAAAAATCGAGTGGCGAAAAAAGAGTTGTATTTTTCAAAATACCTTTTGTGTTAGGATGACACTGTTTTACTCTTTATGTGAAAGCAATATAATCATAGTAATTAATGGTTCAACTTGTTCCAGTGTTTGTTTCTTACATGTTATTGTACTTTGCATATTCACGAAAGATTTCTTATCGTAATCAAATACGTATCTTCTGTGAAAGAATACAGAAAATACAGAAAGATACACCTTGGATAGATAATCTTCTACTTGATCAGACAGAAAATCTATTCCCCGATAGGATTACACTGATGCTTTTCCTAAATTCTTGGTAGTGCATGAAGGTGTAGAAAGTGGACGTAACCCTTTTTAGAATTCTTCTCGCGCTTTCGATATCTTGAAGAAACTGGTTTTAGACACATCTACAATATTTACAATAGCTCCGGATAAACAATCGATGAGGCATCATCCGTCTACTATCCAACAGTAGGTGAATTGTTAGAGGTCTTTCGGTGTTTGTCTGAGTACACCAGAATTCATTACAAAGTGCTCTCAGCACATTTAGAGGGGATTTAAGTTCATCAAACTTCACCTTCACATGTTAAAAGACTATACTTGGATGAAGATGATTATGCTGTCAAAGCTAATTATAAGATTTTCATCTGCCAGTAACAATATTATTCTTAAATCAAGAGCCGCATAAATTTTGCAAAAAGATTCTTTTAACAACCAGCAAGTAAATATTCTTACAAAGAGTTATTCTTACATCCAGTTTTGACTGCATGATGTTCTTTGAACAAATTTGTAGTATATTATTACAAATTTTCCAAATGTCTTTAACAATCCATTTATTGACTCATTCCAATAAAATGCATGTGCTTTTTCGGTTAATACATCAGCTCAAAGTTGCAAGGAGGCCTTGGCTTGACTCCATCCTGAGTGACTGAAGACACTTGACAAACATAGGAAGGTACTCAACCATATGGTTTACCATTCCATGTGTGTGAATGGAACGTGAATGTCAATTTGGGACTCCGTCAATTGTGGAAAGGGCAAAAAATGGGAAGGAGGCATTAAAAGTGGCCATTCCTCATCATGGATTCCCGCTAAAAGAAGATGAATGGAACCTTTTTGTAGTCCAGTAATGGGTCTGGAATGTCGGAGAGCTAATTAGAGATTCTGAAATGCCTCTTTGTGAGGAAAAAGATGGGGTAAAATTCAGATCTTCATTTTTATTGAAGCAATGTTTTGTTCCACGTGATGAGACAATAACAAATTGATTCGAGATTTCAATGAGCACGACAGCAAAAGTTGTGCGTAATCATCATCATTTCGAGCTATGTTCTTCTCGTCATCATTTTAGAAGCCAATTTGAATGCAATTGGCGTCACGACAAGATTCCTCTGAGAAAGTTTGAAATCACATTTTGAATTCCATTTTCCGTACCAAGAGAGGAGCTTGACTTGCATTTTTTAAAGTTTCTTTTCACTATAATTTTAGTTCAACTTGGAATAGCACCTTGACTGTAATTAGAGAAACCAACTGATTTCCACTTCAAAACAAATTAGCCGAAAAGAACAATTTTACAAATTGATCGATTACATCCTTTTGAGAGAGAGAAGAACCAAAATGCCCAAAAAAGCTTTGAAAGTCTTGACCAGAACAACGAACAAATCTTTTTGCAAGAAACCGTGGAATTTGGAGATTGTCTGGGAAATCTACCCAATTGTTCTATCATGAATTGCTTGCATTCTTAGCATAGCTTTGAGCTCAAGATTTTGAGCTGAATTGGTTCGGCCCATTTTATAGACCACATACCGGCAATGCAGTATTGTTCATTTCAAAAGAGGATCGAGAGAGGTACCTAACTCAGCATTGCAAAGTGCATGGAATTTGTGCCCACATATTCAGGTTCATTTAACTGTTCATTCAACTTCATGCGTAGTATTGGCCCCACACAAACTAAATGGATAAGTATCATTCGGATTAGAATGACATGATGAAAAAGAATACGTTTTTGCCCTTTGACTTATTAGACTACGGAAAAAAGTGATTCTGGAAAAAAATTAGTACCTTTTTTGGAGAAAGGGAATTGTTTCCCTATTTTGTTGATTTTTAACGCACAAGAAATCTTGTAAAGTTCCAAAATAAGAATAAATTATTTTAGTTCACAGTTTTACAACTTAACTCTGTTAGACTTGATATATCATATTTTTACCATTAATTTTTTGAGGGTGTTAGGGTAAAAAGAGGTACACCTAAGCTTTCCATTACTGGCCAGTTCTACAATGTACCACTTTTTTAGAGCCTTGTGAACCCCTTTGAATATAAATTCATCTTAAACTGGATTCAGACTAAGCTGAGTCTACAGGGTTAATTTTTTTATTAACACTAAATAAAATTCAGCGACAAGTTGAAATCTTTAAACGTCCTGTCATATTGTCCTCATGGAATTGGGGACCTTTTGCGTTAAAAGCTAACTAGAAGTCGTTGTTTATATTTGTGTTTTTGTAGGATTTTTTCAATTGCCTTTGTTTAAGGTTTGATTTAACCTGCTTTGGAAGTTAATAGACTGTTTGTAAACAGGAAAGATTCAGATATTTGGCAAACAAACCAAGCCTTGTACTCCAAAAAATCGCAAATAAAAACTCAAGTCTTTTAATATTCAGTTTCAGTTTTTATGGTCCACATTAATTTGGTAGTTAAGTATTACACACCAGCAAGTGTAAAAGAATGTCAAAAATTTTCATATTTTTTTTTGGAGAGGAAAAAGTCAGCTACTAAGGACACCAAACCATTTTGAAATCGAAGCCATAATTGCAAGAATCTGTGCCCCTTTTGATCACTTACAATTTCGGCCTCTAATATTCAATCACAGGAATCGCCCCTATTCAATTCGTCGTGTCATATGATGATGTTCCCTCGAACTCTTGGCAGATTGAGCCTCGGTAATCGTGCTTAGACAAGCATGAAATTCCAGAAAAAACCCTCATAATCCTCTTTGAGTGACAGAGCCAAAAGATGAAAAAGAGAGACAAAGATTCTTTTAATCACGAACCCTGACATTGTTGTTCATTCAGCTGTCGATTTCCCTCTTTCAGGTTGCTAGTGGGCGCCCCAACTGCCGAATCTGGACAGCCCGGTGTGACCAAAGGAGGCGCCGTGTACAAATGCAAACCGGACGCGCCAGGCTCTTGTGATCAAATTCCTTTTGATATTAATGGTACGTTGAATCGGATTCCGGAATGAAGTACAGACACGTTCAAAGGGGTTTCTCGTTGGAATTAAAAAGACATCCTGGCCGTAAATTAGTCGTGTCTATTCAAAGATCCTTTTGGAAAAATGACGGGTGATAAATTTGAATTGGAATGGGGAAACTAAGATTGAATCAAAGACTGAATGGGAAATGGTTTCTTGGCGATTTTCGTGAGTTGAAGATGATGTTACCTCTTGTCTTTGGATTTTTTAAGAGTTCATGCTCAGGATATCTTCCCTGGAGTTTCGTTTATGAAAAAGGTGAATTTCTGGCTGAAGGGATAAATGTAACGTCATCTTTGCGTCAAAGGGAGTGGATCGGTTCAGATAGGGACGCCCAAAGGTTACCCATGCGTTTTCATTTCATCCAAGAACGTTCTTGCCCAGGGTTCTGAATTAAGCCTTGTATAGGTCATACCTGATTAATGAACTTTTAAAACAGGTTTTGCTTTGAATTTTGACCAATTGTGGATTGCGATGTCAAAACATTATGAACTGTTTTCTCAGAGTTTTTTTTTCGTTGCTCGTTCACGGGTTTTTAACCGATACTAGGGAATGATTTCCCTGCAGTCTTGGGTGTCAGTTCTAATAAAATATTTGGTCATGTAATGAATTTGAATTTGCCGCTTTTGGGCAACCCGGTACACACGGTTGGTCAGGTTCAGTTTGTAGGTAACGAGTTGCATAATAAAAAACAATCCTTAAAGTAAATTCAAGTCCCAAATTTAGAAGCCGATTCCATGTTGGTTTCATTTCTTTTTTTACCTTTATTGAAGATACCTGAAGCACCAATGTGTAATAAATTTTATTAGAAAAATATAAATGAAGAAGCAAAACAAATTGTATTATTTCATCTCAATATGATGCTCCAAAGAAACCTTTAACTTGTCAAACGAATCCGATTTCCGAATTTTGGAGTGATACTTAATGGCAACTAAGGTAAGAAAATGTAAAGGTAAAGGTAAGAGGGTTTTGAGTAGAGACCCCTTAAAGAGTAACACATGTTCAAACATATATTAAATAAGCACTAACGTCGTTTGGCAAGAAAAGCGTGAAAGAAACAGCTTTCAATAAAAACTTTTTTGGCACTCAAAGCACACTTAAAGAGCACACTACTGAGCAACTATTACACTATTACCTTATATAGCAACAAAAAGCTGACTATCTCGCTAATCTGAGCGACCAAACACTCAGGAATGTTCTTTCTTGCATATTTCACAAAGAAGAAGAGATGGAAGGAAGAGTAGGAGGAGTAGGAATGACCAACAACTAACGTTCAATTCCACCTGCGTCGTCTGAATTCTGATTAGATTTTCCTTGTATGGGTAAAGAATGCCTGATGGCGGAGAATTGCAAACTTCCTTTTGAGCTCAAACTTGAAGGGTCTTTGTCTCTCTCTGTTTCTTTCTCCTTGGAGAGTTTGCTTGCCAATCAACAAAGCTCATTCCATCAACCTTTACTCGCTTTTCCGAGCCCTTATTCAACTGAAACCCAAGATGAATCTAATGTGCGGGTTTGAATCTGAAATTGGAGGTGAAACCATTGTACCATCCATCCACAACCATTGGCAGTTTAGTCGTTCAGGGACTACTTTTGTCATGGGCTTAACCCTTAATGGCCAGGTTCATCCGACGATACATTATGTACACGGCTTGCGGAATGTTTGATTGTTGTACTTCAATCTAAAGTTCTAGGTAGAGAAATGTCACTCCACTTCACATAGTGGGGATTTGCTTTGGAAACATTTCATCAGTTAGGCAGCAAGGGTGCCAAATTGCTTGATTCATCATGCATTGCTCTTGCACAAGCAAAGCAGTTGAATGAACAATTTCGCCAATGACCATCCACTAAAATCGCAAAGTCCAGTTTTGAATCACGTAACTAAATGTTTCCAACATCAGTTCCCATTGCACACATGGTGCAGGTTTGGTGAATCCCGAATCATTTCAGAGTGTCATTTCTCCTAGACCTCTACTTTGATCTCTCTAAACAAATTAGAGAAGACGTTCTTTCCATGGGTTTAGTAGTCCATTTATGTCTTGAACCGTGATGAAGAGATCAAGAGGAATCGCTTCTAAGGAGAAACACTTTCAACTCTTTTACCAGGAATGAAAATCTCGAACGTCTTGTAACAAGTGTACCTGACTCACACTGAGGGCTGGGTACAAAACAAATTACAGGTGTAGTTGGTGGACGTGTGAGAGCGTTAAATTTGGGCACACCCGAAGGGGACAATTTAGTTTTTCCCGTCCATCCTGTTTATAGAGAGCGAATGGCAGAGTTAGCCACATAGCTGGCTGTGGTGCTCTAGCTGCTCAATTTTGTTGGGTTCTTCGTTCGTAACTTGAGTGAGAGGAACGCAAGGTATTGAGAACTCAATCATGAGCGAGTGAGTGAGTGAAAAGGCGAACCAAAGAAAGAAAATGAACGGTTGTTAAAGAATGAAAATAGAGTTGTAAAATAAAAATCACCCTTCTGCACGGTTTAACCGCTAAGATATACACATAGCAAAACGACGGCGAGAGCGAAAGAGAGGAAGAAGGAAAGAGGATCTTTGAGAATGCAGGATGAAACTTTCCAGGGAACGATTATGCGGAAAAGTTCAGAAATCGTTTCCAAATTTGAAGGAAGAACTTGTCTTCTGAAGGATGAACAAATCCCCCTGTATGTACATTCGCCTCCCAAATGATGCTATATTCATGGAATCGTATAACGTTGTACAATATATGAATTTAGTTCGAGACATTCTCTGATATGACAAAAATCTTATTTCCAAAACAGACATCAAAAATGTTTAACTTTCAAATCAATCGGTTATTTGGACATTTGAGAAGTATCTTAAACTTTTTTTTATCTTCTTTCAGTCAGCCACCAAAAATTGCAAACCCCTGAGGTTTTTTCCTTCATAAATGATTAAAACTGGAAATAAGTATTTTGTATTAGAATATCTGATAGTAAAGGAATGCAGACCGAAATTTGCATTCAGTACAATTAAAGATCAGTAGTAGAAGCATAGAGTGAAAAGGTAAAAATAGCCATGGTAGAGTACAGTCTTAGTCCATAAGCTGCGTTTTTGCGATTGAAAAACCTAGCTTTTCTTTTGAAACTTTGCTAGAGCGCGGTTATTTCCATTGCGTATTTCATTACTATCTTTCCAAATGCCCTCAACAAATAACCTTAGGTCTCTTGATTTAAAATTGCTTCTCAATGTAACAATTATTTTGTTGTCGGCCGATAATATTCTTATATCCAGCTTTGACTCCACACTCTTCGTTTGATTTCTTTGGTTGGGTAAAGTCCATATAATGATTGTTCTCTCACGCAATGCCGGAAGAGATCTCTTTGAACGACACCCAGGGTGGATTTAGTGCTTGCTTGCTTGCTTGGTAGGTTGGAATTGAGGAATGGTTGGCCCTCTAATTGGTGGGGACTTGATAATTGAGTGGTCAACGTTGAGCGAGCTGGGACTCATGGAACATGCAAAGGTGAAAGTTGGATTACTAATTGAGATCCGACCATTCTATTATGTACATAGTACCAGAATGCGAGAGAAACCTCGGGCATCAGTTGCCGCATCATCATACTCCAATGTGAATAGAGACGCCAAATTGCATTCTTTTGGCGGAACATACTACTTATTTATTGGCCCTGGATACGGACAAGGACAACTGTTTGGTCCTGGACTAGTTCCTAGGTGATTTGGGTTGCTTGGTGTTCGTGGGTTAGAGACGAAAAGTAAATCTTCTTAATCCTAATTGCTTTTGTTCACCCCTCTTCCTGTTTATTTGGGAACGAAGATTCCTCGTAAAGAAAGACAACCCAAAAGTAGGAAAAAGAGTTTCTGTCTTAATCTAACCAATCATTTACATTCTTCTGTCAAATTTTTAATTGCAAAGATCAAATCGAGTCGGAATTACAAGTTGAATGAATTTAATCTGTCCATAGCTTTGTTTCCAATGTTGTTGAGGCTAATGGCTAACTAAAACACTATCGATGAATAAATATCATTTAACAATACCATTTTTTATATCCAAGGAGGACAGTTGATATGTGTAATCGATTGCCAAGGTTAAGTAAGGTTTCGGTTAACATTGAAATTCTGAAGCAGGCTAATGCGTATTTTCCTTAAATTTTAATAAACTTTAATAAAAGCACAATGAAGGTATTGTTTAAGTTATTAGAAATATCAAGGCTAGAATACTGCAACCTTTTAATTCATACAACGTCGAAACTAAGGACCAAAATGGAGCAAGTCCAGAGAGCGTTCACTTGGAATAAAGAAGATATGACGAACCTAAACTTCTGAGAGCGACTATAAAATTGAAAATGCCCAATGTATAAAGCCGAAGAGAAAGTTTTCTTTTGATTTACATGAAAAAACTACTCCATAACCTTGTGATTTGTACAACACAATCGCACAGGCGGGTAAGCTAAAGTTCCACACGTACCTAATTCAAAGACGAGTTTCTCCAAAAAAACAAGGTGCAATTCAATTCATTTGGAGTCATTACATCAAAAGATTTACGAAAATTTACCGTTACATCTCAAAATGTTTACCACGCGTTCAAAAATATTCTTGATAAATATCGACGATCCCTGATCAACCAACAGTTAACGGCCTCTTACGGCAAGCAAACACAAACTTCTTGACATCGTTTTGTGGACATACTTTTTAACTTCAAAACTGGTTTCAGAAGTCTTCAGAATTTGAAAAAATGACTTCTCCGGCTTAAAAAAACACCGCGTTCGAGTATATGAAACATCCGACCTTTCGTTATTTTTCGAGATCTCCAAACATCTGAAACAGAAGTTGACAAAAGACCGAGATCAAGTCATTATTTACCGATTTCGACTCCAATCGATGGGACAAACTAGTATTTGGTTGACATATGTATCATAATCTACTCTTTCCTATTATTATCCGCTTATTGGAGTCTAGACTGAAATTCTTGGACGCAAATTTTCGAGTTCTCAACTTAAGAAACCCAGACTTTTTTGGGTACACGTTGAAAAACGAGATTGAGCCGATTGATGAACCAATTCTTTGCATTGTTGTCAGCCAAAATTGGCGGAACTTTGTAATTGGCGGTCCACATTTGACACATTTAAGGCCGCATGTTAACGCACCTAATTCAAAAGCGAGAGCACACCAAAATCAAGTCAGATTAACCGGCCTCAAGTATATACTCGAGATAACTCCGGATCCTGTGTTTGAAACGCAGCAGCTAGGGAGAGTATATACTCGATGAATACTAATTCGACTTGATTTTGCTATACTCTCGCTTTTGAATTAAGTGCGTTAACATGCGGCCTTTAGAGTGCTTACCAAACCAGTGCTATTAGCGCAAACAATCGAATATAAAGTATATGCAACCTCTGAGCTGTATGACACAAATTTTCCATTCCTAAGCGGCCAGTATATATTGAGCTGAGGAGTTCGAAAATGGATCACACTTTTGTCTGTATTAGTACGGCGACCTCCTTGTCAGCTGTTTGTTAAAGGACCATGTAGGTAAAAATGTTTCTGAGCCATGACGTCCAATTTTAGTGCAACGACATCAGATTGCTCACTCTTTTACCAAAGTGCTCTGAGAATTTCAAAGCATAATCTTTTAAATAACTCGCATTTATTTTAGGTAACACGTTGGCTCCGACTGGTGAGCAATACGAGAAGAAATCAGGTCAATGGTTCGGATCCTTAGTCCAATCCTCGGGCGAAGATGGAATAATTCTGGTGAGTTTTATCTATAAAGTACGACCTACTGGCACAACAGGATTAGCTATTGATGGATTCTAATTCTTTTGTGGACTCCATTGTGACATCAAAAGCACTCTGACCGTCTTAAGGAACGTGTGCGTTACAATGAAGTTGAGATCTGATGTCTTTTGTCTACATTTTGGTAACTTTCATTATTTTATTTCATTAATTAGCTGCAAGAGACCGGATAAAAGGGTCCAAAAGTGCATAAAAACAAAGTTTTATAAATCATCAATATTATACTATATACAAAAATATAATAAAAAATCATACCCTGGTTCGGTAACAGAGGCCAGAATACTCACCAACCTGGAATTAGCCATTATTCCTCATAAGAAACAAGTCAGAAAAATGCAAACCCAAAGAATTAAATTCTTATCACTAGGGACGGGCAGAAAGTGCAAATAATCTTACCCTTTTAGTTACCAAAAGTTGCAAAAAATTGTGCCCAAAAGTGCAAAACAAAGTGCAGAAAAATGTTGAAAGTGCAAATAAATGTCAAAAAAGGGCAAATAAATGTCGAAAAAAGAGCAAACAAATGTGAAAAAAGTGCAAATAAATGTCAAAAAGAGCAAATAATTTGCATTTGGACTTAAAAAGTCATTCATGGAGTACCCACGGCTCCTAATTGAGCAGGAGGAGTCATTTACAAGTTCTAAAGACATTTGAGACTAGTTTGAGGTGAAGCGACAATGCCGCACAAGTAATAGAGTTCTATTAATTAGGTGACTAGCAAAAAGGATGTAAAGTCATGAAAAATACTCTAGTCAACAATCTTCTGAAATTTTCATTCCTAAGGTAGTCTCGTGGAAGTATGTACCTAAAATATTGTCGAAATATATTTGGCAATTGTTTTATATGGCTTTACATCACTCCGTTTTCGTCCTTCAAGTTGTTCAAAAATAGACAGTGAAAATTGAACAGAAAAATACCCACGTGTGCCTAACAATTGCATCAAAGAAAATAGTCATAAATGTGTTTTAAGCATGTTTTTAGTGACATTACTTCAATATTTGGCCCATGGCCTAATTACCAGAACTCAATTTCAAATGTGGCATTCATTGTCTCATCACATCAAAACTGTTCTCAAATACTTTTGGCACTTAAAAGTAATATCTCCAAGTCAATTAAACAATGTGTATTGCTACATGATGTATCCTTAGCCTGATGATTTTAAGTTTATAACGGCCTTTTTTAGAAATAGCGATCTTTGTAGGCAGGAAACCTAATTCTGCAATCTATATTATTTGTAGATCCTTCCATTGCCATAACATAAGCTTCTTTAGGTTTGCTATTTGTTGGTTGCATGCAATGAGATTCTTTTGTCTAATCTTTAGTTTAGTAAACAGGATGTTTTGGTTAAAGCCAAGATGGTGAATAAAGTGTGAGGTTTGCGTCTGAAATGCACACATTTCTTCAAGGTGCTAAGAATGGTTGATTGCAAATGCAAGCTTTTTTCGACTAGTTCAAAATTTGATCTTGAGACTAAAAATTCCTTCAAAAGCCACTACATTTTCTTAACAATTTGTCAATTTTGGCCAAAAACGTAAATAAAAAGTGCAAATAAAGGTGAAAAGTGCAAAAGTGCAGAAAAATGGGTTTATGTTACCAAAAATCTTTTTACACTATTTGCCCGTCCCTACTTATCACTGTTTTAAACAAATGCAAGGTCTCTGGGTTTTCTGGACACTAAAAGATGAACGATGATTAAGTCAAAGATTCAAATTTTAGGACGTTTTTCCTCGAATATTTGATCTCGGGCAAAGATCTCGTTCATTTTAAAGATTAAGAAACGGGGATCAAAGGGAAATTTGAAACTAGGAAAACGAGGGCTTAAGTTCAAGTCCTTTTCCAAAATGCACAAATCTCATGTTGGATATAAACAAGGCAACCATTTGAATGTGACTTGGGTTTCAAATTGTGTTGGTCTCATTCTGGAACTACTCAAAAATGTTTTGTTATCTTGCATTGACACGTCCATCAAACACATCTTGTTATGACATTGGATCGACGAAATTCAACATGTTTTTGTCTGAAACGGTCAATCTGTTTTTTAAGTATTTCTACAAGATCTCGTCTACAAATGATTATCTTGTCATTTGATTCATCTCAAAAGAGCTTCAACTAAAAGGGGTTGATCTCAATCTGAAAAACTCTTTGAAGCTTGTTGCATGAATTGTCCCATATGTCCACATTTTGGAGCGAGTCCGTGTTTCAGATTTGGTGTCAAATGCCTACATAGGAGGTGATTACTTGACTCACATGCAACGGCTGTGGAAGATCAAAGAGGGAGAAAGCTCTTCAATGAAAGAGATCTCCTGCCCTTAATAGTGAAAACCGATTGCCTAAGTGACAGTACAGAAGTATTTTTCATGTTTAAAAGGAGGTCATGAAAACTTCACTCTAAATTTGTTGCCCTCTTTTTGAACATTATTTTAATATATTGAGATTGAAAATTCCTTGAATTTGAGGATGAAAAAGTAATCAAATTACTTTTCAAGGACAATTGAATGTTTTTCAGCCCAAAAATGCAAATAAAGTTCCCGGTTTACTTTTTATACTTTGTGGTTTAGTCATTCTGGGAAGAATTAGGCGGTATAATTTTATTTTTTTTTCTCTGCGGAGGACGGAAAATGTGAGCTAAGTGTTCTCTTGCATTAAAGAACCCTGAACACTTTCAAATAGGGCAAGAGGGCGTCGCCTCAAAAATAGTGCACGAAGAATTGTTTATTTAGATTTAGAGCAAGCCTCGTGTTCCATTAGTTTGATGAAAAAATGTGCTCGTGCAAAGGATGACCAAAATGCCTGATTCTTTTCTTGGGGAGCTTCGTCTTTCTTGATAATCTGCCCAATAATCGCCCATGGAAATCGAATAACCTTTGCATTAGAAATCCGAAGCAACTGGGTGCAAAACGGTTTCTCAAATGCTCTTGGAATTAATCCTCTCATTTGGACAATCTGATAAACAAAAATATGGACAGTCTTCAAGTAGTTTCTCTTTATCAGATTTTTGTTATTGACAGGTTGTGGACAAAGTCGAAACGGCAATCGAGTTATAAAGTTGTATCTCAAGATACTTTTGATTACTTACACTCAAAATAAGAAATTGCAATTGTACTTAACATTGCAGAAGCTTGATGTATTCTGCCAAATAATTTGATTCCAAGTACATTTTTTATGCTACCTCTATTTGCATCTAGCCAGAGAAGTAATCCATTTTTTAAATGAATTTGAAAACAAGTTCACCATACCTGGGGTCTTTTTTTTCAAAATCAAAAAGAATTTCAGAATTCTTGAATGACTTAGAAAGTTCGTTTACCATCTAAATTTTCAATGTACCGTAACGTGCTCTTGAAAATTTAGCGGAATATCAGGAATGTGGTAACATTACTCTAATGTTGAAACAAACTTTGCCACCGCAACAAGGAATAGAGGATGAATTTATGTTTTTTACAGCCCCCATAAGCACACTCATATTCTTCTTTTGCAGGCATGTGCTCCTCGTTATATCTATTATATCTTTATGAACCGCATGGATCCGGTGGGCATGTGTATCACCACCCGGCGGAACTTCACGGAAGTTCGCGCCCATCGGCCTTGCGTTGAATCAGGTATCCCAGTTTAGACCTTCCCTAGCTATCCTAACGGCGGCCCTTTCTCTCCATCTATCTAGGCGTGTGCTCCAAGGTATATCTGGTACTCGCATAACTTTGCCCGTCGAGAACCCATCGGCACGTGTTACACGGCCAAAAACAATTTCGCCGACTATTCCGAATACTCTCCCTGTCGCGCAAGTAAGTTGTGGGCAGAGGTCGTGGAAGAAGACGAAGAAGGGTGAGAGGGGGGTGTGATGAATCCGGGATCCGGAGCTGCTTTCGTGACACCGCTCGATCGATCCCGATCCTCCCCTCGCCCTTCCTCAGCTTGGTTGGTCTCCTCTGGATTGGACGCACACGAAAAATGATACATTTTGTTTGATGAACACCTTTGCAAGAGTTTGATGAAAACACTTCCACCCTGTCCCAAAACGATCTTGTCACTTGGATCGGGTTCAACCCCATTTTGAGACAATGGGAGCTTCATTTTACGGCTTCTTTTTGGCTCAGTTGTAATTACGTGTCTGCTGTGCAACTTACCGCCTTCTTCTTATTTTTGTGCAAGTGTAGATTCAATTCAATGTTGGAAACAAGGTTGGGCTTTAGGGTGATAAATGAAAAGTTTTCTTTCCAATGGGTTAATCTTTGAAAGGATTGAAACCCATCAGCAGGGTGACTGGTTTCTGAAACTTAAAAAAGCTCAAGTGAATCACAATGGGTTTAGGCAGAATCTCATTCACAAAATAGCCTCAGATACAAAAGCGAGATGATTCGAAACCCTTCAATTATGCCAAAGGATGTTTGAATTAGAATTCTTCACAAAGAGGCTCTCGAGGTTGTATGATACAACAGAAGACCATATTTGTCCAATGTCTCGCTGATGTTTGATTAGATAATGAGCAAGCTTTTTGCTTAGCTTAGTTCCACACTTCCTAAAGCCCATCCTCGATTTTTGTTTTTGCCTGGACCTCAAATCCCTGCATGTGATCCTCTTTTCAAAAAGTTTGTCAGTCCAGCTAGCCCAAACCAGTCAGACCAATCGGGCGCTTCAAATTCGCATCGTCACACACAGAACTGATCCTCTTCCATCAAACAATCAACCCTCGGAATGGATTCTTCCTCACTGATCCAGACTAAACAATGCCTGCCTTAAACAAAACATCCTCTCTTGACCTTGGACATCCTTGACCTTGTTCCTATTCCTTTTTGCTGAACTTCCACCCTGCCCATCCTTTTGTTGTTGTTTTCGCCTCCAATGGATTTCGAGTGTCATATTTGACCGTTCAAAACTGTTTATTGGGCACACACCATATCTCGTTGTATTACCAAGAAAAAAACGATATGTCTCCCCCCTCTCTAAAATGTCCAAGAACGGAAGGCATAAATCTATGGCTAACAATGCATTAAAAACCCTTAAAACCATATGTAAAAAGCAACCTAAACAACTCATTCATCTTTTCTTTCATGAAAACTGACCAGTTTTTTTAAACGACCCTTTCTAAATCACTAGAACTAACCTGACTTAAAATTCAATCTTTACCTAAACAGAACCATCTAAAAACCATTCTTTGCATTGTGCCATCTTGAAGAGATACACACACACATAGGATGTGTCATGTGGAAGGAGGAGAGAAGCAAAAAGATAGAATTATGAAAAATACTCGGGCAATATTCAATCGCACCTCAAATCATATTTGCACACCCCCACCATGAAACCAGGCTGAGGGTGATCCATATTTGACAAAGTAATGTATGTATCTTTGGCTCTGCTTCAATTCCAGGCAGTTATTTCAACAGCACAGAAAAGGACGTTTCAAGCTTTAAGATATCTGACGTTCAAAACTCAGAATTCACTCGCTTGGAGTCCATTCACAATTCTAGTGAGATTCTCTATGTTGTTTGCGATTACTCCCGATGGCAAGGCAATTCACCGGGACAGAATTCTCAGCGTGACCACTGTAAGCTTTTCTTGTGGTAGTCTAGATGTTTCCAAACAAGCCTCTTGTAATTTTAATTTCGGCGTCTCAGATTTCTGAGCCTTTTGTCAAAGAAAACGTTTCGTTGCTTTTCACTGTAAACACAAACACATGAGCCATATTAGTACTTAATAAAGAAAGGGTGGCAAAATATTAATGATTTCACTGTTTCGCTCAGGTGATGTGGTTCAGAAAAATGCCAATGGAGAAAATGTTTTAGTGGGTAAGCAAGCAAGTCGACAAATGTTTACTTGTTTCGATGTCAGTGGTCCATGTCATGTAGTGTGAACAATATCTGGGAAAATCTCGTAGCTTCGATATTGATACATGTCTACTATTTACATATACTTTCTGGGGGTCCAACTTTCTCGATGTTTTGCATGTTCCGTTCCGTTCCAGTCGTCAACGATGTCGCGCAGAGGGGGAATTTTGAAACCTCGCCATTCTTCTCCTCCTTCAACATATTTTGGACACGAAAGCATGACACATCCTTTGTGCTATTTGTACTGATTGCCTTCCTCTGAATGTCTCATCCTACTATTTTTGTCTTTGGGGTTTTCCAATTTACGTTCCATTTCAGTGGATTTTCCCTTTTCACTCACTTTGTGACCTGTCGTTCCAGGAAAATGGGGTTACCACCGTCAGGGATCCTGTCAAGCTGGAATTGGAGGAGCAGTCGCGGAAGTAAGTCATATACAAAATGTCAAACTAAAACCCTTGACACATGAGAACTTCAGAAAGGGCTGGGGGAAAGTAGGTTACATTTCGGCTTTGATGAGGATGAGCGGTTTCGAGTACAATGGCTATTGCCCCTAGAATAAGGGTTATCCCGTCTTTTTCAGAATGGGGAGCAAATGTTCGTGGGAGCACCGGGTTCTTGGTATTGGCAAGGTGAGTTCAAGGCAAAATAAAATGACACCCTCAAGCATGGTTGTTTTGGCGTTGTCTTAAAACCTGGTTCTAATCAAATAACTTGTCGACTCTGTGATGACTAATCACTTGATTACAGGCCAAGTGTTTTCACTTAACACCACTGATTCACACATTTTCCGAAGACGCGGCGGCAAACCAGGAACAGGTATGGGCATTCGTTCTTAACTCCACTCATATCTTCAGCAACACTTTCTGTTCTTTGGCTCTATGTAATCTATGGAAGTTATTCATTTTTTTGTATCCCCAACATCCTTGACTAAAGAGGTTTCGCCTAATTGGAGCTAATTCTAACCCTGAAACACTGGGTTCTCTCCATTTGACTTCCAATATTGGCGGCACAGATGCTTAAAGATCTCGGTAATTCTTCTTTAGGGCAAGTGTTCTCCCAGAATTTGGCCCATTTGGCTGCTCAACATAAAACGGGCGAAGGATCGCCCAACGATGACGATTCTTATCTGGGCTATTCGGTCACCACCGGCGAGTTCAATGGAGATGGTGACAATGCCGATGTAGCTGTAGGGATGCCTCGAGGAGCCAGTTTAACTGGCAAGGTAGGACATTCAATCTTGATCAATTAAAGCCAATCTTATGGACAATCACTCCATCCACCGAGTTCTCCTTTCTATAGATTCTCATCTACAACTCCAATTTGACCAATCTGTACAATCTGACTGGAGATCAAATCGGAGCATACTTTGGATATTCGGTGGCAGCTGGAGATCTAAATGGAGATGGGCTCGATGACCTCATCATTGGATCGCCCATGTGGACAAACTATGAAATCATGGGAAAATACGAGACCGGTCGGGTGTATGTCGTTTATCAAGATTCTCAGGTACAACTAAAACATTTTGGGTCCCAAATGTGGAACTTATCGAGAGTTAATTTGGTTTGTAGCACAAGTTTAAGAAATTTGACACGCTGGATGGGGAAAACCATAAGGCCAGATTTGGATTGTCTGTGGCTTGTGCCGGTAATCTAAACTTGGATGGCATCACTCGGTCCAATCCCAAAGGAATAGAGGATCTCATTGTGGGTGCTCCATATGATGGAGCCGATCATAGAGGAGCCATTTACATATTCCTGGGATCAGAAGATGGAATCCTCGGCAAATATGCACAGGTATTTGTTCATCCAAACAGAATAAAGATTACAAGACAAAGGCTCATTACGACATTATTGCTTTAAGGTCATCCACGCAGCAGATATTAGCTCAACAATTAGAACCTTTGGATGGTCCATTTCCGCTGGTATGGATCTGGATCAGAACAAATACCCTGATCTCTTGGTGGGAGCGTACGATTCCAGCAATGCGGTTTATCTCAGATCTGCCCCAGTGGTTCATCTCGATTCCAAGGTATGTGTCCATTTGAATTCAAATTTATGTCAGACTCTATGGTTTTTAACATGATTTTTTTGTAGGTGATCTTTTTGAAAGCCAGTAAACAGATCGATTTGGAACGCAAGAAATGCACCCTTAGAGATGGACAAACGCGAGTTCCATGTGTGGATGTGGAGGTCACGATGCGTTACGATGGAGAAGGTGTTCCGCAAAGCATTGGTAAGTTTGACAGACCAATATGTAGTGTGGGCATTTTTATGCTTTTGTGTCATTTTTTGTTGAATTTGAGGAAGTCACTTGAACTTAAAAAGAAAAATGAACACAGAAAGGGGGAAAAAGTGTTGGGTCCACTTGAAAGAGTATGCGTATCCGAAATATGACATACTCTTTTTGCCGAATCTTAAACACATATATAGCGCTAAATCAAATGCAAAAAAACAAGAAAGCTCGCCAAAGTTGATGGTTAGCAATCATTTTTGGCTTGTTAATTACGATGGCTTTTTCAAAAGTTCAATATTAAAAACCAGGGAACAGCCTTGAAAGTATGTGACAAACTAACAGTCTGTGATCAGGCCAGAAACGAAATGAAACAGACCAACCTATTTGAAAAATAACGCCCCTCGTTAATGATCATCAAGTAATTCTTGCGCGGCTTGTTGGCCAGTTGAAATTGAGGGAAAATTCCCCTTCTGCCCTTAAACCAAGTCATTTATCAATGCATTGTCCAGAACACCTGCAATGCACCAGAAAGGCTTGACAGAGGGAGGTTGTTCAATCTAGTAGAAAATATCTAGAACACCTAATTGACAGTTAAAAATCCCTATGTCTAACGAATTCATATCCATGAATCCAGATTTGGACCTTCAATACATGTTGGATGTAAAGAAAGATCACGCCAAGCGGATGTTCTTCCTCAATCAAGAAGGCTTCAGCTCTCGGAATAAGACTGTCAATATTCGCAAGAATCAGTTGTTCAAAGACAGTTTCACCGTCTATCTTACGGCTGCGCCAATCAGTGACAAACTGACCACTTTGGATGCCCAAGTTCGATACTCGCTCAAGACAAGCCAAATTGGCTTTGGAAGTTCTGGCTCCCTTACTCCAGTCTTGGGCCAATTTGAAAAGATGGCTATGGACAGTATTTCAATTCAGAAGGACTGTGGTGCAGACAATCTCTGCATACCCAATCTCTCATTGGAAGCCTCTCAGTAAGTGGAAAGAGAAAACCGTCTTCAAACGCGATTATTGACCGGCTGGTTGTCTTTTAGCATGGGAGCGTATGTGATTGGAAGCGATGAGAAGCTGGAAATCACAACGCAGATCACCAACACCGGTGAAGATGCCTTCAATGCCATGTATTACTTACAAATTCCACGTGGAATCAATTATATTAACACTAACTCGAGCGAGTTGACACCCTTGTGCTCTCCTCCAACGAGTCAGAACAATCGAACTCTCAAATGTGAGATTGGAAATCCTTTACCGGCAAATTCTGAAGTAAGATCACCTATCAATTGACACACATTTCCTTTTTCTAACGTACATTCTTTACAGTTGACTCTGAACGTCTATCTTCAACCAATGGATGACGAAAATCAAGACCAACTTTTGAATGAGTACGACTTCGAAATGGCTGTCAACTCGTCCAATCCAGAAAATGGTTCTGACAACCAGGTGAGAAAATGTCAATTTTTTGACGTGTGTTTTCATAATGAGACCCTACAATTTCCGGGTGTTTTCTCTTCAAAAGGATAACCGACGGCTCATTCGAATCCCAGTGACAGTTTCGACGGATTGGCGAGTCACTGGAACTTCAAAACCTGGTCAAGTGGAATACAACATCTCCCAAGAGATTCCAGACAAATATTACTTTGAGGATGAGCTTGGTGAAGAAGTGTTTCATGTCTATGATGTGAAGAACCGAGGACCATCCACTATTCAAGAAGCTGAGGTGTTCATCTTATGGCCAAGCTTCAATGACAACGGTGACCACCTCTTGTATCTTTTGAATGTGGACTACGATAAGAGCAAGGCCAAATGCCAATCTATTGACAACATCAATCCTCTTTACGTCAAGGTAAGCAAATTGATTTTAGGAGTAAAGATAGCATGGTCTCAAATTCGTATAAAAATGTTTCCATGCATTTTAGACCATTGGTTCTCGAGGCTACGCAGCAGCTCAAGCTGGTGCTGCTGGAGCGGGTTTTAGCCGTTCCAGCTCGTCCTATGTCAGTGGAAGTGGAGCCAAATTGGGAGCAGGAAATGCTGGTGGTTATTCATCTTCGTCATCTTCTTCATACTCTGCATCTGGAGGAGGCCGTCAGAGCTCGGGAGGTTCAGGTGGATATTCCTACGAATATTCGGGATCAAGTTCCAATTTGGGAGGCTCAAGGCAGGGTTCCAGCTATGGATCTGCAGGAGGAGGATTAGGCGGAGAAACCTCTTACACATATGAGTCAAAATATTCTGCATCAAGTGGCAACGCAGGCAGAGGTAGTGTTGCATCTGGGGCTGCTGGTGGAGTGTATGGAGGCTCTGTGGAAACTTCAGGAGCTCAAAGTGGAGGCTACGGTCAAGGAACTCAATTTGGAAATACCATTCAATATTCTGGTAACAACGAGGGGAGCAGTATCGTCGCTGAAGGTGCCGAAGAAACCAAATTGTCAGCCAATGAAGGAGGCATTCTTTCGACAAGTGCAGGATCTGTTGGAAGCTCTACATGGAATGCCGGGGGATCTCGTAACTCTTATGATTATGAGCGACGGTACGAAAACGAGTACAGTAGTTCAAGAGGCAGTGGAGTCCGTGGAGGACAGCGAGTGGAAGAAACCGGCTCATATGGGGGTGTCGGCCAATCCTCATCTGCAGCAGGGGGTTCAAGTAGAGGAACAGTCTCCTACTCTGGATGGAAATTACTAGACAATGGAACCTACATCAGAATTTATGACGGCCGGAGCGGAAGTGGCGTAGGAGGCAATGATATAAACATTGGAGGTCGAGGGGGTTCCAGAGACTCTGGCTCTGATGACAGTGGATGGGTTCTCCAACCAGATGGGTCTTATAAGAAGACACAATCAAATTGGTCGTCTTGGTCAAGCGAGTCGTCGAGAGGAGCCATTGGGGGATCCAATGTGAACAATCAAGCAGGTTACGGAGACTCTTCTCAAAGATCCGGATCCTCTTATGGCTCAGCATATGGTCAAAGTGGATCCGAAACCCAACTAGGAGGAGGTTCCAGTTCTCAAATTGGAGGAGATAGTACCAATACCATTTTCAATGCTGCTCGTGGTCCCGGTGACTACCACGGGACCATGAGAAAATCTGAACTTGAAAAAGAGGCCGGAGGAGCCGTGTTCTCAGCTACTGGGGGTGAAACACGATATCAGGTTGACAATACCCGATATCAAAGCAATGTGGATGGCTCCTATCAAGGTTCAACTTATCAGAGTGGAGGATCTGGTGGTTCATACCAAGATGGATCTCAATCAAGAGGATCTTATCAAGGATCCAGCGGCTCGTCCCAAACAGGAAACTCCTTCAGTTCTAACTTTAACTCTGGAACAGTTTCTGGAAGTAGTGGCATAACATCACCAGAAACCTCGTCCTCAGGTTCTTCATCATCAGGTGCAGCTGAAGCTGCAGCACAAGGAAAATGGGTGTGGTCAGAAGAAAAAAATCAATGGGAATGGAAGGAATCAACTGTGGCTGCCTCTTTTGTTGGTGGATCATCAAATACTGTTACTGGTGGTGGAAGAACTTCCTATGAATCGAATTCTGGTGGTTCGCAACTTAACCAAGGTGGTTCACAATCATTTTCTGCTGGGGGAAGCGATTACAGTGAAGGAAGTAGTGGATATGACGGCACTGGACCATTCAATCCCGGTGGGCAACCTACGATTGTTGAAGGCACATATGCCGAGGCGAAATCTCGGGATGGCACTGGAACCAGTTATCGCGGTCCAACAGGTAGATTTGGGGCAGTTGCCAATGAAGGCGAATACAGAGGATTGAGCCAAGGACAAAGTCAATCAGGTTTCCAAAGATCCCATGGAAGTTCGCGAGGGCAATCCTACAGAGGCAGTGGCACATATCAGCAAGGAGGGTCACAAGGAGCTCGTCAAGGCAATACCCGAGGCTCCCTAGACCAAAGTGGAACTTACTTTAGATCAGGTCATATTGGTGAGGGCAATGCCATTGACAACCAAATTGATGGTGGATCTTTGAGTGGTTCAAACGACTCAGGTTGGGTCCTGTTGGACAATGGCACCTACGTGAGAAGAACATCAGCTTGGTCGTCTGAATCATCCTATCAGGGTGGTGTGGATCTCAGTCAAGAAGAGATCAATCGCTTAAACCGCCAAAATCAGGTCCACAATGAAGTCCAAGGTCAAGGTGCAGGTTATGGTGGAAGAAATATTGAAGATGGTGATCATGGTACAAACTCCACCGGTTGGATTCGGCAACCAGACGGAACCATGGTGAGGAAAAGCTCATCTTGGGCCTCATGGTCCAAGACTGTAGCTGGGGATACTTATGATCGTAGTGAATTGGAACAGATCAAGCGAAGGCTGGAAAACCAAGCTCGCTCTCATCTAAGCCAAGTTGAGGCCAAGGTAGCACCAAGCAACATTGAGCCTGGGTTTGAAAGCCAACTTGTGGCTGGATTGAACAAACGAACTCGGTAAGAAGCAAACACTTTTGAAGGAGGTTAAAATCTTACCAATCCACACATTTTTTAGAGTAAAGCGTCAGTTCGAGAATGAAGATTTCGAAAATGAGATCAACGGGTGCGTTCCTGGTCGTTGCACGTTGATGCGTTGCACAATTGGACCCCTTCTCAAGGACGACAGCGTTCTTTTCAAAATCAGAGCCCGTCTTTTCACAGAGACTCAAATAAAGGTAAAGTGTCACTTACTTAATAAAGTGAGGGTCATAATGATTCATTACAACTTGAACTTTCCAGAATTATGCGGACAAAGTTCAAATTTCGTCCAAACTAGTCACTAGAATTACCCGCCTTCCTCATCAAGCGGACGTTACTCGAATGGATTACCAAGTATGAGCAATATCTACAACGTAACAAATGTAGCATACTCACTCAACCTTAAATTTTCGTTCCAGACCCATCAAGTGACGACAGAGGTGTTTCCCAGTGAACTTGCCGAGGGTTCCATTCCTTGGTGGGTGTGGCTACTGGCCGCCTTGGGTGGTCTCCTCCTTCTCGCTCTGATCATTTTCTGTCTCTGGAGAGTGAGTGACATCGTTAGTAATTGGTTGTGAAACATTCGACGTAATCCTTTTGATTTGTTTCAGTGCGGCTTCTTTAAGAGAAAACGCCCCACCGACTCCCCGGAGAAGCAACCACTCAATCGCAACGGATATCATTAATACTACTACTGACTCAAAGACTTTCCAAGAATTGAATAATTGAAAACTCGACCCTCCCAGCCCATCACTCACATTCTAAGTCACCCCCACTATGCATAACCCCAAACTACCTGTCTAACATGTATGTCGGATTCAAACTTCCCACTCTCGGGCATTGTGTACATTCATCATTCATAGATCTGGGGGTCGAGTGCAGATCAAAGGCTCCGAGCGAGGAAATGCAATGACAGTTTTAGCTTTTAATCCAAGTCCACTTCTCTTTAATCTCATCATACCCAAACGAATCCTTGAGGTGCTATCTATATAATATTCCAACTAGTTGGAACGACCCCTATTCTGGGCAAAATATTCGACTTTTGCTTTATATAAGTTCTTGATTGGGACGTGTGAGCAATGCACCCTGACAAGAATGTCGACATCACCACTAGGAATCTACAATCTAGTGTCAATCTGTGATTTAATCCTAACTGCCCCTTCAAAATCTTAATAACTGATGTGCCATGAAGTCCCGTGAAATAAACATTAAAACATAGGAAATTAGAGTATGAGAGTTATTTTGTGTTTTTTCTACATGCTGATTAAAAGTTTGTTTTGCGAACTTTCCGACAGAAAAAGTGTATTTTCGAGGAGTTCTAACGTACTTTGGATTCTGTCGAAAAATACTGACCTTGAATTGAGACAAAAAAAATACTTCCAGACGTTTGCACGTAATATACGACTAAATGAACCGGGAATGACAAATGCTGTTGTGTCGGTTACAAAAAAAAATCAGGATATTTACAAAGCCTTCTCGCAAGAATTTGGTGTAAAGACCCAAACGATCACACACGCACACCGAAGAACCCGAGCTTTAGAAACAAGGACACATTTTTTATGAAACTGATGTACGAAAAGTAAGTAGGTCGAAGGCCCAATCATGTGGACAGCGGCACATTGAATTCTCTTCGAGGTGAATTTTACAGAATCAGATGTTCATTCAACATTTTCAATAGGCTACAATGACAAAGGTAGCTTGCATGGAGTGCAAACTCCAAGCTGCTCCCAAAGGCCACTTTCAATTGGACAGCTTGGTTTTTTCATCAATACCTAGTTTCGCGGAGAGGGCTAACAAAGAAACGACATTCCGAAATTCTTTGCCTCTCACCTAGCTAGCACTGTGTGTGCAATGGGATTTGACATTGGGCACATTTAGTTTTAAGATTCAAAACCGGTATTTGCAATTTCAGGGAGTCAGGGGCAAAATCGTTAATTCAAATGTTTTGCTCAAACACGAGCACTGCATGACTGATCAAGTCACATGGCGCCCTTGCTGCTAGATGGATGAAATACTGTATGCTCGAAGCAAATGTGCACTGACTGAACTGGAATGGCATTTCTCTGTTAGCCCTCTAGTTTGACGTAGTATGGTGTTTAACAAGCCAAGTCCTACATTTTAAGTACATTGTACTACAATAAGGAAAGAGAGGGGGGAACTCTAAATATCTGGCCAGTGCATTTCTAACCTGGAGTCTTTTGTTTAATGTTACAAAAGCAACTTAGCAGCTTGCTATTGGTAAAATAATTAACTCAAGTTTAATGTCACCTTTTCAAAAGAAATGTGTGTGCTTTTAAAATGAATGAAAAAGAAATGCTCAAATATGCAACTGTCATTGCCGCATCAAAGAAGCTAGAGACTCGGCAATCATCGTTCAACTATGTCCGAGAATGATGGAAAAACTAATGGCAACATATAAAACGGAATGCACAACTTGACAGATGTTGCGTCATTTTGGTAAGCTTTGAGTTGATTTTTAATAGAATTTGCTCTCTGTATTTATCCCAACGCAATCAACAAAAAGCGGTGTTTTCATGCAAAAAATTGACAATGCCGAAAACATCTCAACTAGAAAACGTCATAAGTGGGTCCCTGAGCGATGGCTCAACACGGAAATTTTCTTTTAAACTTTTTTAACTAGCAAGTATCTTTTCACGTTCCTTCAATGCTTTACTGAAGGTATCTGGGAAGCCCAAGACTTGTCACATATTATGTGGAATCAATGTTTCAAATATTACCGATAGATTTGTTGGACGCAAGAAGAAAAGTACGTAATCGACCTGAAATTGTTTGTAATTCTATTATGGATTAAAAGGAATTGCAATTGTAAGGATTGAGATTTTTGAAAAAAGTGGCAGAGGCTTCACAATTCATCAGTGTTTTAAAAGTTTTTGAACACGCATTTTTTTGAACTCATCTACTGTACCTAATAAATAATAATGAATCATATAAAAGTCACCGTAAACGATTTGCAAAGTGCGCCAAGTCCCTTGTTTCAGAGCTCCATTATTGAACTTGCCGAATCCTATATCCGCGAAGACGAATGAAGCGTTTTTAATCGATAGGACCTTTCTTTTCTCCACTCGCCCCGTATGAGGGTGCTCGTCCATTGGTTGGGTCGAATGGCCCACCATCCACCACCCAAACCGTATGCCTCATTTTCAGGGCCATAGATATCATTGGGTAATGAGAAGCAGCTTACAGTACACTCAACACTAAAAGGCCACCGACGACCAAGTCCAACGTCGAATTAGTGCGTGCTGCTCAGCTGGATTCAGGGTCAATTGATGACCATTGGATTTGGAGGGACACTCTTGAGGCCCAGGAAAGTGACACGTCTAGAAAGGACGGTCCATTCAGGTAGATCAGTCACTCTTTTGGGGTGGCTTAACCTTAGACTGGAATCCATTTTCAACCTTGAGGATTGTTATAATCTACATACAACAGCCATGAGTGATAACGAGGATGAATTGAACAGTAGCTTAACCTCCATTGATTGGCTGTCTAAAATGACTTCCAAAGACCTGAAAGTGAATGATCACAAGAACACTCTAGGAGATCCGCCCGAATCTGATCACATTCCGGACTTTAAGCTCATTGATGAAGACTCTGAAGGCCGATGTGAATCCTCCATGTTTGATTCGGACGACCCAAAGTCAAAACCAAGACATAGGTAAGTTATCAAAGTCATGTTCTGAGTGGGAGTCGTGAATAAAAGTGATAAGTTGTCACTTTTGATATTGATTCCATTTCAACCCATGTATTTGATATTTTTTCAATCACGCTGAGATCAAGCAGATTTTCACAGATTTTCGCACTTTTCCGATTTTATTCATTATGTAAATTGAATCCCCAAAACTTGGCAATTTTATAACGCATCTCACTCATTTTGTACTTGAAAAGGTTCCTGTTGGGTTGGAAAAAAAATGTAATTGAATTGTGCTTTGAAAGTAATTGTAGATAATAACAATTGAAAATGAAGACTTGTATTTGTGTTTGATTACTTTTGAGACCAAAGTAATGAGCCCCATAAAATGTCAGCGTAAAACTCCCGGCGCCAGTACTTCTTGTGGTCTTATTTAGGCAGATTTGCCAGATCGGAATTTTTTCCCAACATTTTGGCGAAACGCCAAATTTTTTTTATTTTCCTCTGTGACATTATCCAACCAAAATTTGCGACATTTTGGTGAAACGACGCCACTGACAAAATATTATCATCTAGTAAAAAAAGTGCCAAAAAAGTGGCGTCAAAAATCCCATTCTAGCAACCATACATGAGGCTGACAACAAGAGGTGTTGGCGGCGGAGGGTTTATGCTGACATTTGATGGGATCCATTGTAATTACTTACATCTGAAACGTAAATGACACAGGTCTTCTATGTATTAAAGAGCTTCTTTAAATAAAACTCTTACAAATGAAATAAACGCTCCAAAGGTCAGTTGAATTGCAGTTCTTTCGACACGTACTTAAACGAAATCTTAGAAGGAAAGAAATAACCAAGTGCTGCAATAAAGGATAAGTGTCAAAAACTGCCACATTTCCTTTGAATAGCTTGTTTGGGAATGCTGAAAGACACTGCCTTAACTAGTTTTGGTGCCATTCCTCTAAACACAGAACAACTGCTGATTTTAGCCTTGTAATAATGGAATGTAGAACTGTAAGCAGAGAAGAGTTTTCAACTTCACGGATGATATATTTTACCTTCTTATCTAAAGTGCTAAATTTTTGCGACAACTATCAATCTTTTTTCAAGTAATCACTGAATCTACTTTTGATCGAGAGCGATTCTTTCTACAGAATAAACACATAAATACACGATCCCCGTTCTGGCTAATATCTCCACTCAACGCTTTTTCACCATTGATCATAGATAATTGTACCTTTATAAATAATCCTCGTTTGAGTGGCATCATGTAGCTTAATTGGCACCTATTTTTGAGAAATGATCCTTTTCGGAAAAATGGGGGCCATGGAAGAAACAGAGTTGACACGAGGCCAAAAAGTGGCATCGTATATCTCACCCTGGCAACCATGCTGGAAATCAACGCAAGATAGGTCTGGCAACACAAGGTCTCCGCTGATATTTTTCTCAATTTATTACAATTACTTCGATTTCAAATGTAATTGCAATTGCGTAAATGTTTTTCAGAACGCATTCAGGTGGCTAACCTTCTTCTGTTTTTTTTGGTTACTGTTTTTTCGCCATCGCTACAGCGAATGTGATTCCCTAAAAATAAAGAAATCATAAATATAATTTATGTGGTTAACATTTATATGAAATTTGATTTACCAATGAGTTACTGTAGGCAGATCTCGACAATACTTGACCGTCACGAGTGCGTTGGTGAACACCATAACCTAGGTTTCTTCATGTGATAATTTGGAAATTTGTGTTTTCACGACGTACACGTTAGCATTTTTTTTCATTAATCATAAAAATCTTTGTGGACAACAAGTCAACAATTTTTTGACAATCTAAATTTCTTACTTCGTTACGGCCACTTTATAAATAAGACGTTCTAAACAAGCCCAAAACCATTTTGTACCTAGACCTATGAGTTGCGTTGATCAGTTCGACAAATCATAATTCATCTTTAGACCATCATAATGAGGGCTGTTGAAATCGTGTAAATAAGTTCTTTTTTTTCGGGCATAAAACACCCATGTTTGCATGAAACGCATCAACACCTTTTTGGCAATTTTTCTGCATTTTTGGAAAAAATCAAATTTCTTGCTGAAATGCGTCAATGTTGTGAACCCTGTACTTTGGAGGCATCAACATTTGCCGGATCTTTCAGTGAATTCACAACAATGTGCCCAAATTTGTCGACACCATTGCCCTTGTCACCTAGTTTGAAGGGTCAACCGGGAAAACAATCTTGGGTAAGGTGGGCATGAAGCCGGTGTCTGTGTTGAGGTATCAACATCGACAAACATTAAGCTTTTTGGCCATGTGGCCTCCTGTCTACGCTTTGCTTCTCCCAAACTGTACTAAGATGTTCAATGAAGATGACAGTTCAATTCACAGGTATTAAATCACACAATTATAGGATTTGGCATTAAAGACTTGTCTTGCGCACTTTCATTTGTACTATGGATCTTCCACTTGCTCGGGCAAGTATCTTACGTTATTCTTCGGAATTTTTTTCCTTTTCACGCAACTCCTGGCTAGTTTCAGCAGAGAACAAAACGAGAAAAAGGCAATAATGGCCTCTCTATAGACCTCTATGACTTCGAGTTGGTAATGATGCTATATTTTATTGGGTGATTCAATCTTTTGCCTTTTAAGAAGTTGTGGTGAGCTTTTTGACCTTAAAGGACCAAAGTGGCAAAACTGCCAAAAATCCAACTTGAAACACATTAGTATTGTCAGGTGGTTTCAAGCCGACACTGCCAAAAGTTGGCTGAAATACTGCCAATTACAGTGCGAGCGTTTGGGCACTCTTGATCCAATGCAATAAAGTTCTTCTTTTCTAAAGAATGAAGTTAATTTCCTGCGTATTTGGCTTATGTATTGCAGATGGTTTTAGGGCGTATTTGACATCTTTTTTTCGCCTATATCTGGGCATTTTTTGATGTGCTAATTTTCCGTATTTCAACAACCCTTTTCATATTCATTTGCAGAAACTTCCGACATTTGAAAAATCAAACGCCTGCCCATCGTTAAAGATATCCCCTGATATAGCCAACTATTATGCATGACACGCTTTTCAAGGCTGAAAGTGTCTCTAAGTGATGCTAGTACAATGTTCAGTTGCAATGGCATGTTCGTAAAGCAGACGGCTGCTGAAATTGTTTAAAATCATTCATAGACGGCGCCACATGTGACTGGGCGAGAAGAAAATTTTGCTAGGAAAGTCTTACTATCTTGAAAGCCGTTTTAAACACTTTTCCAACAGTTTTTCAAGGATTTTTACTTCCAAAAAATGAAAGCAAATATTGCCACTTCATGATTTTGTCCCATTTTTATCAATACAGTGGGACATTTTTCTTAAAAAGCGTGTTTCAAATGTACATTTAAAATTGCGCAAATTTGGAAATTAAGTCAGCAAATTTAACAAAAACATGTGGAAACACACGAGATCTAAGATCTAGGAAACCGGTTGTAGGCAGGCCGTAGCCTTACATTCGTACTCTGAATTGAGTTTTTGCCCAAAATGCTAGCCTTTATCTTAAACGAGCAAGCTAGCTTTTTCATTACACCATCGACACGGCCGGAGAAAAATAGAAATTTAAAATGAAGAAACCCGAGTTGCAAGGAAGTAACCTAAACATTTATTGACATATATAAAACAACATATATATTCAATGGGTCACAAGCAAAGGAAATGGCTAAAATTGAGCTTGCCATTTTCTCTACATGAACTTATGCCTTACTATCTTTATTGGCGGTGGAATCACTTGATTGATAGGTCCGATCATTGTACTAAAATGTGAGGTTTTTGCAACAAATGTATTGTTCCGTTAAATTTTCATTGTACTAATTGGACCCAGTGTGTATTTTGAAAGTAATCCTGGCTTGAGCCATCCTTGATTTAGTACACTATGCTACTAGTAGAAGTGTTCGAGCAAGAAAATGAATCAAAATACATTGTGTAGATAAATTTACGTCAAAAAAAATACGAGAGCAAGGCTATAAAGGACATATGCGTGGAATCTTTCTTCCGTGAGCGGGGCCAAAGTCGTCCGGTCAGACTCCGCTAAGGTTTTAAATCCTAAAATCGACCAATCAATGAATGAAATTATTGGCGGGTTGGGAACGGTTACTTCACGGAAATCGTTTTGAGTCACACGACTCGAGACTTTCGATCAGTTTTCTTAGTTCTTAGTTTTCACATATTTCTTAGTTCCGGTGACCTGAGCAGAGAACTTCGAAGATCCTATTTAAATTTCTCAACCGATTACAATACAAAGTATGACATTTTCGCCTCGGCTCTTCCAAGTTGTGGAAAAAATAATGCACGTACAGTTGTTTTTATTCTAGTTTATTAACGTTCCCCTCCGTTACGACGGAAATAAGTTTGGCTTATTCTGTGAAAGCGCTTGTTGTGCAAATGGGTCAATTATTTGACCATAATTAATGATACTACAACCTCTATTCATCAAATTGATATCATTTTAAGAGGACAGTAACAATTTGAGATCTCAAATCTAGTAAAAATTCCTTGGCAAAATACTCCTCTCGACCTGTCAAGTGAGGTGGCATCTACATTTGACTTTATACAACTTCAACAGCTGTATTCACTAAGAACACCCCATTGCTATATTTCTCATGTTCTTATTTCAGCTATGCTACATTGATTCGGCAAGCCATTGAAAACTCGGAGAATCAACGGGCTACTTTGTCAGAGATTTACAAATGGATCACGGAGCGTTATCCCTTCTTCCGAAATACTAGCTCAGGATGGAAAGTAAGAACAGGCTTGATATCTATGTTACTGTACATACTTAATTGCCAATTAGGTGTAAATTGCAGATGGCTAAGGAACCATTTTCTTTATGATTACAATGAAAAGACTTCTAATGTTACAATGAATGAGCACCGAATCAATTTGCGCATACTTCGAAGTTATGATAATTAATTATGAAATTCACCCACTGTTTTTTTGGAAAAGCATCTTCAATGAACTGGAAATATTGAAGATCAGAAGCATCTGCTGAGATAATCCTTTATTTGGTTAATTTAGCATTCCACGACTATTGGAAAGTCTTTCTTAGCGCCATGTTTGAAGAAAACAAAAACTTTCTGGACTAGAAATTCCACATGCCACCAATCACATCACTTGGATTAATCGATGATGACATTTTGTAAAGTTAGCTAAGCTGGTATTTGCATAAGATCGTGATGTTACACATGTCGGACACACGTGATAAATTTGGACATAAGCAATTGTTTCATAAGAATGCACGTTGAGCAATGAAACAAATCCAACAAGTCCATGTACGTTAGAGGTTTCCAATATGAAAAAGATTACAATTATCTTGAATAAGTTACTTATGACTAAAGCGGTCGAAAATACAAAAGGGCAGGCTAAATATTTAGCGAGAAAATATCATTTTTAGAAAATATTTGATAGACATCTGAATATAAAAGATATTGAAATTTGAGAGTTTTAAATCCCTAATTTTCGATGAAAAATTGGCAATGACTGGAATGCATGTTACTTGCCACGCACATTTACTTCAATTTTTGTTTGATTATTGCCCTCAAAAGTAGTCATAAAAAGTTACAAAAAATTGGGAAACTTTTTGCAAAAAAAAAAAATCAAAATTTTCTGTTAAATTTCAGTCTTCAGGAGAACTGTACACAATGTTGAAATGATTTAACGAAAATACCGGAATTTTCGTTTAGTTTTGGAAGAAAAAGGCCAATATTTAAAATTTACTCAAAAAGGCAAACAAAGTGTTGGAAATAATAATATCTTTTAATTTAATATTTTCTGGGGCTCTACTGAGGATTAAAAGGCGGGAAAAGATCGGGTTTGGAAGCCAAAAAAGTACTTTTATGTGGTCAAAATAGAATTTCACGTGTTGAAAAATAGAAAACATTTGATTTTTGAAAAGACTATTACTACCTAATGCATTTCATTTTTAGGATCTTACTATTATAAAAACTCTTATAATCCTGAACATAATTTAGTCCAACATATTTGTTTCACGAAAGCATCATTGTAAGTTGGAATTTTATGTATTTTTCTACGACTTTCAATTTTGTAACCATTTGACTTTTAATACTTGCAAGTTGGATATGCTATTCCTATAAACACAAGTAAAATGTACAATTTATGTAAAATATCATTTTTCCGAAGATTGACTAGAGAAAGAAATTTTTGTAATACAAGATTCTTGTTGGGTCATACTCGATTATCAGTTTTGACTGAATGCTCTGTAACAGTAACCAGTGATTAATTGAAAATGAAACGCTTGTCCGGCTTAGTATGTAGGATCAATACTTATCTGTGGTCGTGACGCTTGTCGACGCTCTCGCCACATGAAAAGGCACAATAAAGCCATCCTTCAATTGCCCTCCTTGTCGCAAGCAAAATTACAGAAACTCTGCGAGTTCCAAAAACAACAATAGTAACGCAAATCTATTAAAATTTAAGGAGAAATTCAGAACTGCGAATTTAGCCAAATACGTTTGGAACAATCTTTAGATCATTCTGTTCCGGTAATTGTTAGTCATCTTCTAACAGTTTTCCTAGTTAATTCTGTTAAGTAAAGAATGTGGCAATTCACAAAAAACAAGCAATCGGGCAAGATTTCAGAAAAAAGACAAATAAATAATACTAGCTGTTCCATGTGCAAATTCCAAATGAAGTCAAGGCTCAAGGTTCTTTGACCAAAGATTTCTACAATCCTAAACACATAATTGATTTGCAATGATATGCTACTAGAATGATTGAGAATAAGCGCCTCCACTCTATTTGCTTTATTCCTTTTGATTATTAGCGAATTGCCAACAAAAGACCGTCGCAAAACGCGACATCAAATGGCAGTCATCGCATTGTTTTGTGTGCAAAGAAATTCTTATGCACAGTACTGATGTGTTTCGAGTTGGATTTTTGGCAGAGTTTTGCCATTTTGGTTTTTAGGGTCAAAAATTTGACCACAACTGAACTTTTGAACAAGCAATATATCTTATCTACCGTAAAATATGGCACTGCCAACTCGAAATCCATTTTAATAACTATCGATGGAACTCGAAATTAAACTAGTTTGAGCGTTGCCAAATTGGTCCCTGTTAAGGTCTTTTCCAAAAGTTATATTCTATACAACCGGCCCTTTTTAACAGCGATAAACTTCCGAGTCAAAACTGGCAGCACTCCTGGTTCGAAACACATCACTAAATGAACAGTCCTTCACAATGGTGAAGAGTCGAACTCATTAACCGACTAGTGTGGCAGAATTTCAAATGGATAAGTACTACACTCATCCATTGACAAAGGTGGAACCCATTCCTCCCCCAGTGATTTTCCTGGAAACATACTTTTTTCTTTCTCCTACAACGGAATGAACATTGTCAGAAATACAAATACAAAGTACAAATTCATTGTGCAAAAAGCTTGAATGCCTCTCGTACATCCCCAGTGATTGCAAATGGATGAGTGTAATCGAACGAATTCAGCTGGGGATCCTGGGGCCAAAATGACTAGGGATGGGTCAGAACTAGGTTCAGACATTTTTCATAGTTTTATTTTGCTACGTGAGGAAAAAATTCTTAATTCAATTGATTGTCAAAATGAAGAAAACGAAATGGGCTCACGAATTTTGATTGAGTTTTATGGAGGGTGAGTCTCGACTCTGGCGCATCCCTAGCCATTTTGGCCCCAGAATCCCCAACTGAATTCGTTCGATTACACTCATCCATTGGCAGCAGTCATCTGGATGTTAATTATTGTATGAAGAAGTAGTTTAAGCGTCCAAGAACAGGGTTGTATAGATTTGCCAACAGTAGGTAGAATTTTTTTATAATACCGCTACAAGGAATGGGATTCCCTGTAAAGAGAGTTAATGATTAACATAGTCTATAAAATTACCGTTTATATGAAATTTGATCTACCGATTGATTTCAAGACTTCAATGTTCACTCTTTTGGAAGAAACTTTTGGTTTTATTTAGTCACTCATAATATCAATAACTGGTAAACTATTCAAAAATGGACCAATGAAACTCAAACACCCTAGCAATTGATAAGTAAATCTTTTTGGGTTTTTAGATTTGAAAATTAGACTTGTAATTTGCCCTTTCTTGCGAAATAGACTATGCGAAAAATGACTTGTTCTTTTCTCTTTTTTCTTGTTGTGTTCTTTCCGCTATTTTCAATTTTTTCTGTTCCGTTTGGATACGGCTCAGTTTCGAGTAAACCCTTAGTGTTTGGAGCTGTCTTTATTTTTTTTGGTCGAAATTAGGCTCTAATCTCCGCTCGATTTCTTCTCAAGCGGATTTGATAGTTGATTCTTTAAAAACTTGGTTTGTAATTGGCTTGAAGACTTGCGACAATTTTGGCAAAATTTCGGCAATAGCCTAAATAAAAAAAGGTCATTTTTCCTAGAAATCCTTTGAAATGGGATTACATTTGAAATTTTGAAGCAATCCCTTCTCATTTTACGTATTGCTAAAGCAAAGAAATAGTCTTTGATTTTGACTTGTTTTCATTTTTGTCTTTGATTTTGACTTGTTTTCATTTTTGTCTTTGATTTTGACTTGTTTTCATTTTTGTCTTTGATTTTGACTTGTTTTCATTTTTGTCTTTGTAAGCCAACTAAAACATGTTTCGGTGAAATCTGTTTCGGTTGAGGACCATTTCGGACCACTAAAATCGGGAAACTTATTGATACAAGGTTTGCCTTTTTCAAAACAAATAAGTGTATATGTTAAATGTTGTTCAAAAGCAATGAAGCTTTACTAGTGAATGAGATTATGGCTGTTCAAATATAAACCAAATCAGTCAACACTAATTGTTATCGTGTGGGAATGGGCTTTTCTGTATCCAAACTCAACTAATTGGTTTGCTCCTGAATAATTATCATTATATGTACTACACTAATGGGATAACGTAATTGCAACCTCTTTATCCGTTGTTTTGAAGATTACTTTGGAGCCTCTGTCCCATCTTTAATCTTAAAGTCTTAGCTTGGAAAACGTGCGAGTGCTTAACTTAAACGCGATAAATCACAATGAGTCTTTTGCCAAAATGTGTGCAGAATTGATTAGGATAGGGATAAAAAGGATATATCTAGGGTAGAGGCATGTGTAAGTCATCAGACAATTATTCGGAAAATTGGCTGGACAAAATGCTGAGCATTTTACAATCTAAACTTATTTTGTCAACCAATTTTCAGAATGGTTGTCTGGTGACTTTCATACGTATGCCTCTACCCTAAATAATTCTGCACTAATTTTGGTAATAGGCTCAGTACAATTGCGATTTATCGCGTTTTAAGTTAAGCACTCGCAAGTTTTTCAAGCTAAGATTTTAAGATTGAAGCTGGGAAGGAGGCTCCATCGTAATCTTCAAAACAGCAAGCAATGAGGTTGCAATTACTCAAGGATCACAAAAGACCTGGATGCCTCGGCTATTAGCAAAAGTCGTTTTTCAAATTCTGGGCTAGCCAGAGAAAAATCTAACTAAACGAGTTGTCTGGCTAGCAATAACGATTGTAGGGTCAATTATTCTTGTTTCCGCGCGAATGTGGAGCAACTGCTTCAAATTTCGAAACGTTTCTTCTCATGAACAGAGGAAGGGATGATACAGAGTTTCAGCAAACAACATCCTTAAATGATTGTTTAATCAATCATATCAAAACAAACTTAAATGAAACTCAATTTAGAAGAAATCCACAGCTGACCGCTTTAGGAGAGTCTTCCAAGCCTTCCAATTTCCTTGAATTATTGGACACTCTTACGTTATTAGTCAAAATTGATTTTCGTATGAGAAAACCTGAACTGAGCCAAAAAGAATGATCAGTGTTGAAAGAATGTGCAAATTAGATCCTGAATTCGCACTTTTTTTTTCGTGACTTGGATGACATCTCGTGGCACTTTGATGAAACGGGCGTCGATATAAACATTAAAAAAACTCGGACTTGACGTATGAAAAATGATTAGAAGGACAGCTATAACAGTATTTGTTTGTAGAAAATCATTGACAGGAAGAACCACCGTACCGCTAGGAAGGTGCTCATTTGCTTTTTAATGTGTGCATGTTGATCCCGCCCACTGTTGAAGCTTTTTTAGTGTTCAAAGGCAAAGCTGAGATTACCGCTCGGCGCATTATAATGCATATTTTGATGGGAAAAGACAAGGAAGATACTTTGGCAATTTCAAGCCTTGAAATTTTAATTCAAAGCTGGACTAATTTTGAATTTTTAAAGGAAGACCCGAATAACTTAAGTGTTTGAATCTCACGATTGTAAAGGTTGACTGATGTAACACACTCGATGAGTTCAGAGCATATTGTAAGGAACTATATGTTTCTGATTTGGTGTTTTTTGTTTCATTATTCACTTCTAGAGGGGCTAAAGTATCAAATCTCAAAATGCTAAATTTGGAATAGACAAACTTAGAAGTCAATTGAAACGACTATATTAGTATCTAATCGGGTTATTGCAACATTAAAATCTCAAATACCTTTGTCTGATTTACTTCACTTCTAACTTTTGACAATAACATCGTTTATGTTAAAGTTATTGAGGTTGAAAGCTAAAAATGTGCCCTGGCCAACGAGATGTCATAAGTGTTTCCACAGTTTCAACAGGGTGTCACAGGGTATTACGCCATGAAATCTATTTTTTCACCAAAAGTTGGTTGTGTTCCATTTTTACCAATTATTGATATACTTCTTTGTAACAAATCAATGGGCTTTCCTTCTTCAAACTTCAAATGTGATGTTAACTTTTGTAGCAAGCAAACGAATTTCATTGTTTCTACGCTTTTCAAAAAGTCAAACTGTAGTCCCTGATCCGTATCCGAGCAAACTCGATCAGCCGGCCGAAGGACCATTTTCTTGACTCGATACATAAATGGCCCTCCTGAGCTGAAAAAGGAACAAATTTGAACCTAATCAAGAACAGATGTGTTATAATATGTTCTGAACTGGCTGTAGTTATGACGTCCATCAACCTTTCCATCGTTGAAAAAAATGCGATCAATTTTCCTCACTCTTTGAAACTCTGGTCGTTGGTTTGATCTAGCTCATCAACCAATGGTTTGATGTTCATGAAACGTACACCATCAGATAGTTTATCATCTTAGCTTTTCAAAAATGTAAGTCTTTTTTCTTGTAGCACGTGTGACATTGGTAAATATAACGTTAAATGGTGATCAAGTCAAGTCCTCCCACCAAAGCACCATTTTAAATTTGTGTTGCCATCACGGTCGTACAGAACCGACTTTTTCGAAGAACCATTAGAATCTCCCTATATGTACTTGTGCTGGATGTACAGTGTGAAAATCTAAACAATTAGCAAATATCTTTAAATAAGGCATGGCATATAGAATATAAAGTAAACGCAAGAAAACAAGTAAAAAAGAGCTTTTAAGGGCAACCAAAAGCATGAATAATTCAGTAACAGTTATTTACCCAATCACGTTATTGAAAAACCAATTAGCCACATTCTAAAATCGATTTTCAGAATTCCATTCGTCACAATCTGTCGTTGAGCAAATGCTTCCTGAAAGTTCCTCGAGATGGAAATAATCCGGGGAAAGGGTGTTATTGGGCAATTAAACATAATCCGGACGACTCTCTGGCATCCAATGACAATAACTCTATCAACTATAATACTGGCAAACCAAGAACGAAGAAATCGCGAGTGAATGACACTCACGCAGGATTAACACCGGTAAGAATTGGCAGGTTTTTCCCATTTTTATTCAGCTCTAGCCCTTTCACAAAGTGCCAATACGATGTCAATCACCAAATCTTGTTCCAAGTAAATATTGCAACCCAACTCTGATTTGATCACAGAAGAGTTGGAACCGCTTCAACAATTGTGGACTTCGAATTCTCCAAAACTGCTTGGAAAACGACCAACTCCCTTTCTTTATGTACTTAACCCTGATCCATTCACTCTCTAATCTAGAACATTCAATTACATTGAAGGATTGCCGCGAGACTTTTAATTAAAGCGTGTTTTATTTTCCAGCCCACCATAGTGAATCCACTTCAGATCCAACGAAGCAAAAGCAACAATCAACAATCACTCAACCTCCTGAATCATCGACCCAAGCTGACTCATGCAGACAGTGCTCCCTCAACGTTCTTTTTGACACCCTCCGAGCCCTCTGTGCACCTTCCCACACTTCTCCAACAAATCCAGAACCAACAACAAATCTTCAATATCAATATGGCCACTAAGCTAGCTAGCTTGAATCAAGCTCAGTTTTCTCTTCCCCAACCAATCAATTTTTCGACCAACTATTTGAACCTGGGCGGGAACCATTCTTTGTTTGTTCCCACACCTCAACCGAATCAAGTAACGACGAACGCCGTCACCCTGGATTGGAACTCCTATTTAACTCAGTACAAAGCCAGGACCACCCCAACGACAAGCTTAGCACCCAATGATCAATTGAAAGCCGCTCTTCAAATGGCTGGAATTGATCCCAGTAGTTTTGAATCAGCCTCACCTGAGAGGGTTTCTCAAGGGAGTGGGGGAATCTCCCCTGGGTACCAATCACGCCAAGAAGTGAGAAGTCCAAGTGTGGGCAACTTTTTGCCGGGACTGCAACCCATTGATATGCCACACTTGGATACTGGTCGGAATTTTGAAGACATGGGACAGTCACTGCCGACAAATCTCTCCCAAACAGCAGAGCTTCAGCTCTCTGCGACTCCGTCGCCTGTGGTTCACAAGGACGACATTTCTTGTCCAGCCACACCCCCAACTCCCACAGGGCCCACTGGTCATGTGATGTCTAAGGCCAATGACAATGGCTTGCTCACTCATGTCTCCTTAGGTGATGATGATCTCTCTTCAATGAGTCCATTAGGGCCACCAATTGATGAGACCTCTCCCTCAAATTGTGTTAATCCAGCGGATATCTTCAATGAGCAATCCAATAGCTTAAACTTTGGTGAATCCAACAATATGATGTCTTATACAAGGCGAAGGTCCTCGACCAAATCAATCAAGTTGGAGACCATTGTTCCAGAAGGTCTTGATTTGGATGATGAATTAGGTTTCAATTGGGATAGTGTCATGTGATTTTGTTACGTAAATTCCTCGGATCTTCCTGTAAAGGCCACATGTTAATGCACTTAATTTAAAAGTGCAAGTATAGCAAAATCAAGTTGAATTAGCATTCGTTGGTCGTTAGGTAATTTTCGAGATCCGTGCCTAAACATTTCTTCATTGTACCCCGATCAGAAAAATGTAGCCAAGAAGCACGGAAATCATGAAGTGGGAGGCTAGCAATGAGAATTATAATTTCCAGTTGAAACGAACCATTTGCGCTCTTCTCCAAATAAGGCCTGGTTTGTATGCAGTAGACTACGTTTTTCAAATTTCAGCTCAGAGCCAGAGTGAAGAGTTATGCCTTCTCAATGTTATATACTCAAGAGAGCATAGAATGAATGAACTTGCCCTTTTGTGGTAAAGCAATTACCAGAAAAGGACACATACATTTATTCTCATTAGGATTTGCACTGAACTTTGAGTGAGCATAACTTTTGACTCCGACATTCGATTGAGTTGAAATTGAAATCTGTATTTATGTCAACATAGGCAAGGTCTCATTTGGAGCAGAAGGACGTAATTGAACTGTTCCTACTGGAAATCATTATTCCTCTCGTTAGCCTCCCAGTCCATAGAAATTCAATAGTTCTTGGTCGAATATATACTCTCCCCAGCTGCTGCGTTTCAAACACAGGAGTTGTCACAAGTATCTACTTGAGGCTGGTTAATCTAACTTGATTTTGGTATATTCTGGCTTTTGAATTAGGTGCGTTAACATGTGGCCTATTATCAACAAATATTCGTGGCTTTTCCCGCCATACAATAATGTATTTTCAATGGGTTTTCTAAAAATGGACCTAGACAAACTAGTGAACAATCAAACACTAGATGGACAATTGATCGATGAAAATTGCCATTTTTATTTCAATCAACCAAATTTTTGATAATTTCCATCATCGAAGAAAATCATGGTTCCGATGGTGTTAAATGTTCAGTGTCTCATTCAATTTGAAGTTATGTTTGTTTGTACTAAAGAGACAAGATAACGAGACAATCTTTCCAAATTGAGAAAGCTTACCTTTCATCATTTAATCGATTTGTTTCGGACTATGAAATAAGAGATTAGATTCGTGGGTAGTAATCAATAAGATGTTTTGTTAAATCTCCGAAATCCATCTTGAAATGTTTGTTCTCATAAATTTTAAACCGGTTTGAGAGCCAATGTTGCTGAGTTGGATTTTCAAACCTAATTCAGAAAAAGCAAAATAAGATCAAGGCTTGAAACACTACCGTTTCCAAATCATTCTTGATCCTAATCCGGCATTTTCTTTTTGAGTTTGAGGGAGCCTAATTTTGCAATGAAGTCTCAACTTCCTACAAAATAATCTGACACAGGGTGGCTGTAAACATCAAATTTATATGAATTTTAAATGTCAATTTTCATCTCTCTCACGTCCATTGCGTTTTACAAGCCTTTTTGCGAGCCATTAATCTTTGCAGTTGACTTTTTAATCGCAATTTTGTTAATGGCTACAATAAAAGCTCAATAAGCAGAGATTTTGTCCAAAAACGCAAAAAGGGTCTCGACCTCAAAAAAAGATCCCGCAATCTTAACATCCAGAATTGAAATTGAAACAATCTACTTATTGGAAGCCCTCCTCGACCAATACACAATACTGTTATGTGTGATACATTTTTGGCATCCAATTCCGTGGACTTCATTTTAACATAAAAACATTCTGTAACGTCTTGACAGTGGATAATATCCTAAATCTTATCTTGGCTAACATACTTTCGTCATTTCTTCAGGGTCTGTTTAATCATTCAGCAATTGGTGAAACAACCTATATCCTTGGCTTCTATTTTCTAATTAACCCCGACAAAGCAATGACGTCTTTGCTTGATGCAATTAAGTCAGTTTTATTTTTCTTCCAAACATGGACCATTCCATCCGAAATGAGGAGGGACAGCGATGGTCGTAAAATGTGGAAATGAAAGTACACGCACAACGAAAAGCATGTGCTCTAAAAATAGACTTAACTTCATTCTCGTTTCTCGGCAGCTGTTTTTCTCCCATTTATCTAGTTTAGCGCTCTATTTTAGACATGACAAACACATTCTTAAGATCTTGCTGAGAAAGAATAATAAAGTCTGTGTTTGAAACGCTCAAAAATAACATATCCATATGGATTCATTTGTTCCACTTCCATTGCTTACGTAAGTCTGCTAGGATCTCGGACACTGGTCATTTACAGCAGGGGTGGTGAACAGTTTTTTCCGTCAAGGCCCACCAAAGTTAATTTCCTTTAGTCAGAGGCCCACCAAACAGATTCATACGCCCACAAATTAACCATCAAAGAGCTCTGGGACCACAAAAAAATCAGTCTTCCCTGCTAACTGGTTCTAGACTCCCAATCTGAAAGGTGCGCAAGTTCAATTTGGACACAGAAAATTGCCCAGTTTGAAAAATCATGACCATGGTTTGAATTTTTTAAGAGAGATTATGCAAATAATTTTGTCACATTTGGCCTAGTTGTTAGCTAATGCCATAGGGGAGGTTTACATTTTATTGTATTCTTTTTGCAAATTTTCTCATGACTAGCTTTTCTAGAACATCCTCCTTTGTTATAGTTTAACTAGATAAATGATGACCATTCCTCTTTGATTCAAACTAATTTATCTGACACAAAGTTCATACAACCAAGTTGAAATTAAGCACAAGAGCTTTGAATAACGGGCCAAACAGCCGGAAAAATCGATTTTTCCCTGACCGGCCCAGAAAAAAAGGCTTTTGCCAATAGCCAAGGCATCCAGGTCTTTTGCGATCATTGCTCTATCTGAAACATATAAAAGGCCAACAACATCACATTACTGAGTAACCTTTTTGTCTTGGCCTTTTTTGAAAGCGATTAATAAAAACATATCTAAAAGCCAACTTTTCCCATATCTTGAAATACACTACCAATCATGTAATTCCAAAAGCACAGGTGTGTTTTGGAATAATAATTGCCATGGTGGCGTTGAAAAAAGACTTTTAAGGCCTTATTATTACAATTATTATGCAATTATTTTGGTGCTTTGGGAGCAATTAATAATTTATTATTTGGGCAAAAACTCGTAATTAAAATTGTTTGCCCTAATAATGACTAAAACCTAAAATCAGTCCTGAACTTTACTTAATTTTCACTTCTGCAGTGCTATTTGGGGCAGAATCGTTCTTTCACCTTAAAATCGGTTCAGGCAATCTCCACCCTGAAGGCCTCATTACTCTCTTCATTAAAGTCAATTATAAGGTTATCAATTCATTAACAAAATAATCAAAACTTTTCCTTAAGTACACTCTTCCCCCATAACCCACTTCAGGACCAGACTCAAAAACTGGCTGAATGGCTATTTTTACTTCGTCCACGGATGATGCACTTGCACCTAAAAAAGCCAAGGGATAACGATACATCACCAAATCTACTTACTAATCTAGTTTATCAAAATGTTTATTAAAATGTTGATGGTGGACCTCCAAATAGAAGTTTAAATGATTTTCTGATGAGTTTTGGCATAGATCATGCCTGAATTACCTTTTTAGTAGTCAGATTTGCATTCCAATTTCAAAGGGATTTTACAAGTTTCAACCAAAAAACCACCACAGGTCCATTAACAATACTCAGTCAACATTTGAGGCACTTTAGTTTGCCCAAACCTGATGATTGACTGTTTCAGCCTTCAGCAATATTTGTATCATGGGAACTGCGAGCTGTTGCCGCATAAAATCCACTAGATGGCGCACTTTATGATCGTACTCTTTTATAATTTTGCTCTAGTTCGCCCTAGACGAATTTTGGACATTCCCTATAGCTCCTGGGCCCACCAAAGATAACCCTTGGGCCCATATGTGGGCCCCGGCCCACCGGTGTGTGGCATAGGAATTGGGTGCAGTTCTACAGCGACAGAAATGTCACTCCCAAATTGTCCGTGATTCAAAAAGCTTGCACTGAGTTTGCAATGGGATTTGACCTTAGCTCATGGATCGTTTATTGATCACTAGATAGCGTGCAGGCTTTACTCAAGCTGATTTGGCAAAGGGGGCGGAACGCGTTGAATTTGTGAGGAAAATGTCGACCTCGCCCTCACAACTGTTGAGCGGACAGTTGGTGTGACCAAACATGCAAATCAACACCAACTTTTTTAAACTCGTTTTTGAAGCCACAAGTTAGTTTTTGTCCATATATGTATTGGATTGACCCTACATGACGCAAAAGCTTAAAATTGTGTTTTTCCTATCAGTGAATAATTCAATGTATTGGCATAAAAGTTTCAAGTTGTAGTATTCAAAAACAAGGCATGGTCACCTAGTGACGTTTTCGGTTCCTTCAAGAAAGTGACCCGACTATTTACAGGGATGGGCACCTAAATCTGGACTGTTTTTAAAAGCTAATAATTCCGAAAGTACAAGTCCGATTGGGGGTAGCGTTGCTTACTTGGAATTATTGAAATGTAAACATTCGATTGCAAGATATCAACTCATCGTCAGATCAATAAATAACATAGAAGAGTCAAAAAGGTTTGCCATTATCGAAATGGCTCGCGCGGGCAACAAACCTGCCGCCATCATGAAGGCTCTTGGCTACCCAAAGTCAATTGTCTATGACGTGTACAACCGTTGAAAATGTGGAAACGGGCCTGAACTCTGGGCCTGAAAAGAGTCTCACGCATCAAGCAGCAACAAAATTCGCTCTCCCAGGTTCCTAGCAGACTTGAAACGGAGCATCGGTACCTCCCCACCACCCCCATGACTGTCTTTGCCAAGAAGAAAAATGTGAGCCGAAGGAAGATCAGCAGGGCTATAAAAAAAGGCCAACCATTGAAAAGCTTCAAGCTGTCCAAGCGCCACATCTTAACGACGTCAATGAAGGAGAAAAGGGTACAAAACGGGAGGAAGATTCTGAATGACATGAAATCCAATGGAGGACAAATCATCTTCTTCAGCGATGAAAAGATGTGGACTGCGGACAAGTCTTTCAACAGCCAGAAGGACAGGTTCATTACCAGCAAGAAGTGTGATGTTCCTCCCGTCCAAACAACCAAGTTTCCTGCCTCCATCATGACCTTAGACGTGATTGGGAGCAATGGCGCCGTGATGCCACCCCACTTCTTTGCGCCAAAGGAAAGATTGGGCGCTGACAATTACTGTGAGGTCCTAGAGTCTGTTGTCATTCCGTTGATGAATGCCCAGGCTGTCGGGAAGAACTTCGTGTTCCAATAGGATTCTGCCCCAGCCCACACAACCAAGAAGACCGTCAATGTCCTTAAGACAAATTTCATAAAGTTTTGGGATCCCAGCACCTGGCCCTCTAACTCGCCTGACTTGAACCCATTGGACTTCTACTTCTAGGGCAAGTTAGAAAGGGAGGTATGTGCCACCAACCACCGAAACATTAATACCCTCAAGGCCGCCATCAAGAAGAACTGGATCAAGGTTTCGGCTGCTGAGGTCATTAAGGCTTGCCATGCCTTTAGGCCCAGGATTGAGCACATGATAGCTGCTGATGGTGGTCAGATAGAATAATTGTTCAGTTCAAACACCTTGAATTCTTTATACGTTACTTGATGCTCTGCATGGTCTTATTGTGGTTAGTCGTAGTTTCAAATCTTTTAATTCTAGACCTAGCTCCAAGTAAATCCAAGTTGTTTCTCTTGAAATCATAGATCAGAAACATGTCTCAAAGTGTTTGTGAATTTCCATACAAACTTGGTATGATTTTTTCAGTACCGTGTCCGTTTATTTACCTCTACCGATATTGAGAAGGAATTTCAAAGAGCAGTAAAACGTTGTGCAAGAAAAAGTTATTCATCAAAGTCATGAAAGTATAGAAACAGTATTGTGATTGAAACATCGTAACGTTGAAGCACAAAAGAAATCTCTAGACCGTTGCTGAAATAATCAAACAATTCTTACGATCTTAAGCAACGCGTGAACGGATTATATTATGTTAGCACAGCCTAAGCGATCGTTTGGTTAGCGAAGCAATGGACGGTCTCTGGGGAAATGATCGCAAACAGTTCAATGCACTAGGTTTACCAACTACGTAGTAGGAAGAACCCATGCAATATGATAAGAGAGTACAATCATAGAGTGCGCCATCTAGTTCTTTTTAGTGAGATGCATAGATTTGCAGATAACAACAATCATGAATCAGTTTTGGGCAAACCAAAGGGCCTCAAATGTGAATTGAGGCTTGCATATGGACCTGCAATCGGTGATGGCATATGAATCAAAGCCACTTTCCGCCATGTTTGCTTTTATAATTTGCACATAAATACAATATAAAGAGTATGAGTTAACATTGCATCTTATTTCAGTCAGACTCGCAGATGCTTGTTTGTCATAAACTGAATTAGTATAAAAATGCAATGCTATAAAAAATCAATTTAACAAAATTAGAAACCTAGTCCCATACAAGTCATCTTTGTATTTTTTAAAAAATACTACACTGAGGCTTTAAATATATTTGTAGAAGATATTTTCAAGACATTATTCATTTATTATTCGGTAAAGGAAGTTGATTTATGTTTGAATTTATCATAATAACATCAAGCATCATTTATTAATCACAAGTGTTCTAAAATACAACGTTTTAAGTTATTTCAGCATGCAAAATTACATTTCGAATTGATTTTCAGTTGACATTTGTTATTCTAAATTCTAATAATTAATATTGAATACTTTTATCATCCTTGATTCTCTTCTTTATTTCACAAACACAGATTTGTAGTTGAACAATACTCTTGGTGTATTTTTTGGTCCATCACGGCCATTTAGTGCTATTTTCTGCCAAATTCCCTTAAAGAAATTTAGGTCTCATCTATGCCATGATGTTACTTAAAACACTAGAAGTTTCATTGAATTGAATTCCTTCCATAAATATTATAGATAGATAGATAGATAGATAGATAGATGTATTTCAAAAAGGAAATCGAGTTAGGTACAACCATTTTAAGTATGCTGTTTGAGTGGTCTTCCCCTTTTGTGGTGTCCCGAAAATCCAAGAGGATACATAACTTGGTTACCATCTTGTAATAAAATACAGAAATAAATTAATAGATAATAATGCAAGAAGGGGGGGGGGGGTACAGAGTGGGGACGGGCGACATCTTTTCAACTTTTGGTTATCCCGTATCATTTTGACGGCAAACCTCACAATTAACTATCATGCACTTGGTGTCTTCCATAAATATTTGAGACTGTTTGATAGCCATTTGTTGTCCTGACCTCATATTTCGCAAAAAATCGCTATTTTGGGAAACGCAAACACTTGCTCGCGCAAAACCAACCTAGTGGCGTTGAAAATGACTGTACTCTTTTATTATAGTGCGCGAGGTCGAATACCATCGCTTTATCTAGTAACCATCAATGGACAAGCCCAGGCCTCCAGAATAACACATTTGTGAGGTAAAACTCAAAATTTAAGGATGAACGTATAAAAAGCGGAAATATTAGAATCAAGAAAGATCCTTCGTGAAATAATGTTTTAATAATTTCAATATTGATTGAAAGGAATTTCTTTGGTCTTGCGTCCTTTGCAAAAGACGAAAACATCTTTAGTAACGTATGATTAATCAATGAAATGCAAGCTACGGCTATGTTTTCAGGTCCAAGTTTCCTTGAAATAGATGTTTCATTTGTTATTCAGAGATAATAGTAACATTAATTCTTACTTTGTCTAAAACTCCAAATTACGGTCAAACCTTTAACTGCTACTTTCCTTATAACTAGGGCCTGGAAAAATATTTGCCAAAAAGTGACAAAATATCCAATAAATGTTTTCTTCAAAAGCCCAAAATGTTTGGGAAAAAGCCGGATATTGAAAATTTCTTTTGACAACCCCATTATTTGGTAGTTTTGTCTTTGTGCACCGATTTTCTAAATTAGTTTTTGCTAAATTGATTCAATTGGCCGTGTTTGGAGGCATACTTGACATGTAATTGATATAACAATACAATTTTCAATTAGCCTCAATAGATGGCGCAGTTTTTTCGTGTATTGCAATAGTTTTGGTCATGAATGTCCAATCTCGGTATAAATGCCATTTTGTAGAGATTTTTGTATTTTGGGTTCATTTTGGGTAAGCCCTCTTGAGCATTGGTCATTTATTTATTTTCCTCAATTTTGCCTGAAATATTATTTCTGACTCAAACATTCCAGAAAATATTTATTTTGTCCTTGAAACAGCCAAAATATTTAAAAAATCGATGAAAAACGGAGAAATATTTTCAAGTTATTTTACATTTTAAAAAGTCATTTCCGGGCCCTATTTACAACAGTATTCAAGCCTTTTCATCTGCGGTTTCAAATGAGTAATGCGATCCTTGTTGTGCATGTTCAACCTAATCTCAAAACACCGTTTCAAGGTAGCTTTCCTTCTATTTCTGTTCCGAATGGCCCATGTCTACCTGGGACCAAATTGGAGTGACTCATGATGAGGCCTTGAGTCGTTCCTGGAAATCATGCATGAAGGGCAAATCAGGCCAATTGTGGATATATGGAAATAATTTATTCATAGCTCTTGGTACAAAGCGATCAGTAAAAAATACGAGGATCTCACACAGAATCAGATTTACGATTTGATTGATTGATACGATTGTGGGACTATCATCAAACTTCTGTCACTTCGTCTGGATGGGACGAAGGATATCGTCCCAAACTTGGGCGTGGCTGATTAGCCCTTTGAGGCGGAGCTTCCAGAATCTGGATGTCGGCATAAGTGGAATGTTTTGTTTCGGCATTGAGACAATGAAAGTACCAATAGAGCGAGAAGAAAAAGATCACCAAGAATATCACTATGAACAAGGTGAGATGATCCAAGAAGAAGCCGACAATCTGCATGAATTCGGAATCACTAACATCTGTGGCTAACCCTTTGGTAGTGGACTCCTCATCAAAGTCATTGTAGCGGATCATTCGCCATTTTCCATAATCCCGGTCTTCTCTTTTGACCAGTTCTTGGATGCATTTCATCTTCAAGGCAGTTCGAAGGCCCCAACGTGGGACATCAGATTTTTCTTCATCTAAAAAATGAAAAAAGGAACGTTTAGAAACCACATCTCAAGAATCTAAATCATGGATCAAGTTTGACTTACTTGTTAGAGTGATTCCGTGGTAGAGTAATCCTTCTGCCGATAAACAATCGGTAGTGCAATTGCAGAAGTTTGGCACCAACTCTTCTCCATTGGAGGTGATTGGTTTCATGTTCCTCACATAAAGTTTGGACGCACTGATTTCTTGAGGCAATAGCGTAACAACACAAGTGAAGGCTATAATAACTTCCAAGATCATGATGTGTGAAGGCTTCGAAGGCTGTTAACGAACTGAAGAAAATGGGACAAGGGAGAGGATCTTATTGGACCATTCATTCAAGACCCACGGACGGCGGCCTTCCTCAAGCCTTGGTTGGCTCTTCATTCACAAACAGAAGTTTCCGAGTTCCAAGGAGAAGAGTAATATCCCTCGCGGTCCTTCAATCCCTCCAAACGAGCCTTCTGGGATCTTCTCTCAAGGTGACCAAGGCCAGAAATCAGCTTATTCCAAAGTATTGTTCTTGATCTAAGGAATGGCATTTGATTTTTTGTAGAGGTCTCTTAAATAATTGCCATACCATTGAATTAGTGATATCCCAAGCGAGGCATGAGAAGGATGTACTTAAGAATATAAAAATGGGTTTCTTGGACAGAACAAGTGTCCCAAAAAGTTTTTCAAAGTTTTTTTGCGATTTCAAAAATTTTTGGTGACTTATTTTATGGCGGAACTAAATTTCAAAAACAGTTCCAGGTCCGGAAAAAGCTTCTCTAAAGACTTGTTCCTTAAAAAGTTTGTCTTTTACAATTTTAGTACCTACATTTGTTTTCGAAATTTAGATCAACAATCACCATAATTTTTCAAGGGAAAGAACGAATCTCAGAGATTTTGACCTAAAGGTCAAGTAAAAAAATGTTTGCACTTTATGAAAAAATGGCTAAGTAATTTTTGACCCCAAAATTACATTTACTTTCTTTTGCTCTATCTGAGTAAAAAACTTATTTGCCATTTCAGCCATTTCAAAACTTTTTTCAGGCATTTCAAGCTTGTAAAACACTTTTTTAGCCATTTCAAGCTTTCAAAACTTTTTTCAGCCATTTCAAGCTTGTAAAAAACTTGTTTAGTCATTTCAAGCTTTTAAAAAACTTATTCAGCCATTTCAAGCTTCTAAAAAACTTTTTTCAGCCATTTCAAGCTTCTAAAAAACTTTTTTCAGCCATTTCATGCTTCTAAAAAAACTTTTTTTTTATTACTGCCTTTAGAATCCTTTCGCAATCCCTTTAATTTTCATAACTTATGTTTCTGCCCGATTCTCAACTTTTTCCCGCCCTCTAGCGGTGTCGTCGGTTTTTGCTTTGCTCTAGAAGGAACGGGCGCAATGAGAGGAATTTGCACCAAAATGCAGTCACCCTGGATAGGTTCCATGGCGTCGTTAAAGTTGAATGGACCAACGCGAAGACGAGCGGAAAGTGGGAATGAGGGCGAATCGAATATGAAACTTGGTGGGGGTCGCTTTGTCCTTATTTTTCGAGGTCTGCGAGGACTTCCCCAGAAGTTACCTCACTTTCTGATTAGCATGATTAAACTGTCGCTGTTTTCTATTTTCAATTAGACTCGAGAAATATACGAGCGTTTCGTCACCGCCAACGACGTGTGACTCAACAACCATGAACCAATTCTAGCCATAAATCACTATGCACATATGTTTTAGCATCATGAAGTTTTTTGACAATGCCATCCATACTTTGAACGCGTTAGGAATATCAAAACAGTTGTTCGTAATGGTTTCAAGGCTTCACTGGATTTATCTCCCATTGATCTTAATTTTCCACAGTACAGTGGGACAACCAAGGCTGTTTGAGGTCTTGGAGGATCAAGCTAACTTGCACCTGATCCCAGATTGTTTAGCCCATAAGGTGAAATCTTGCCAAAACGTCAAGCTCAATGTAGACCTCGTCAGAAATTCTGACCAGGTTCATTTTCACGATGGAAGTGTTCTTACACTATCCCAATCTCGTGAGTGAGTGGAACACAAAGGCCAATGAAGCCTTCTTCCAATATTTCCACCCTTTTCAGTGCACGACCTTGAATCCAGCCATGTCAGGTACTTTGAAGGCCCAGAAGGCCAACATGCAACCGTGACTTTTCACGGAGAGACTTCATTTTCTGCGAATTTGGCGACAAAGGATGGAAATATGATCAATATTCATCCTATTGGAAATAACCAACATATCCTAGTTGAGCTGGAATCCCATAACGAGGAAGAAAATGCAAATAAGGAGGTACAAATACCCGATTTGGTGGAACTCAATCGATCCAATTCCAAAGAGGATTTGGGATTGTCCAACGATACACAGACTATGGTCACATATTCGGTTACTGTGTACTTCACGGGTAGGGCTAGAATTCTGTCTCAAGGTTGTAGAAAACGTTTTTGATAACATATGCAAATGTTTTGATTGTGTTCCAGAGGCTTTTGCGAATGTAACTTCGGATGTGCCAAGTTTCGTTAAACAAGCCATTGCAGAAACCAATTTGGGTTACGTTAACTCAAAGATACCGTTGAAATTGAAGCTTCATTGCTTGATAAAGGCCAAAGGCCTTGCAGAGGTGTCTGGCATGGAAGAAATGGTCCACAATTTCTTGGATTACAAAAACTGTGAGTGCATTGAATGTAGATTAGGAGTGGACAGGAGCTTATATTTTGGAGAAAAATGAATCGTTAGGTTGCCTGTTAGCTCCACTTTTCAAAAAAACAAGGATAGATGTAGCCAGGATCACTTTCAAAATACTGCTAAGGTCCAATCATTAAAATGAAGAATTCACGGAACATTTTTTATGCTTCAAAAACCTCACATTTTAGGACAGTGATCGGATCCAACGGGACATGCACAATGGTTGCTCAAGTGAACGGTTTTTTATCATACCGCTAGCGGTAAAACAAGGTTGTTGGCTGTGCTGAGTTGCTGGGCCCATTTTGGCAAATTCAAGAAATTTCAATTTCAGCGTGTATTCAAAGAGCTTGGGTTCGTGGAAACGATCGATCCTTGGTTGAAATTGGGTCAAAAATACGCAAAACTCATTTTATGTTGATTGAAAAAAAAAAAACATTTACGCAAGCCTTGAGCTACTGCAAAATTAGGACTTAACACTCATACAAAAACTAATTAATGGATACCTATTTGTTCAGATGATTCCACAGAATCACCCAAATATTGAAAAAATGTGTCATAGAAAGAGGAATGAAAAGGTTTTACTTCTTCTTTCTAGCAATGTATAATTTTATACATCTCATTTTCTTCCAAAAAACTGAGCATATAACCAGCCAGATGTAATCAGAGGTACCTAAATGTAATGTAACACCATTTCCAGGAGCCTAGACTAATTGAAAACACGCAAATAAATGAAATGACTTGCAGTTGCAGAAATGGGCTGAGCAAGTCAGCACAGCCAATGCACCTGTTTTACCACTTGCGGTAAGATTTAAAACGCTCACTGGAGCAACCTTTATGCATTCCCATTGCTCTGAATGATTTGGAACTTTTTTAGTACAGTGCACTCTCTGTAATTCTTCTCTATCTTTTGATCACACACGCAAGTTGCTCCTTCTAGCAAGGAAACCTTTGCTGGGCACTCTCGACGTAAACCAGTCGCTTTCTCTATTGTCACAATAGATTCTTGGAACTACTTTACAAGGTTACATCAATGAACCCTGCAAAATGTCAACATTGCTTGCGCTTAAATTGAGACACAGTTACCAGATGGTAATTCGTAATCCCACTCTTAAGGAAAACGTTAAACATCTTCTGCACAGTAAAATTTCTCCAAAATGTGCGAATCATGCCACTACAAAGAAATAAATTCATGGGAAATGATTTAGGAAAAATCCTGAACTTTTGTGAAAGGGTGGCATTAAAACTCACTCCACTAGCTGGCAACTATGTTGTAATTTTTTAATTTGACCACAACAGGCGGTGATCAGGGCGTACGAGCTGACATTTTTTGACTTGATCTTTCTAGTTCTTTGACTTGAAAAGAAAACGCTTGACACCAATGGCCAACATACTGCATATGGCTTTCAAACTCAACACAAAACTTTGACATTTAACAAATCTCATTGTTGCTAAGATGACCCCAAAGTTTGGCCATTATAGAACACATCATTTTCATTTCACACCTGTTGAGTGGGTAAACCAAGGGCCCTCCAGCACTCTAGAGGCCTTGAGTAACAATATAAATGAGCAAACCTCGATTTAAAAAATAATTTTTTTTTGGTTTGTCACTAACTAAGCTGAATATTGCAATTAGATTTTGGAAACGACTCTGTTCATGTTTGTGCAAAATCATAAAGTCTAAGGCAACAATGCTTCGTAGAAAGGAACTTCTCAAAACCTCAAGAAATATTCAAATCTCCGTCTTTTGGGAAAGAAGATGAATAACATGTATATTTAGTAAAGTGATAGAACTTCATGCGCCATATCATTCCACAAAGTCGGTTGACCTTTAAAGTTATAATTATTGTTGTGATAAAGTACCAACTAACGGAATTGCTCCCTTCAAGTAATATGAACAACTATTAGATGTCGTCATTTTTCAAACTCGTTATTGAAACGACGTCCCATACATGCTCCAAACATGTGGCACTCTGAAGTCCAATAATGACTAGTCACGTTTCAAATCTTCCAGACAAACCGGATCTGTTGAGACTGTCAGCTGACACTGCTCTCCTCTTGGTGAGCAATGTGGGCGCTTGCGGCGGCGCCATTAGCAATAACGTGGACGCTCCTGTGGGCGTAATTGGGAAAGGTTGCGCCTTGGGTTATTACTCCTTTGGTCATGAATTGGCCCATATGTTTGGATGCACTCACAATGAAGAGACCAAATCAATTGCTCATTACCCGTACGGCTATGGCAAGCTCATCAATCCACCGGTGAATAGCGGATTGCGGACCCTTCTGGCGTAGGTTTTCGGGAATCAAGTTTCATGGTGGATTCATGTTACCTGATTGTTCCTTTAGGTACAGTAGTGAAGGATATGGTCGGAGAATCAACTACTTCAGTGGGCCTCAAGTCGTTTACAATAAGATTGTAACAGGTGACACACGCCATGATAATGCCCGTGTGATGCGGGAGAAACGATTTATCATATCTCAAATTGGAGATGAAAGCCAGGCTTGTCCATTGGGTAAGAACAACAAGACACTTCAGAGTAATATCGCTGAATCATAAGTGGTTTTCACTCTAGATGGAGAAACCAATATTGCCACCAGATCGGCCTGTGAGGACGCAGTCGGTGCCGAGAAGTGTCTAAGGAAGAAAAAGAAAGGCAAATGCGACACGTGGAAGACCAGGTGTGTCAAAACGTGTGGTCAATGTTAAAGTATGAATGGAGTTCCTCTTACCAACATATTAGACAACGATTTGAAAGTATTACTTATATAATTAGAAATACGTATCATAGGATATGTCCTTCCTTGTCTTATTTTCGTCTTTGCAATCAATTTGTAATCAAGCATCAAATGCAAGAAACAGTACAGAAATTTGCTTGTAATTGTAAAATCATTAGATAAATCATCTCATTTCAATCAAATTCATGTGTATAGATTAACGATGTGTTTTATAAGTATAGTGTCAAAATATCGAAGTGCGGGCGAAAACGAATTTTTAGTAAATATTGTAAGTTCCATAAAATGCAAAAGTTTTCAATAATCATTTTGTGAGAACCATTAAAGATTATTTTTACTGTTTTAATGCCTGCTTGTAATCATTTGCCTATCGACTCTGAGACGATGTAAACGAAACTGGTTTGTGAATATTTTTTTTTAAGTGAATGGAAGTGAAAGGAGGGTTTGACTGGTTTGCTGCTCGCCCAAAAACTCGTATAACCAATGGGCCATGACAAAGGTTGCTTCAATGTAGCGTTTAAAATCATCCCACTAGTGGCAAAATAGGGTCGTTAGTTGTGCTGAGTTGCCCAGTCCATTTTGGTGAAACCAAGTTTTTAAGCGTCCAATCAATGATTCTAGGTCCATGGAAGCGATCAATATCAGGGGTAGGCAACCGGTGGCCCGCGGTGGGCCCAAAGGTGGTCATATGCAGGCCCAGGAGCTATTGGGAAAGTCCAAAATAGTGGGCTCGCGAGACATCCATAGTGTTGTATTTGTGGGCCCAAAGCTCTTTGATCGTTAATTTGTGGGCCCCTGAACCTAACAAAGTCTATTTGGTGGGCCCCTGACAACGTAATCAAATTTGGTGGGCCTTGACCCAAACGTCGTTGCCAACCCATGATCTATTTTGTAAGTCTTGATACCTCTGCTTACACTTGGTTGATAATATGCTCAGTTTATTTACTAGAAAATGAGATATTTAAAATCCTATTACAACAGATGTGGGAAGCCACCTGGCTGGCACCATGTATTTAACGTTCATACCTTGATCAACCACATCCAAGGGAGTTAAAAATGGTCGTCCATGGTCAATTTGCACACCAAAGCTCATCAGATTAGTGAAATACAAAATGAGGCAAAATCCTATCATAGCGATCCGAAAATTAACAAAGAAAGTCGATAATTCAAAAACTATCATGCAGCAGTTGCTCTGGACGAACATATCAAGCTATTTTTGACCAATCTCTAAATGGCAGTTTTCGAAATATCGGCTTCCTTCACCAATTGCAAGTTTGATCGCCCATGTGGGATTTTGTCGCACTTTGTCTCATTGGTCTGATGACCTAGGGTGTGCTACCGGCCACTTTCTGGCGGCTTCCGTGGACGTGATTCATCAAGGCGTGAACGTTGGATAGAAGAAGTGAAATTTGGGTGGTATCCCACAATTGTTTTTGATTTTCTTTCACGGACTTTTGGGCAGGTAACAAAATAGTCACACCATCCTTTCATACGTTTATCTCATTTCTTACTTAGCAATGAGAATTATGATTTCCAGCAGAAACGAACCATTCTGCAAATGAGATCTGGCTTGCAATGAGAAGAACAAGTTTTTCAAATTTCAGCCCAATCGAATGCCGGAGTGAAAAGTTATGCCTTCTCAGACTTATGTACTGAAGAGAGCATAGAATGAATCAACTTGCCCTTTTGTGGTAAAGCGATTACTCTAAAGGGCTAGATCATTCATTCTCGGTAGGATTTGCACTGAACTTTGAGTGAGCATAACTTTTGACTCCGACATTCGATTGAGTTGAAAAGTGAAATACGTATTCTTATCAATACAAGCAAGGTCTCATTTGCAGAAGAACGTAATTGAATTGAATCACGATTCCTCTCGTTAGCCTCTCAGTCCAGAGAAATTCAGTGGTTCTTGATCTATCGATTAGATAAGGGCCCAGTAGAGTGAAAACTACGGAAAAAGTCCAATTCACCCAACCTACCATAGAACACTCGAACTCATTCTTCAAAGAAGGGTACCTTAACCGATCGTTCTTTGGGGCGGTGACCACTCACAAAAAGTAGAGTCAGTGAATGTAGTACGTGCACCCCTCAGAAGTTAAGTCTTCCTCGAGCAATGAGCAAGTGGCCCTTGCTTGCATCATGCGAGTGAGAAAGTTCTTGTTTTCATTCTCCTCTCAAACGAGTTTTTATCTCACATCACGGCCAAGATGTGCTCATCTCCGGCGTCAGGAATTCAGTTTGCCAACTAGAAGGATCTCATCATCATCATCCTTTGGGAGTGACCACAAACCCAAGAACATGACGCAAAAGTTTATTATCGACTGTGATGCGGGCGTTGACGATGCTATGGCCCTTTTGATGGCCATTGATGCCCACAAACGCAAAGAAATCGAGATCCTGGCCATTACAGCTGTCAATGGGAATACCAAGGTCGATAATGTGCTCACCAACATCCTTCGAACCTTGGATGCAGGCGGCTGTCCAGATGTGAGTTACTGTAGATCCCAACTTTGATTGTTCAATTATTCAAGAGAGGAAAATGGCTTTTGGAGGATTGGAGACTGTGCCTTATCTAAAGGGTGTGGTAAGAAAAGTTGGACCATTTCAAATTAACACCAACTTAAAGCCTACTGGCCGTTGTCTATTGGTGCTGATTTTTTGTCAAGGGAACAAACCTTTAGAGGAAAAGGATATCGATTCGTACATCCATTTTTTGATGCGTGATCGTCTATGAAGAAAAGTACGACTTTAGTCATGTTTTCGAGCAAGAGCTTGCTATTATTTTAAGGGTGACAAAATGTCTACAATGTCAGTTGGTTTGTGTTGTAAAGCACCCAACTCGTTTTTTAAATCAAAATGATGTTCGTGGCCTTCATGCAAGAAGTTGCTAAGTGCAAAATAGGATACAGCGTCTTGACGACATAATGAGGAGAAATCATTAGCCTCACAAGAGTTCACTAAATATGCAAAGGTCAAAGACCGTTACATGCGCACTTTCAGGACATTTCAGTGAGGCCTACTAAGAACTATTGTACCTTTGGCCCAAATGGGACGGAAAAGACCGATGAATTTGATTAGATACGGCATGGACCTCTAGAGATATGGACGTTGGTCGGAAGCCAGATTTGATTTTGCCTGACCAAGAGCAGGCTGATCAAAATGCAACTTAAGTGCTGGAATAATTCCTTAAAGTAATGAATGAAACATTTCTTTTCAAACCAAAGGACCATGTAAGAATTAAAAGTGCATGACTGGTTCAACTATTCATGCACAAATGGTCTAAAAGTAAGTTATACAATCATATTGTAAACTGTGTAGATGACACTCCAGAATTACTTCTGTTTAAGTTGATACTCTTGCTAATGATTTTGTCAGTGTTTAGGACACTTGTAAAAACAACTTGTGGGGTCTACTTATTGGCAAAAGATTTTCAAACCAATGATCATGTGAAGATGTTTCAAATGAACAAAACTTGACTTAAAGTTTGTATTGGAATATTTTCTAATGGGTAGCTAGAAATGCATTCCTCAATTAATCATATGTACATTGTTGCAAGTGCTTGATTGGTTCAAACTATTGTGAGTACATAGTCTTTGAATTGACTATTGATATTTACAACATGATAAGTAGGGACGGGCAAATAGTGTAAAAAGATTTTTGGTAACATAAACCCATTTTTCTGCACTTTTGCACTTTTCACCTTTATTTGCACTTTTTATTTACGTTTTTGGCCAAAGTTGACAAATTGTTAAGAAAATGTAGTGGCTTTTGAAAGAATTTTTAGTTTCAAGATCAAATTTTGAACTAGTTGAAAAACATTTGCAATCAACCATTCTTAGCACCTTGAAGAAATATGTGCATTTCAGACGCAAACCTCACACTTTATTCACCATCTTGGCTTTAACTATAACATCCTGTTTACTAAACTAAAGATTAGACAAAAGAATCTCATTGCATGCAAGCAACAAATAGCAAACCTAAAGAAACTCATGCTTTGGTAATGGAAGTATCTACTAACAATATAGATTGCAGAATTAGGTTTGCTGCCTACAAAGATCGCTATTTCTAAAAAAAGGCCGTTTTAACTTAAAATCATCAAGCTAAGGATACATCAATGTAGCAGTACACATTGTTTAATTGACTTGGAGATATTACTTTTAAGTTCCAAAAGTATTTTTGAACAGTTTTGATGTGATGAGACAATGAATGCCACGTTTGAAATTGAGTTCTGGTAACTAGGCCATGGGTCAAATATTGAATTAATGTCACTAAAAACATGCTTAAAACACATTTAAGACTATTTTCTTTGATCCAATTGTTAGGCACACGTGGGTATTTTTCTGTTCAATTTTCAATGTCTATTTTTGAACAACTTGAAGGACAAAAACGGAGTGTTGTAAAGCCAAATAAAACAAATGCTAAATATATTTCGACAATATTTTAGGTACATACATCCACGAGACCACCTTAGGAATGAAAATTCAGAAGATTGTTGACAAGATTATTTTTCATGACTTTACATCCTTTTTGCTAGTGACCTAATAAATAGAACTCTTTTACTTGTGCAGCATTGCCTCTTCACCTCAAACTAGTCTCAAATGTCTTTCGAACTTGTAAATGACTTCTCCTGCTAAATTAGGAGCCGTGGGTACTCCATGAATGACGTTTTAAGTCCAAATGCAAGTTATTTGCTCTTTTTTGACATTTATTTGCTCTTTTTTGACACTTATTTGCTCTTTTTTGTCATTTATATGCTCATTCTTGACACTTATTTGCTCTTTTTGACATTTATTTGCTCTTTTATCGACATTTATTTGCTCTTTTATCGACATTTATTTGCTCTTTTTTGACATTTATTTGCACTTTCAGCATTTTTCTGCACTTTGTTTTGCACTTTTGGGCACATTTTTTTGCAACTTTTGATAACTAAAAGGGTAAGATTATTTGCACTTTCTGCGCGTCCCTACTTATGACACATTTTCTAATAAATTCATTGTTTGAATCAAATTCATAATTTCTATTCTGCAATTTCGTTCATTCTTTACCACAACACTTATTTTGACACTATGTGAAGTTCAGACCTGATTTTTTAGTTTGGATTGCCTTAACCTTTCATGCCTCTAATGTTAAGAGATACCACTTTCCATAAAGACATGTAAAAATCACTTACAGCTTTCAGACACTTGAGCATGCTCATGAAACTTGCACACAATCAGAACCACATTTTGATATCACAACTTTAGAAAAAGTCATAGGTATGCACTTGAAAGAGATTATCTTCTTGAGGTGTTTAGTTACTTATGTGATATTTTTATTCAGAGCTTTGCTTTTCATTGGAATCCAAGAAGCAATTGGACACAAGTAGGTCTTTATCATGGAAGATCAAGAATTGAAGTAACAGCTATTTTCCAAACAAAAATTATTTCAAATTTAACAAGAATTTCAAACCCTAGTGTTTTTCACATTGGCCCTATTACACTGTCTCACTTAGTTAGGTGTAAAAGGTATGTGAATTCACTTCCAGTCTTCAGACACATCAGCATGCTCATGAAAACTTGCACACAATAAGGAACACACTTTGCTTTTTGAATCATTTAGATCAGGGGTGTGCAAACCCTGGCCCGCGGGCTTATTTCGCGTGGCCCGCGAGAGGATCTGTCATTTTCAATAGACTGTGGCCCGTAGTTACGGTAGGGAAGATTGTAGAATTTTATACTAGAAATTATTTGTCGTTCTGGATGGTGTGGCCCGCGGCGAGCGCCAAAAAGTGGGCCAATTTGGCCCACTGCTAAATAAGTTTGCACACCCTTAATTTAAGCAATGGTACAATGCCATCAGTTAGTCAAGAAATTGTTTGTCAGTGCCCAATGATCTCTAAATTTTAAGAAAACAATTGTGCTTGTGACTCAGAAAGAATAGAGGAGCAATGACGAACTATTGCTACTCAACAATACAACAAGAAAAACCAGTTCCTTTCCAAGTTTTGTTTAAGAGCAAGACCTGAAAGTTCTCACAGGGTTCATCTCCAAGACAAACCAGCATCCATGGATAAAGGGTTTCTGCCATTTTAAATACTACTAAGGTACCTAATTCATGAGTGTCCAATGAGTTAAACAAACATAAAATATCCAAGCAGCCATCAAGACTTCCTATATTTACATTTGAGGTCTCTTTTACCCATTGACTGATACAATTTCAATACTGAATATTTTCTTGAAAACACCTTTTTCTCCATGCCAATAGAAAGTTCTGTAGATCCTCAGACCATCTTGGAAAAGACAAGAAAGCTGTAGCATCATAGTTCAATTTTCAAAAATGTCAAGTCTTACCTAATATCATTTATGACTCTAAATGGGAACATAAATTAGGTTATGTATTTATTAATAACATTAGTTGTGAACCACTTAAATACTATCCCTTATTTATGTTCAATCTAATAGTGTTTGAAATTACATATTTTCTATTCAATATAAAGAAAAATGGCAAAAATTGCAAAGAAAGGGATATTTTGTTCAACCTTTATTCTTGCAAAACTGAACTTGTGCATTACATTTTTGCCTAAAATACAACAAATTAAAACTAAAATACATTTTTGTATACCAAATGCTATCATATGAATTTATTTTATGCTTTTGGAATGGGTAAAAGTATGAAAATTGGAGTCTTGAGTGATCTGCAGAGTTGCATTCAATGGCTTAACTTGGTGGGACCAAAATGTCGTGTCGTTTCCTTGCTCAAGAGTCCTTGTGTGGGGTTATTCCAATCAATGCGTATATGAACATAAACTAACTTGTGGGTTCAAGAACGAGTTTTGAAAAGTTGGTCTTGATTCGCATGTTTGGTCACACTAACTGTCCGCTCAACAGTTGTGAGGGAGACATTTTCCTCATGAGTTCAACGCATTCCGCCCCCCTGCTTGCCAAATCAGCCTGACTAAAGCTTGCACGTTATCTAGTGATTATATTTGATCTAAGGGACGAACAAAGTGGATACATCTACGAAACAACCAAATATTTAGGCGGGAAATTCAATGGTGTTTGGTTTAGTGCGCCAACCTCTAGCCTGAAGTAGTTGAAAATGTTTTTTTTTCAAAAATTCACTTGTGGATTATATTAACTACTTGAGTAAAATTCAAAGATTTCATTTGAATAAATGTAAGTCTTCAACATCAGCAGATTTGAGGGATATTTTGAGGAAAGTTTCGCGAAAATAAACTGGATGAGGCCAAATTGTGCTTGTTTTCTTAATGAAACCCGCTTTTCGCTGACTTGTGCTTACGAAGTGAATTTTACAGTCTGACCGTAAATTTATCAATGAACTAGCCAAATTGAACGCAACAGCTCCGCTATTCCTAAAGTTATGCTAAATAGGAGTCATCCCCGAGGTAGGACGTTTAAAAAACTCCCCTCCGTTCTCAAACTTTTCAGTGCGCATTGGACACAACGGAACATAATTTTTGTTTCACAATCCTTTGAGGTTGTATGTTTTTGTTCTTCATTGCTGACTGATCATTTAATTACGATTATTTATCATGAGAACTTATCAACTTTCGAGCATTTCCTGGATTAGACACAAATAACCAAAGTAAAGCGGAGTAAGAGCACAAAAATTAAGTCAAGGAAAGTGACGCAATCGTGGTGGCAGTGCGCATTCCAACAACTTTTGGCTCAAAATGTACTCTTTCAGAATCTCAACAATGCACTTGAGAACTCACATGTAAGTGTATGGATTTGAAATGCACGATCTAGCTCTAGAAATGTGCTACGTTTCCCAACATGCCGACTTCATTCAAAATTGTTGGAAAACTAGATCAAATGATTGATGTCGCGCAATTTGTCATTACAAATTATTCGTCACTGCAAATTCGACATGTTTACAACCCAAAGGGGCTGAATTTTGCTCTGCAAGACAGAATTAAATAAGTAAATCAAAGGCAACCAATGTTCCACTTCTTTATTTGCCAAGGCGCTTGCCAAGTGTTTTGATGAAACAAAGACCGACTGTTTCCACTTATTATTTTAACTTACATTCAATTTCATGAATTTCATGAACTTAGCGTGCGATGAACAGAAATGTATAGAGAAGTTAAAATATATGATATTAAATCCAAGAGACCTTGACGATATTTTTTTTTCATGAAACACAATCTAAATTTCTCTTCAGATTCCAGTTCACAGGGGAAGTGAGAGCGCCTTGGTTTTGGCTCCAAAAGATGCCGAGGGCTACCACGGAATCGATGGATTTAACGACGTCCATTTCGATACGACCCCCGATGAGACCAGGGTCCAAGAGGAAGGCGCCGTCTTAGCCATTTGCCGACATATTCACGAGAACCCAGGTATTTAGAAACTAACAAAATTAGTGATTAATGGAAGAAAGTCAATCAATGGTCAAATGATGCAGGCGAAGTCACTCTGGTGGCTCTGGGGCCTCTGACCAACGTGGCCTTAGCATTCAAACTCTGCCCGGATATCACGAGTCAAATCAAAGAGATTTTTATCATGGGCGGAAATTGCGAAGGCGTGGGTAATGTGTCCATGTCAGCGGAGTTTAACTTCTACGTCGATCCTGAGGCAGCCTTTGTGGTCTTGAATATGAACAAATGCCCTACTTACATAGCTACATGGGAACTATGCTACAAATATTGCAAAGTGGATATGGTAAGCCAATATAACTAAGATTTCTACCTGAACCGCCTCTAAGCAGTCTCTTTTTTAGGATTGGCGATTGAATTGCTTGGGTAAGATTGACACTCCTCAAGCCAAGATGATGAACGCTTTGGAGAAAGTTTGGTACGACAATTACACCTTCCATCCGGATCACTTTATCATGTGCGACCAATTAGCCATGGCTGCAGCCTTGGACGTCAGGGTCATGACTAAAACCAAAAGACATTGGGTAAAAGAAGAAGTTGTTCCTTGAGAATTGTCGTGAGATTTCAACTTATGATATGCCTTTGATTCTTTATCCTAGGCCACCATTGAGTTGTCAGGTCTCCACACTAAAGGTTTAATGGTCATGGAGCAACGACATGCCATTTGCAATGGCCCTCAGTTCAATTCAAATGTAACCATTATTGAACGCGTGGACGAGACTGTTCTCAAGAATCTGCTTCTCCGCGCTTTTGGACAAACCAACGGAACGGAATAAGGATTACACACGCAACCTTTCTTACCCTTCCCTTGCATTTTTTACTCCTTTTTGATACTATGAAAAATATCTGATCCTTAGAAACTCAAGCATACTATTTCTATCCAAAAGGAAACTTCTAATTCTTTCCCCTTGTGATGGTGCTTTTGAATGTTGGTGATTGAGGTCCTTGATTGCTTCTTGGGAATTGCTGGGTCTCTCTTTGCGGTAATAAAGATGGTGAGGAGGAGTCATTGCCAAGCCATTGACTCTTCTTTTTGACCAGAATGGGGACACTATCCCAGAAATAATACTCCAAACTCCACTGTTCTTGACGTAAAGGACACACAAATATTAATCCGGGTCCTTGGCGTAACACACTTGTGACCTCTCATCACAATAGACCTACATGTACAAGTCTTAGAAAAGAACGCCCTTGCTTGGGAAAAAATACTTATTCTGTGCGTATCTTGAATTATTAACATTATTTCGGTTAAAGCGGGATAATGACCTCTGCAAGTGACGGATGAGGTTCCCCTGCAACAGAGTTTTGAATAGTGCTTGCTCGATGCGTACTTTCTCAGATCGATATCACACCTTTTTACGGTTGTCAGAGCAAAAAGGGTGGGAAGTCTTGTAAGTTTCTATACATGCTTAATAATTCTAATTTCTTAGAAGGGCTGATCCATGGAAAATGGAAAACAGCACATACAAAAACTGGTCAAATAGAAAGTCTGGTCCTTCAGCAAATTTCGAAGTTGAAACTTAATTCAAGCAGTCGATTCATCCGCAATTTTTTTTCAAATACATTGGTCATTCAGGAGTAGGGCTGACGATTTTCTCGAAAATTTCAATTCTCGAGAATTCTCGAGAATTTGAGAAAAAGTGAAAATAACGAAAAAAAAGTACATTCAAAGCTTCCAAAGAACTTGAAATTGGTTTTTTTGAAGTTCATACCAAAATCAATATGAATATGAACATGAGTGTGAAAAACAATCATTGGACATCACGGACAATCATTTCTGAAATTTCTGAAACGTTCTACTGACATTGTTAAAACTTCGGACATTTTCGGATTTTTGCTCAGCTGTAATTTTCAAAACCGGGTTTTCTTGTACACACCACTACAACCATTAGAATTTCGAAAAAAATCAGACACGGAATCTTGCCTTGAATCTGGACAGAGAAGCCAGTTAGATTTTGTCCGGGCTGGTTCACGAGTTATTTTCCTGTTCGATTGTACCATAAAAATGTTTATAGGGTTTCAAACATTGCTCATGGCTCCTATTATTCCAGAGTGGCCACGCGTACTAGCGCGTTCTTAAAAGTGCCGAGTGTAAGTGCTTCCCCAGACGGCGTAGGTTCGAATCCTGTTGGGGGTCGGATTGAAGCTGTCGGGAGAAATCCTTTTAAGGAAGCCAGAGTGGCCACGCGTACTAGCGCGTTCTTAAAAGTGCCGAGTGTAAGTGCTTCCCCAGACGGCGTAGGTTCGAATCCTGTTGGGGGTCGGATTGAAGTTGTTGGGAGAAATCCTTTTGAGGTACTCAGAGGAAACCGAGACCAGCAAAATCTGGGTCTCCTAGATATGGTTATAGGTTAGCATCCAATCCCCAACCAATTCCCCAAACATTTTATCCTTTTAGCATCCCCCCTCCCCGTTCTCGTCCTCCTCCTCCTCCCAACTCCTTGTCCCATTTCCCTTTCCCCACCTCAAAACCTATTCCTATTTCTACCCTTCTCCCAAATATCCATAACCCGGTTCCTCCTTCCACTTTTTCCTATGGGCAACCTAGGTCCTACTCCAATGTAGTCGCCCCTCCCCCTCCCCAAAAATCCCTTCCTGTAGAGCAAAAATTTGTTAGTAAGCAGGATTTTTTAAGGTTAGACAGGAAGGTCCAAGAACTGATAGACTTGGTCCATCGGAAGACTTTAAGCCCATAAAAGGGCTCTATTTAAACGTGCATTGTCTGATTTCCAAAAAAGACAGCACAAAGGTCAAAGTACTGGAGGAGCTAGCCATTGATAGAGAGGTCTCCTTCATTTCTATCACAGAGACTTGGCTTCGTCCAGGAGTTTTAGACGAAGAAGTAGCAATAGCTGGTTTTAGACTAGTTCGATGTGATAGAGTATGCCCTGATAATCCCATTTTCCCACATGGGGGCGTATGTTTATATGTCAGGAAAGACTTACTTCTTAGTCATGTACGAATGTCGAATGGAGAAGTAGAAGTTTTGATTTGTCATATCAAGGCCCTTGATCTTACGGTTGTAACAATGTATCGGCCACCTTCTTGTAG